>OX422186.1:10577270-10657270 GCA_949130485.1 Agelas oroides | reverse complement strand
TCCCTCCTCCCTCCTCCCTCCTCCCTCCTCCCTCCTCCCTCCTCCCTCCTCCCTCATTCCTCCTCCCTCCTCCCTCCTCCCCACAAAGGATTATCATAGGATATTGCTTTAGTTGCACAGTATCCTGCATGTTACCACAGATATCCATTTCAGCTGAAAGTTACTGTCGACAACTTCCAAGCTACTTTTTTCCCGATGATTTGACATTTCTTCTGCAGACCCTGGCCCCCCACCCTATTCACCTGGAAGCTTTGACAGGGTACTTCTTGATGCTCCTTGTAGTGCTCTAGGACAACGACCCCAAGCTACATGCCACCTCAAGCTGCCGGAACTCCTCTCCTACCCACCATACCAGAGGATGCTCATCAAGCAGGTAGGTAGCCTCTTTCCAAGGCTCCTCCCCAGCTGTTACCTTATGCTAAGGCTCCTTCCCAGCTTTTGTCACATACCCAGGATTCTACCCAGCTTTTCCATTCTAGGCAAAGTAGCACCTTCGTACAACTGTCATTCACAAAAACTGTTACATGCAATGAGTGATCTCGGATCTAGTCTCGGAGTGATCTAGTCTTGGAACCAGACCCTGCATGCGAGGGTCTGGCTCCGAGACTATGAGGGATCATATCATTTTGAAGTCATTTATCTTTTGCTTACTGTACACTGATATCTTGTATTAATTAGCAAGGGTGCATCGCCCGTAATACCAAGGGCTTATCAAGCTGCCTAGCTCTTGGTATTAGGGATTAGCTATGTCATTAAGATGCTTTCTTAAATCATCCAGGCTGTTGGCCTACTACGATCTGGAGGTACACTGGTCTACTCCACATGTACCTACTCTCCTGAAGAGAATGAGTGCCAGGTGGAATGGATGCTGAAGACATTCCCACAGCTGAAAATAGTCGAACAGGTGTGTATGGTGGTGGTTGACTGGAAGTAATCAGTCCATACCTACAGCATACTGTACAAAGAAGCTCATGTACCTTGTCACAGTCATGTTGTTCCCCTGAAAAATATTTGTCCTTTCTCTCTCTGGGTGGTCAGTAGCCTCGTACCCAGACCGTTTATCCTACGAACGGCCTGGGTATGAGGCTAGGTGGTCAACGGTACTATTGATAAGGGAAACTAACACACAGAGAAAGGTTATTGATGTAGTACTCTTTTTTGTACATACGGTACTCTCCTGCATAGGCTCCATGTGTTGGTGTCCCAGGCCTTCCAGGGTATGAATTGACTGCCGATTGTTTGAACAAGATACAGAGGTTTTGGCCTTCTGAATTCTCTGAATACTTGCAGCTGATAAGGATTTATACACCTAACAATGAATACAACAGTATTGACATAACCAAAAATAAACAGACATGTAGGGATGAAGAATCACTGAGCAGTCAATTGAAGTGTAATTATTTTAGTGGTATTACAAATGATGTGTTGCAGGACACTATAGGGTTTTTCATAGCCAAATTTGTTAAACTGTGATTATTGTTATACTTTTAGTTAGCACTAGCTAGATCGTGTATTTGTATTTGTTTTCAAGGCAAAAACTGACACTTAGGCATGCAAAACTGTGAAGTAGGGACATTGGAGGTTTCATGGCAAAATGTAGCCTCGTTTGCCGGGCCCTTTTCTCTGAACGGGCCTGGGAACGAGGCTAGGCAAAATGATGCACAGGTGCTTTTGTATAATATGTCAACTGAAATATTGATGACTTGTATATAACCGTATCAAACTCCATTCTGGTATGATGGATGCCAACTGCATGTTATTTAGAGTCAAGTTTAGAAATATGCAGCTATGTCAAAATGCGAGACTAGAGTGTTTAGCTAGTGAGGCCAGCAGTATACTTTTTATTGTTGCTCATTGTACATAGAGTTCAATCAGGCTGATTGGGGTATCTTCGTTTGAAGGGTCTTGATTTGAACAGATACGAGCTTCAATGTCATCAGTTGTAGGCTGGAGCAGCTGCTTGCAAAACCATGGGGCCCCAGGTGGGTTGTTCAACTCACAACAGGGAGGAGAGCCACAGCCCTGACCATCCCACAGTGGATCATTGTAGAGAACACTGGTAAATGATGGTCCAGGGTTCCCACTCTCACAGTAATAATCATCTCCTACAAAAGAAGGAACAACTGTTCCACTCACACACGGACAAGAATGAGTTGGATATCCAGGATTATGAGTTTCTTGAAGTCCACATGCAAAAGTCCAGATGTGTTGCCTTGCTCCGGGAAGTCCATGTGTAAGGGATACCCCATCAACATAGTGGCTTTCTATTGAGGTCCCAACAAATGCATCTGTGGAATGGTACTGGTATCCTATCACTCTCCCACACACACGAGTGTAGCTGATGTTGTAAGTGTAGAACGTAGCTGAAAAACAGCCACTACCTCCTCTTCCACATAACCTCAGCCCCAAACTAAAACTTCTTTGGGTCCATTCCCCTGGACACTGCTGGGATGGGTCACTCATATTGAGGTTAGCAACACGTGTCCAACCTCCAGTGATGTTACAGCCGCACACCCTGTCCATGCTACAGTAGACTTGCGCTGCACTTCCATTGGAGCTCCTCACCCAGTAGTAATCAGAGGGACAGGTTGTTGAGAGAGCACTGCATGAGGCTGTAGGATTGGTTGGGACTTGGAATGCTTGGCAAGGAGGGGTGGTTACAATGGCATTGCGTATCAAATTTCGAACTTCCTGGACAATTTCATTTCGTTTGTTTATTAGTACCTCATCAGCAGGGCAGACTTGTCCGGTGGCATTAACCACCTCCTTGGAGGGGTATATGAGAGGGAGAGCATCTCTTGGAGTGGCAGTTGATGACTGGGCTGAGCAACATCCAGAGTAAAGCAGTATTAGCAGGACTACAGCAACCCGACAAGACATCTTCGCAGTTGCTCATGAAGTCGGCTAGCTCTACTGCACTAGCTATATGTGTAAAGTATGTGAAGTTTGTGTAGGGTGAAACTGGAATGCAGAATATCAAAACTGTGAAGTAGGGAGATTGGATTCCTTGCAGGTTTCATAGCAAAATGCTGCACAGGTGCTTTTGTATAATAACTGAAATAATGATGACTTGTATATAACCATATCAAAATCTACCTGTGTACATTGTGTATACAGGCAGCACTATAAATATTCAGGTTATGTGAATACAAAAAGGGGTGTGAGTAGACTGTAAGGATGTCATGTGGAGGATGTTTACATCAGTCTTGGCTCTTGGGAAGGTAAAGTTCTTTGAGTGCTCTTAGCTCCCCGATAAGGGCCTGGTTCTGGCTCTCCAGCACAGCCACCCTGTTCTCTAGACAGCGCACATACTCCTTCTTCTTGCGCCGACACTCACGAGCTGCCTCCCTGGAAAAAGGGATGATTTGTGGCTATTTCTGAGCAAGATACATAAATTCAACTGTGAAACTAGCTTTCTGATATGTACCCATTACACGACTGTGATGTCATAGTAGCCTTATACCACTGTCCAGTTTCCAAACTGTAAGCATTCAAAACTGGACAGTGGCAAAAAAACATTGGAACGAATCTAACTGTGATCTCATGTTGTATTGCCCAAGCCTCATTCCCAGACTCTCCCACACACAAACTGGGAAAAAGGCTGGCATTGCCCATCAGAGGAGGAGGGAAGCAAGTTGGCACCATCCATTCTGAATTACTCCCAATATATATAATTCAAACAGACATGGAGCACACCTGTTCTTCATAAGCCTGACTTCCCTCTTTCTGGTGGTATCATCCAACACCTGAGAGGCTGGAGAGCCCACAGCTATAGGAACAGCAGGTTTGGGGGGAGACACTGTCAAGATGGCAGGACTGGTAGAAGCTAGAAAGAAAGGCGTGGTGTGCATAACTTTTCATTTGCATCAGATAACTCCGCAGGCTTTACTATATTGATGCACTATAGCCTTACACTTCATTTCATTTACACATCATTTCCTATTCCATATATGAGCAGAAAACCTGGGTACGAGGCAATGCTGCATACATGTAGGTCACTGTTGTGGTGAACTAGGTCACTCTGTAGCTGTTGTGAGCATCTTGGGATGTGACTATATTGTCAGTGTGGGGCTTATTGGCAATTCATTCCGTCTCAAAATGAACTGATTCATGAAGATCGACACAGCAATGGCAATGAGTCTACAGGGATCAAGTTGTTTCTGAACTCACAGGAAGCAGCGGAAGTGGCTGAGGAGAGGGTCGATGCCATGTTGGCATTGAGGAGGGCAGAGGAGAGGAGGCTGGCAGGAAGCGAGGTTTGCGCCAGGGACTGGACACCTGCATGCAGGAAAGGGGGTGGGAAAGATAACAAGAGGATGGACTACATAGACAGAGTTTTGTATTCCATGATGATTGACAACGTATAAATAGGTCCGACTTCTGTACACATATGCATACCAGCACTTAACAGCAAATATGCACTTATAAATGGAATGTGGTTAACAACGCATGAGTACGGTAGTCAAATTTCACGGCCTATCCATTGACAAGAGGGACCAGTTGTTAACATAAGGTACGTGGCCTGGAAATGAAGCTACAGCTGTGATGGATCGTTGGCCGATTGCTTCATTCCTGTTAAGTGCACACACCTGCAATGAGGGGCGACTGTGAAGCTGCTGCTAGTGAGGTGGCATTCAGTAAGGCCGACTGTAACTGCAGCTGGAGTAACAAACAACAACACAAGTTCAGCATCAAGAAAACAAAATACATTTTTTTTTACCAAACTTTATTTTGTAATCAAGCTATGAGGAAGAGCCTGGGTATGTGGCTAATACACACGGGGAGTAAATTTGGACCTTCACCAATATGGAACTTGCTACTGCACTAGAACTGGTCACATGACCTGTATTTCATAGTTGCACATGTGCTTAAATAAATATCTTACTACTTTTGATATGAGCTGTTAGCAATACAGACTATCAATACTGTGCATACCGATTGTGAGGGTAGCATCATTGAGAGTTGGGTGGGGAGTTGCATGTCCCCCCCTCCAGCGGAGGAGGTAGAAGCAGCTGCAAGGTTCTGCTGCATGCCGTGGAGCAACCCAGGGAGCAGCGTAGAGTTGGTGAGTCCGCTAGCTGCAGCTGCCTGCTGCAGAGCAGCCTGGGAGGGACATGAACACAGGAAATGGACACAGTATAAGTATACATGTAAAGGAGGTCCTAACTTAACCATTTACGAATGATGGACCTTACTCATAAGTTGGTTGCCAGTCAGTGGAAGGGTCCTATGTACTCTGAGTATACTCAGTACAGTCAGACTATTTTAGCTATATGCACTTGGGTTAGAAAGAGTGGGACAGGAGAAGGTGGTGTCATCCAAAGAGCTGATAGTGAAAACTCAGAAACTATGCTCATGAGCTAAACATGACCTCTAAAGGAGTCATCAATAAATGTAATTAGGTGGAAAAATTCCTGTGGCACCAAACGAAAGATGTGCCCACCTGTTGTGCTTGCAGGGTGGCAGCAGCGGCCACAGAGAGGGGATCTGCGCTGCCCTTCAGGGTCTGGTCTGCTGAGGAAAGGTCATCCAGGATCTTCCTGTGACCATCAGAGAAGGAGGAGTAGTAATATCAGATACCAGGGATAATTGGATGCCTTTGGTCTCAGACTCCCCCCACAATAAGGAGGGAGGGAGGGTTGAGAGCCTGAGAACCAGACTAGGGCACCACACACATAGACTAACACTAGACTACTGTGAGCAATCTTTAAATTGGTAGGGACTTCTAGCAAGCTAGATACCATTGCATGGTTCATGGTCACAGCTGTTAGATGTCTCAATCGTAGTATTATCATGGTTGCGTGTGCATCTACTCTGTGGTAGCTGCTCACTTGAAGGATGCTCTCCTGGCAAGCTGTTCACTGGAGAGTGCCTGCAACACTGAGGGCTCCTCATCTCCATCGTCCTCCTCCTCCCCCTCCCCATTGGCACGGGTGGGCTGGGACAGCTGTGAGAGTGGTTGCTCAGCCTCTGTTGTGATCTCCACAGAATGCACTTCAAATGTGAGTGAGAGTGTGGTTGTGTGTGTGTGTACGCATATGAGTGTATGTACGCATTTCAGGGGCATTCCCAGGCCTGTGCAGCATTTGTCACTTGCGGTGCTAACACTGTGGAGGCCTGCCAATGAGGCTAATTCAGGTAAACACAATACAGCAAATTTGTAAACAAGAACAGCAACCGGTAGTGCAACTCTATTCATGAGCTGTTGTCCAGAGCAATATAAACTACATGTACATAATAGAGAACACTAGAATGTGTAGGTAACTGCTTGGAGTAGTGAATGTGGTGCTAACCATCTGGGGGGGTCTCCACCGCCCCGGAGACTTGCTCAATCCTCAGGCCACTGATGCCATCAGTCTGCTTCCGTGGACCAGTTTCTCCGCTCATGTCTGCATGTGGTCTGTAACATCAATGACAAGGATAACGGCATCACTACAGTTGTGCTCTACCCTCACACCCCCAGGCTCATTTTCCCTTTCCTCCGTGAGAAAGAACCTGGGTATGAGGCCAGCATCCAGCATAGCTGTACTTCCAACAGAGTAGACCGCAAGCCACATGACTGTTCATGTACAAAGAGTGATTTTATGCTGTAGTGGAATCTCTTTATTAAGCAACCAGCTATGCTTTGTGAATTGGATGCTGGACGGACATGACTGATAGCACCTTTTACAGATTATATAACCCACCTACTATACTTCATGCATAGGCCAGAGTGGACTTTAACTGTCATAATTTGTCCCCTCAAGGCTACAAGGGAAATTATGGCTCATAATTCCCTCTCCATGTATATTTAGTTTACAGTCTACTACATTGTCAGACTATAGTACAGATTTTACATCATTTTACTGTGACAGTAAATAATATTGAAGTTACTGGAAACACTTGCACATGTACAGATGTGTTTACAATAATAACAACAAAGGACCAATCAGGTGGGATATATAATAGTTATAGCACAGGTGCCAGGGATTTATGGCTGTAGTAAACAAACCTCGTCCTCGGGCTACGCCCTCGGACTCGGTCTGTTTACTGCCATAAATCCCTGGCACCTGTGCTATAACTATTACATATATCCCACCTAGTATAGTTTTGGGTGGGGATTTACTGTGATAATTTCCCTCCCTGAGGGCTACAAGGGAAATTATGGCTCATAATTCCCTCTCCATGTATTTTTAGTTTACAGTCTACTACATTGTCAGACTATAGTACAGATTTTACATCATTAATTTTTACTGTGACAGTAAACAATATTGAAGTTACTGTAAACACTTGCACATGTACAGATGTGTTTACAATAATAACAACAAAGGACCAATCAGGTGGGATATATAATAATTATAGCACAGGTGGCCAGGGATTTATGGCTGTAGTAAAGAAACCTTGTCCTCGGGCTACGCTCTGGGACTCAGTCTGTTTACTGGCATAAATCCCTGGCACTGTGCTATAACTATAACATATATTCCACCTAGTATAGTTTTGCCTATACAATAGGTGGGGATTAACTGTGATAATTCCCCTCCCTGGCCTGAGGGTTACAAGGGAAATTATGGCTCATAATTCCCTCTCTCCATGTATTTTTAGCTTACAGTCCACTACATTGCTATACTATAGTACAGATTTTATACATAGTTGTGTGTAAATAATATTGAAGTTACTGTAAACACTTGCACATGTACAGATGTGTTTACAGCAATAACAACAAAGGACCAATCAGGTGGGATATATAATAATTGTAGCACAGGTGGCCAGGGATTTATGGCTGTAGTAAACAAACTTTGTCCTCTGGCTATGTATGCCCTCAGACTCGGTCTGTTTACTGCCATAAATCCCTGGCACTGTGCTATAACTATTACCAAGAGCACATAAGAACGGGCGGTTAGAGTAAGAGCGTGTAACTCCAATAGAAGCCCGTAGTCCGGGCAAAATTATTGAACCGTACTAAAAATAGAACATCCGGTCACGTGTGCGCTTAGCAACAATGCATAAGGGCTTATGTCAACGCAGCGTGCGCAGTGCGTGTTACTATTTTTAGTACTGGCGGTAAATTCCGCCCGGTTTCGAATTTTACGTAGTTACACACTCTTACTCTAGCTGCCTGTTCTTATGCGCTCTTGCTATTACGTAACTGTCCCCATAGTAGTGGGCTCTGAGATTTTAAGGTGCTGAACTCATGCACAGGCTTTTCCCTGTATAAGATGGACACATTAACAGAGGAAAGGTTCTCTTGTGGCAAGTTGTGTGAAGCATTCCGCTATCTTACACTGCCATGAGGTCTACACTATCCAGAACCCTCAGGCCCCATAGTAGCACTCTCACCACACTCAGTACACTATAGCCCAAAACCTTAAATCACACAGAGCTCTTGGACTGTTGGAGGGTTATAAGCTCCTGCTTGGAATCGACATCTATTAACATGGTATAGTTAAACTAAGGGCTGTGAGTGGAGATTCACTATCAGCAAATATAGGAATGTCATGGTGGACATCAACAATTGCATAACTTCCTGCCACAGATTCTCTGATTAATTATACAATCACATTTACTTCCTACCACAGATTTTCTAGCTCTGATTAGATTCCCGCAATTGCATAATCACATAGTGCATTCCACAGTACCGGCACTGTGATTACGCGCACACTGACCATGACTAATGTGTATACAGTCCAGTTCCTGTGTATTGAACTTGTGGCAGTGTACTGTTTGTAGCTTGATTTACTCAAGCCCATGTGCAAGAATACTAATTTGCCAGCTGGTTATGAGCAACTACAAAAATTGTGAGTCCGCCAAGGAAACTACAAACTGTCCAATGGCTGCAGTTACTCAAATGCCATGCTGTCATGGGAAACCCAACATGAAGATTCATTGGGAAAAGAATGCACAACAGTGTTCTAGATCACTTGCTTTACGAAGGGTGTCAAATACTGTGTATTAAAGTGCTAAATTTGCAACTTTGTCATACCAATTTGCACCATATAGCATTGCAATTTCCATCATACAAATTGCCTCTGCAGCCCTGATATAATTTGTTTTACTACTCAAAACATAGATTGTGATCCACCCCAATTAGAGAAGTATGATCATCCACTCTTTCTCTTATATAGTGAACTGGTAAGCTAGCAGGATAGCCTGTGGGCAATGGTAGGTGTATGCACACACTGCTGGCACGGGACCTGTGCACTAGCACCTTCATTCGTGTTTTTCTAAGTTTCATCGCTGACACTTCTTTGCCACGTTTTTGAAAAGATTCGATCCCAGGATCAACCTTTCCACACAGATTTTCTGCAAACCAGGTCGATCGGCCACTGCTAGCGCCACTCTGTGACAGTCACAGAGTACGGAACACACATGGAAGCGGGTAACGCCAACATAATTTTTGTTTCGCCCCTTAAAACATTTGTACGCGGGTGTTCTTTTGTCAATAGTGTAAATCAGACTGACCTCTCTGATGAATGCGTACTCTGACAGCTTAGTACGTCAGATGTCGTCCTTTTCGGTGAGAAAGTTGTGCGTCACAACGATGACAACGATGACAAAGACGATGCGTCACTGTACACTGTTTGTGTATCACATCCAGGGCGCATGCGTAGTACATAGTCGGGCAACACCCTAATTAGTTGCACGTGATAACGTAAACATCACTTGATTATCACATGATGCCGCAGAACTCGGCGCGAAGGATGAAAACATGGCTGCATGGGTTGAGACGAATTCTACTCTCCACAAGCTGGAATGCTTGCTACAGTGCCCAGTGTGGTATGTAGTGCAAACTGACATGAATTACTTAGTGTGTAAAGAGTACACATGCACAGGGAGTTACATAAGTGTGGTGAACAGCTATGGGAACTACATACTGTGTCCATAGATAATAGAGTCGTAACGACTCTATTATCTATGCTGTGTCACACCACACTAACTTTATAATTTATGCTAAAGGTGTAGCCAGACAATCCATCATGAGATCTATGGCGACAAGGAAAGTTAATTTCACGAATGCACACTCTGGTAATCCCCCTTTAATAGAAATGTAATGTGCCGTACAGAGAGGCTGTAGTTGAATGCTGCTTGAAAAGTATCCTTTCAGGAAAAAGTACTTAGTAGAGTGCAGTATATCAGCTAGCTGAAAGACCTTTCTGAAATAGCCCCAGCTTCTTAGTTTCTACAGTGAACCCACAGAGCACAGAATGCTTCTATCCTATGAAGGGGCATACATGTACACTTATCACATATCCCCTCACATGTTGGTCCATAGCAACCACACCATGAGAGACCCGTGCACTCTGGATAACTGTGACCATTACTTTTGCAGGTAAGATACACTCACATATTTGTAAATTGTTGTATGATGCCTTGATAAGTGGTGGGTGTCCTCACTTTCACCATGTTTACCTCTTGGCCTTCTTGTCCCAGTGTTGGTCACTTGGTGTGAGACACTATGGATGGGTCGAGAAGGACTGAATACATAAAAAATAAAATGCGAACGTCACTGCCGTTTGCTCAAGTATGTACAGTTGAGTACTTATTACTTACTTCAGGATGTGTATTCTGGGAGCACTCAGTGGCCGGAACTCGTGCTGCCCTACATGTGGGTTGCCTGCATGGGTGAAGGATCTCAAGTCCAACCGGCAGCTTGCTAACATGATCCGCCTCCTTCTCCACATGAAGGAGCTTACCACTGGAGGAGAAGAAGGAATAGGAGGAGAAGAAGGAATAGGAGGAGAAGAAGGAGGACAGCAGTTGGAGAGGGTACAGCCAAGTGAGTGCATTGGGGGATGTGCTTAGAAACTGGTATACATGTATGTAGTAGTTATGCCTCTACATTGAACAGGCATGTGCATATCTGCTGGTCACTACACTTTATGTCATAGCCATGATGGTGTAGCCAGACAGTCCAGCATGAATAGTAGCTTTCTCTCTTACATTACTTATGTATGATTCTTCCCAACCCCAGGCTCAGAAGGAGTACCAACCCCAAGAAACTCTGCAGTCACATCCAATTCCAGTTGCATACCAGCCTCGCATTCCAGTCGTCTTTGTGACTTGGCGTTGGACTCACCTGGCCCATCACGTGCATACAGTTCTGTGCAAGGCCAGCAAGCCAACATGCGGCACCACCTTACTTCTGTCGCCCCTTCAACTCCTTCACAGAGGCCTAGTGCAGAAAGAGACAAAGACGTGTTTCGTAAGCCTCACATTGGAGACCAGCTAATCAAAAGGAGGCTAAAGGCTGGCTGCAAAGCAAACCCATCAAATAGTGTAGATGGTACACCTAGTTCAGGTTTGAAATCTCCTTCCAAGACAAAAACTGTTGGTCACAGGCCACCCCTGGCAGTTTTCAATCATAGGAGAGCAAAGTCATTACCAAACAGCGATGCCTTGCCGCCAGATTGTAAATATACCAGTACTGATACTGCATCAAACAAAGAACATAGGGCTACACGCAACAGTTTGTCAGCTCTCCCAAACACATTTGGCCACCCCAAAACAAGGAGGAGAAAGTCGAACTCTGCTGGGGATACATCTACAGCTAAAGTCTCTGAATTTAGCCTTCAGTTTCCATTTTCACCCCTTGTTACCAAAACAAGGAACTACGCCAAGCTGGGAAGTGGGGCCAGAGTGCAGCGGCTACAGCAAGCAGGATGCCCTCAGCTTCTCCCTCGGAAGCGGCCACAGTCAACTAGTGGTTTGGGTGCTCCAAAGCACCGGAGGGTCAACCAGCTAAAGATGGAGACCTTTGTCAAGAAGGAGCCAGTAACTGATGGGTGTACGGCCACTGTAGGGAGATCATCAACAATGGCAGGTATAGTTGCGTGCTCTTGATGTAGTTCCCAGCCCTTTGACTGCTTACAGTATAAAGGGCCTTCATGATCATGATCAGTAGCTCAATAACCTCTTGACAGTACACATGTTGCAAATAATGTAAAACGAAAGGGAATAGTATTATGCTATTTAACAATCAATACTTACCACATTGGTATATGCTCTTCTTTCCCAATGTGGTAGGTACTGATTGCTAAATAGCATAGAGTTACATGGAACCATGTGAAACTGGACAGTGAGAAGACTTGGAAGGTTGTATTTTGAACATCTTTTCGTCCCAACGTGTTTGGATAAGTGACTCTTCCAGTTGTAGTTGTATTGACATGGATGAAGAGGTATCCAAGTGCATGGGAGAGATGTGCAGTTGGTGTCCATTGCTTTTCTCCTCACAGCAGCTGTACAGCACAGTGGGAGGAGCTCCATGCAGCCAGAGAGCCCTGTACCCGCCACCCCCTCCTCTGCCCACGCCAGAACCATGCGCAGAAACATTCGGGGAGAAACACCACTGCACATTGCTGCCATCAAGGTCAGTCCCTCTGTCCCTGTCATTACCTTTGAGCTCATTCAGCTCCACTGATCGGTACACATTGTGGGACCTTTGTTCTCAGACCTTCTGACTCCAGTGTTTGTCACTTGCAGCACTAATGTGGGGAAGTACTGCAAGCAACAGACACTGGAGTTTGAAGGCCTGAGAACAGTGTGGTGATGGCATTTGTAATACTGTTCTTTGTAGGGTGATGTGAGTGCAGTGCGGACCCTGCTACAGCAGGGAGCTGATCCCAATGCTAAAGATCATGCTGGATGGACTCCCCTGGTAGGCTGCCTCCAACATTGTCTGATTGTGTGATTAGGTATATCTCTGCCAGGCTTATTTGTGCTTGCACCAACCAAAGTGCAGATAGACTTGGCATAAGTGCAGTGGCCCACACTGGTTGGTAAGGCACTGTCAGATGGTAGTGAGAATTTAGCCTCGTACCCAGGCTCTTTCTCTAACCCTCCTGCGCGCAGAAAGAGGAAATGAGCCTGGGGACGAGGCTAGTGAGAATTAGTGTGCCCTCAGAAATTGACATTTGAAGAGCAGGAATCATGGATACTAGCTACAAGTCACAGTAGGGTTGTTGACAACGCTAAAGCCACCTGGCTAGTCTTCATGACTCACCTTGCCATGGAAGCAATTTTGATTCTATGATTCTTGGACTTGGAATGTTATCAGAGTATACTAAGATATGACGTCGTGTTCTGCCTCCTCTGGGTGTGGTAGACCTTCATTCACTGCTACAAACTGAATAAAACCTCCTTCATGAGGTACATGTACAGTTTGTTGTGTATCCTAACTCTTCTCCATTAACTGACATACCCCTCTACCCTACTCCCCAGCATGAAGCCTGCAACCATGGCTATGTGGAGATGACCTCCTTACTACTGGACCATGGGGCTCTCGTAAACATCCCTGGGTTTGAGAATGACACTCCACTGCATGATGCTGTGGTCAATGGCCACATGCAGGTAGCCAGCCTTCTTGTGGCCAGGGGAGCCAATATCAACATTAGGTACGATTGGGACTACTCTTCTATTAGCGTTGTATCAGGCTCGTTTTCCCTAAGGGGGATACTCATTTTCCCTAAGCATGGGGGTATATACTCACTCGAGGCTAACTCATAGGTACATGAGTATAAACTACCCTACTGGATATTGTTGGTAATATAGTTTGTGACACGGTGGTTTGGGGCTAGAATTACATGCATGAACAATCAATGAGCCACATCTCCCTGAAAAACCCTGTGTTTCACCCAAAGGAATCGCAAGGGCCTTTCAGCCTGTGACCTGGCTGTGACTGATGCCATGAGGAGAGCCCTCACTCGACCAATCTCCTCCCCTGGTCTGCTCATCTCACCCAACTCCATCAGGAATGTCCACGTATGTTGTCTGGTTTATGTATGCTACAACATTCCTTCTACCCACCAACAACTGAGCTTAGTAGGTAGAGCATCACATTTGACAGTAAATGTCTGTACACATGTACGGCAACAAGAAGACTTGCTGTTTATACTGTATTGATCTCGCTGAATAGTGCTTGTACTGGAGGATGAGAACTTGAGAAGTAACATCCTAACCATATCCATGTGGGGTCATGAAAGTGAACATTGAAGATTTCAAGCCATACATGATTTTTTTTCCTCACCAGGCCTCTCCCATTCTGAATGGTGGGTGTGGCAGGGTTGTACTTCTAGCCACTGGCCTGAAAACACACCAAAAGGTACATGTGCCTGCATGTTCACACACTTGTGTATGTGCAGGACACTAGCTGCTACTCAAAGTATGATAGTACCTGTAGCAATGTTGTTGAGAGGTAATTCTGTGGACCCATCTTCAGCAGCAATGAACTACCTGTAGCAGTGCTAGCTAAAGTTGGCAAATCAGTACAGTGAGAATCTGGTTATAGCTTACATGTGTTTGTGTGTGTTCCAAAAGAGGTACGCAAATACGTAATTTAAGGAGCATTAATTAGACCTCTCTATCAGCTGAAATATGACGGCCACGTCCAAACAGTTCAAGAATTTCTACTAGTCTAGTACCGATTTCTGCATGAGCTGTACTGCTGTCTGTTCATGCCCAGAACCAATTAGAGGAGCTAGCTGACCTGTTGGGAGCAGATGTAGTTGACTCCTTCTGCGATGATGGTAAGCTACAGTTGTGCATGTGTGCAAGATCTTCCATTTTGTGAGACTTTTATGCAGTCTGTCTAATTTGATCATGCAGTCCTATCAACTGTTAAAGCCCTTACATTTATGTCAAAAGCATTGGTGTTTTGTTTGTCTGTAGTTTCACATGTGGTCACAGTGTGTGATAAGCGTGGCTGCTGTCCCCGAACACTGAAGTTCCTCTGTGCAGTGGCACTAGGAAAATGGATTGTCAGCTTCCAGTGTAAGTAGAGCAGTTAGGTAGATAGTGTACAACTCTAAAATCCAGGTTTAAGAGTTTGGTTATCCTCCAGGGTGCATCTAGAGCAAATTTAACGTTCTAAATCCTCACCCATTACATACAGTGCTCCAGTACACTTCAAGGACACATGTAAATAATTATAGATCTACTCTCCTGCCCTCTTTCCTCCCCATTCATACAAACACAGGGATAACCAAGTGCTTGCAGGAGCGGAACTGGGTGGATGAGACACCCTATGAGGTGCAGGGAGTAACAATAGGAGATTCCACACTTATCACTGAGGCACCACGAAAGGGAAGGGAAAATGCTTCTCAAAAAGTAAGCACAAGATAATCTCTCATCCTTTATACCAAATTGACTACCAAATCTTTGTTCTTGTCGTGATGCAGGCTCCTGGTTTGTTTGATGGCTGTCAGTTCTATTTCTCTGGCACGTTCCCTCCACCTCGGGCCTCCAAGGAAGATCTCTCCCACCTGGTAAAGCTGGCAGGGGGAAGCGTGCTGACACGGGAGCCAAGAGGCCAAGAGGACACCACTCACGTCTGTCCTTACCATGCCAAGCCACAGTCACTGTTCTTCAGTAGTCACACATTTATAGTGTATGATTCCCATGTAGAAAACTCACCTGCTAAAGCCAACACCTCAAGTGTTGTCACTGCGCCTTCTTTATGGCTTTTAGACTGCCTCTCACATTTTGAATTGGTCGATACGCCTGTGTTGTAATCCTGTTGTTGTGGTAGTCAGTGTTTCTTGAAATTTGAAATTTGCCTATACAAGAAAATTGTGCACATGACCTTGTTAGCCTCGTTCCCAGGGCCTGGGGACGAGGCTAATGACCTTGTTTAACACCCAGGCTAGCTGGGCCAGCTTTTGGCTGAGAGATGTGATTGTTTGTGCATAAGAATGATCCTTCCAGCTATTGCTTAATCGACATGCCCAATACACCAGCTTTCCCACTCAGAAAGTTGTAAGTTACCAACAATGTAGCAAACATCAGTCCTATTAGCTAACATTATGTTTCTAAGTCTTTTTTGATGCTAGCTAGTTTGTATTAGTTGAAATTGCATACACAAAGATCCTGCATTGACTGGCATACATAGCATATTAATACAACTCCCAGTGATACAGGTAGCAGTACATACAGCCTACATACTAGCTATTTACACCTGAGTCAAGTGATACTGCGTGCCATTTTCTGTAGTTTTTCAAAGCTATACATGACTGTCTTTTGAAACCCTAACAGGAAAGATGCAACATTATAATTGAGCTTCTCAGAAATAACACTCAAAATGCTGTTCACCTGCTGTCAGTATTCCTTTTGCACTCTGCTTGATGCTGCTTGATGCAACTATGCTCCGAATAGCTGCATATAAATATAAAGGCATGATGCAATAAAGGACACATGTTGACCAGCAGCCACATTACAAACAGTTTACGTAGCAATACAGTCATTCAGAAGTACTACAAAGGACATGCTTATGCTCACAGTTCTGTAAATTCTTATGACAGAAGCATGTTTGCATACATGCTAAATCTGCTACTTGGGGCATGGGCATGAGACTATTATTATTATAGACAGCTTGAATTATACTCACCTGTATGCAGTGACTGTCCTTGGTTAATTCTATGTTGAACACATGTAGGCAAGCTCCAAAAATGAGTAGGTAGACTCACATCACCCATCTGGCAAGAATGAGAACATCATTACAATCATAATGAGCAGCACTGAAGTGCAGAACCCTCGGCGCAAGGTAGATGATAAGTGTTTTGCTTATCATAATTGGTTTAGGTGATTGATGATAGGTTATAGAGTTGCACAAGTGGGCATGGTATTTTTAGAATAAGATATTATGTAATTATTAAGTAATGAGGTTTTAATTGTCTCAAAACAGCACAAGTGGGCATGGTATTTTTAGAATAAGATATGATGTAATTATTAAGTAATGAGGTTTTAATTGTCTCAAAACAGCACAAGTGGGCATGGTATTTTTAGAATAAGATATGATGTAATTATTAAGTAATGAGGTTTTAATACAGCACAAGTGGGCATGGTATTTTAGAATATCATATGATGTATTCTATCTCACTCTTTCCTCTGCACAGTTTGCTCAAAGGTTCAGACTCTCTCATGCTTGCCATGCGCATTCTGTTTTGTTCCTGCCTATACAAAGTTCGCTCATGAGTTTCTGACGCTCTTTCACAGGCCTTGTGCAACTTATCTTTAGCTTTCCTAGCTGATTTCACACTATCTGATTCTACTGATCTCAATTACATTCTGCTTTTCGATCCAAATGAAAGACATGATCACAGTGTTCACACGTCTTCCGTCTTACAGGTACAGCAGCTTTACACTGCGGGCATACCTTTGTTGGAGGCATACTTACTGCCAATGGCCAATAATCGAACTCGCAAAGAACGTCTCTCCCAAGAATTTATTTTTGAAATGAAAATGTTCAACTTGAAAAATTTTGTGCTAAAACTGGCAATAACCCTGTCATTATGCTCTTATGTAATGTTTATGCTGACATGGGAAAGCATAGCTATGCCAGTATAACGTTCCAAGGTGTATATATAGCACGGTGTGAGGATTAGTATAATTAACAGCATGGTTTCGAGTGCAATTTGGGATTAATAGCACGAGTGAATGGCTGTTAATTGCACGAGGCGAAGCTGAGTGCAATTATGCCATTCATGAGTGCTATTAATCCCAAATTGCACGAGAAAACATGCTGTTACTTGTTAATCATAAACTTCGCCTAGTTTACAGTATGCTATAATAAGTATGAGTATGTATGTGATGTGGTGGTTTATAGTATACAAGTTTATAGTAAACTGTATAGTTTACACCCAATTGTTGTCACTTACAAGTTACAAGTTTACACTATGTTAATATAGTTTACAGCAAATTGTTGTCGCTTACAAGTTACAAGTTTACATTATGTTAATCTAGTTTACAGCAAATTGCTACTGACCAATCAGTGAGCGATTACACCTTGCACGGTTTTGTAGCTTTTGTATTTTTTGTCCAATCAGAAGCTTTTCTACCTGTGCAATTACAAAAATAATTGCACACCTTTCTATGGGAGTAAATGTATTGACACTAAATAAGTATATGTAATAGTTATAGCACAGGTGCCAGGGATTTATGGCAGTAAACAGACCGAGTCCGAGGGCGTAGCCCCGAGGAAGAGGTTTGTTTACTACAGCCATAAATCCCTGGCCACCTGTGCTATAATTATTATATATCCCACCTGATTGGTCCTTTGTTGTTATTATTGTAAACACATCTGTACATGTGCAAGTGTTTACAGTAACTTCGATATTATTTACTGTCACAGAAAAATGATGTAAAATCTGTACTATAGTCTGACAATGTAGTAGACTGTAAACTAAAAATACATGGAGAGGGAATTATGAGCCATAATTTCCCTTGTAGCCTTGAGGGGACAAATTATGACAGTTAAAGTCCACTCTGGCCTATGCATGAAGTATAGTAGGTGGGATATATGATTATATATAAAACATCCTCCATGTTATTTATAGCTGGGTTAACTAGCTAGCTAGCTAGCTTAAAGCTAGAATGTGAACAAACGTGCAAGCAGCAGGAATGCTAGGACGCGCGCGCGTGCGCGTGCATAAACACGTATGTATCAGCATAGTGCCAGGTCAGCAGATACACAACGATGAAAGCCAAGAAGCTTTCGAGGATAGTGGCTATTTTAGTAAAATCAGTGACAAGTCAGCTGTGTTATAGGAGCTATTGCTATCCCTACACACTAGTCTGTCTCTTTTGTCCATCAAGAGTTCGTCATCATCATCAAGAAGCCAGGAAGGCAGTGGTGGTCAGAAAATCACGCCAGAACTTTTGAACGAAGCGTTTTCAGCGAAAGCCACACGACTAAAACCTTGAAAACGCCCTAAACAACCCTATGACACCTCACTTGAGACGTATAAACGAGGTATGTAGCTGCTAGCGTGGTAACAGACAGACAGACAGACACACACACACACACACACACACAAAATGATTACTGTAACCCTACGGCGCATGCGCGCCGAGGGTTAATAACGTACAATACCAGTAAAGTTGGTAGAAACCGTATGCAGACAATAGGACGTTAGTTACAGTGTGACTGGTTGCACTGCATAAATTTATACCTTCCTCATTCTGCCATCAGTTATCCTTTCAACAAAGCTGCCAAGATATGGTTCATAAAGTCTCTCAAATTCAGCCATATTCGGTTGGATGATGTTTTTGATTTTGTTTTTGTCTTCCCCTACAAGCATCCGAAAATCCCCTGTATAGAAGTAAGATCACAAGAATAAGCTTATAGTGAACCACGAAGACTCGACTGCAAGACTCAACTGCAATACCCCATTGTAGTCAGGTGTTCTTATGAGCTGTTATTCTCTGGGCAGAAGCTAAGAGTGGAAGACAGACTAAGTCTTATAGTTTTATATCGAGTTTTGCCATCTGCTGATTCTGTCTTGTGGAGATCTACAGATAGCACTGCAGGCCCAATTGTCAAATACCAACACTACCTCAGCCTAAGATTCAGATATATATGGCTTGTCTGTGCTCGTTTCAGCTGAGATGGGAGTTCAGGACTAGTAGGATACTAAGTACATATACATAGCTGGTACATGTAGTTGCATATAGCTGTACCATATATGCATAGATTGTAAACCTCCATAAGTATATCTATGCTGTAACATTGGTTTGTAAAGTGTCTCATATAATCCTAATGGGGCCTGCTGAATGCTCACCATGGTATGAGAGACTTGTGATGGTGGTAAAGAGCTCTTCCAAGGTGAAAATCTCATTCTCTTGGAGCAATACTCCACACAGAGCTGCAGATCTCAAGTTGTACTTCAGACCATCTTCAATGACTCTGTTCAGACCAATATCTGTTAACATCAACACCTGGAAGAAATAATAGCAATTGGCACACATAATGATGCAATATTGTGAACATAGCCCTGTCAATTGGATCTTTAATCAAGTAGAGCACTGTACTTCCTGTCTAGGTTGGTTTCGTGCATGTGGTACATGTAGTATACACACTGCAAACCAAGAGTGCTCTTGCTGCATGCAAACAGAGTGTACACAGATGCAAGAGCCTTCTTTAGCCGGTTATGAAACTGGTGGTGAAAATCTGAGTCCACAATCTTGGATTTTGAAATCCTTGGCTGTGCACCTGCATTACTGCTGCACATCAATGTGTTGATGGACACGGACAGTGGAGTTATTAGTGGTCTGAGATATTTGCCACTCTCTCCAGCTGCAGTCCTGAAGGGGCATCTCAAAATTGTAGGTTATATTTAGTACTCACAGGTTTGTGTAGCCTTCCACTGATGTACAGCCATCTCCACTGCATCAAATCATCGCTTAGGTCTTCCACTGATATCACACCATACTTAACCAGCTGCACAAGTTGACAAAGCAGCAACACGTATTTTCCCTTCACATGCACATTCTGGTATGCTTTATAATATCTTTTATCATACATCTAACTCACGCTAATGTATGGGAGTCAATGGGGAAGATAATATCTTTTATCATACGTCTAACTCACGCTAATGTATGGGAGTCAATGGGGAAGCCTTGCAGCTGCACGCAGTTTATAAAAAGCCGTATTTTTTACTACAAGTCACGCGAGAATCCGTATCAGTACTGCAAGTCACGCGAGAATCCGTATCAGGTACTACAAGTCACGTGCGCTGCGTGTGAACGTGCAATGAAATTGAAGGTTCGTACGATAAAATCATTATCACCATAGTACCAAGCTACACCGGAAAAAATATCACTCGTTTGTTGCCGTTGGCATTGTTACTCGTGCTGCGCACTCGTAACAATACAGACGGCAACAAACTCGTGATATTTTCCGGTATAGCTTGGTACTATGGTGATACTTATATAGCCTCAACTGAAAATAAAAACGTCTGGTACTATGGGATAAACTGAGAGACTCCTCAGAAAGTCATATTATACAGTTATGTCCCAATCTGTCTAACGGCAATCCTCACTTGTGACTGGATGTTAACCAGAGTGTTGTAGTACAGACCAGCAGGATACCTCTGCACACGAGCTACTGTGCCAGTACCAAGGTATCTCAAGAAGGAGTAGTGCCTCCAGTTCTGTTGCAGATTCTCTGCATGCCACTCAGTGGGGTCATCCACAACAAACACAAGATCCAACATTTTGCCCTAGAGACAAAGATACAACATTACCCGCTAACTATCTACCCAGGTATGAATGATGACTCATACAATACTTAGTACTGTACCCACCCGCCAGTTCATTTATGAATGAGACTATTGCTGGTAATATATATTTTTTCAGAAGGTAGTAAGCAATAATGCCAGTTGTTAATAGCTTCAGAAACAAAGGTAGGATATAAGGGTTCAGAGGAGGTCTGACACTTGTGATGTCACATACATCAACATGTGATCCTGATTGTCAGTCAAGTTAATTGCTAACCTCCTGCATTCCATTGCTTCAAGAACGATTTCTGGGCATCAGAAGCTTCTAGTGTACTGGGTTCACTCGTGTTGGGAGGTATTTTCAACCATACTGAAGCTGTCTATTAGGTCGAGATCGATCACTGCCGTTCATCTAGCTCTCAACAGCCACATAAATGCCGTTTGGAGGTCACAAAGGCATGCAATGTTACTTCTGACTAGCGAGACACTTTCAGCATCACAAAACCCCCCTAAACCCATCTTGTATTGATGGTTTTTAGTCCTTGGAATGTTCATTAATGCATAGCTCACGTGACTGTGTCGGACCTCCTCTGATAAGGGTTGGGCAGGAGATTGCTTCTGTGTGGGAAGCTCTTGTCCAGGGCAAACTACCTACCTCATACTAGTTGCTAGAACAAAGCTAGATAATTATGACCTAGTTGACCCCCAACATTTTCTGCCTTGGGAAGTAAGGGTTTAGTGAAGCACCTTACCTAGCAACTTAGCAAACAGTAACAAGTCCTTGCTACAGCAAATTCTTGCTGTAGTAAGAACCTGCTGTGCATACCAAACATTAGCCCCTCCCCCTGGGCATGGTTTGGGAGCTCTAGAACACGTGAATCATACAGATAACTCGCTAATACGATCTACCTTTGGCCTCCCTTGCTGCTGAAATACGGCTGATCCATAGGCAAACGCAAATTTCACTGGTGGGAACAGACTTCTCAGAGAGGACTCGTAGAACAGTGCTGCCGGGTGCATCACGAACTGAGCACGACCTCATAGCGCCGCGCCGCATGCACTGGTCGGTTTCCATTCCAGAGTCCAATACCACACTGTAAACCAGCTCATGCATGTGTAAGTAGACAGTTTGTCTGCGGTAATTGAGCTCGTCTCGTGCTGTTCCCACCCAGAGCTAACAAGCAAAAATTAATGTTGACATTGAATACTCACAAGGCATCATGCAGACAAATACAATAAAATTCTGCAAGATTTTGTACAGTGTTATAAGTTCCTATCCAAAAGATTTAGTTCAATTGTGTTGCATCCATCACCAATATTCTGCAGACAAGAAAGGTGAAACATCACCATAAATTATAACAATGTAACAGTTGAGTATTGCAGTCAGAATGCTTGCATATTTTCTGATGTGCCAAGTATACAGATATAGCTATCTACTTTATGATGTAACATGCACACTTACATAATATTATGCCAACTGGCTAGGGCACATTCCTGATTTCACACATCTATTGTTCTCTTCATCGATGAGCTCCCCTGAAGGACACCCACAGCCTGGTTGACACTGCAGAGTGCAGATGAGGTCTGGGTTGTCACAGGTGGCTGGACATGTGCGACACTGCTGAAATTCCTGGCCAGCAATGGGACACACTGGGGCAGCTGTTGTGGGTTCAGCTGCTATAGCACGTAGACAAAGTCGAAGTATACAGATGCCCTTCACCCAGTATTTTAAATACACTCACAATTATGGTATAATCATGTTGCACTTACGTGTGCCAACAGGGCATTTTCCTGATTTCACACATCTATTGTTCTCTTCATCAATGAGCTCCCCTGAAGGACACCCACAGCCTGGTTGACACTGCAGAGTGCAGATGAGGTCTGGGTTGTCACAGGTGGCTGGACATGTACGACACTGCTGAAATTCCTGGCCAGCAATCGGACACACTGGGGCAGCTGTTGTTCCTACAGCATCTAAGAAATACAGGTGAAATTTTAGCACTAGCAACAGTATCATTTTCAGGCCTTTGCTACCATCCAGTTTTGATGATACCGTAAGCCTTAACTTGCATGAGTAATTTGCTCCATGTGTTAATACTGCATGCAGTAATATCATTGAGTGCATGGTGGACTATTCAACCTTACCACACTTATCTGTGACTTCCTTGCCACCCCGGAGGAAGAACCTGGCATTACACCCTCCACAATAATCCGCCACACACAGAGCACGTGGGAAGGAAGGACAGCTGGCAAATTGGCATGGATCAGCAAAGCAATTCACAAAGTCTTGACCTTTGGGACACCCTGGATATGCAGAAGGACGTGCAAAATTAGTAGTAGTAAGTCATTGAAGGCTATAGGGCCACCAATCTGTAGTTATAGCTAACTCAATAATAACTGTATAAAGAACTCCTGCAAATCGTACCTGCCAATCTGGTATATTATGCATCACGATCAATGATCTTACCACATCTCTGCTGGCATCCCAGCAAAGTGTTGAAGTTGTTTTCATTGCCAAGGCATCCACCATAGGTAAATCCCTCGCACCTGCCAGTGCGGATGTTGTGAAAAAACCTGAGGAAGAGACCCCTACAGGGACCAGTGTCAGCAGGGAGGCCACAGATATTGCCTGGGCGTGGAAGTACTGCAGAGAAGAATATAGATGCAATGCATCACCCACCAAGAACTATAGCTAACTCAAGCATCAACAAGCATTGACCTTCCTGTTGCATGTAGCTACTTTTGCTTACATACCAGCTGCAGCATCAGCTTCACAGCACAGCACTGCAGCTGTGAGCATTAGCAGTGGAACTGCTCCATTCAGCATCATCTCGTGAAACTCAAAGTTGGAACTGCAATAGGCTTGATCACAATCGTTGATACTTTAGATTTTGATGTGTGGATTTGTACTTTTATAGCACAGATTGCCCAATGATCTATAGCCCCAAGGGTGACAGACACTAGGTTTGTCTTCTGTGGCCAGGATGTGTGGGCGTGACTGACACCCCCTCAACTTGCTGACCACAAGCTCCAGGTATGTGACCCACACACAGTTAATTGGAGAGGGCAGTGAGGTAATGCAAGGTGAATCATCCATTTGGGGCCCAGTGTTTTCCTATTTCTTGCACACATTGTACCAATGCCTAGCATTACACTTGCTGATTTCAGGTATTAATTTCCTTTTGGGTGGCTATATCTAGTTGTAACTGAACTCTGGACTATGGCATCATAACCATGGACTGAACTTTAGCTAACAGACCTTTAGGCTGATGTCATCATGTAATCTTAGGCTGATGTCATCATGTAATCTTAGCCTTGTTAATTAAATGCTCCACTCTGTGAATATTTCAGGCACAAAATCCACAGCCCAGCCTTTTGTTGCTTGAATCTCAGCTGTGTGTAGGTCTAGTACGGATATCTCATCCGATCTCAACTTTCAGTATCTTTCTGTGGTTGTGCAGTTTACACTTGCCCAAGGATGTGTGGGAGTAATCCACCCCCATATGCAAGATCTTCCATGCATTCATATGGCAGGAAAATTCAACTTAACTGTTGCATCATATTATTGGGTCTACAAAACAAATGCATTGTTTTAACGCTGTGCTAGCTATGTGGGAGCAATCACGTCACACCCCCAGTTAGCTTTCAACTTCCGATGCAGGCCATTTCTCCTACAAATGCATGGCCTGTAACTAGCCCACAGTATGTATATGGAAGGATCATCCAAGGGTTTAATCTCTAACATGTTATTGCTGCAGGATCTCTGTCTCAAAGTGGAGCAGAAATCATTGTACTGGTACATTTGTAACTAGGTGACTACTAGGGAGTCACAAATAGTGTAGTGTATTGATATTGTATTTTGGTGCATGTTATGTAAGAGCAATTATGGTTTTCTGGAATGTATATTGCTACTTGTGTGTTCACATGCTGTACATGTGTTTCCGTGGTATATAAGTGTTGTACACTGTGTATATGATCAGATCTTTAACCTTTGACTGTTGTCTGTGGCTACTCGTTCTGTGCACGAACATAACAAATAGAGTTCTTGGTGCATCAGCAGGAGCCAGGTTTAAAGTATGTGTCTCCATGACAAATGGGTACAAGACTCAAACATAATTATACAATCATGATATTTGAAGCAGACTAAACAAACTCTGCTAACTTGACATGTACATGTCATGTGATATGATGCTAACCTAAATTGGTGAATTCTGGCTGCATTATGCAACTGTCGTCAGACGATACATGCAGGGATTGTATAACTACACCTATGGCAACCTGTCTCCACTTTTGTCACACTGAAACTAGCTCAACAAACAGATACATACCAGTAGGTTGATGTTGATGGTATGTCTGACGGCTAGTGAAACTGCCAATTTTGTATCGTGTACAAACATATGTTTTCGAGAACCATGTGTTACATACTAAGCTACATATTAGACTTCACACCAATCACTGCACAATTCTTCAACAGTAAAACCTTGGTCATAGCTATATATGTATGTGACTATGGACTGGCCTGGGGACAAGGTTACTAGTTCCCATTTCTGTTCTTACAAAAACTGCTTAGAATGATGCGTAGAAAACAAGCCACTGAGTGCTAGTAAATTTAACTTACAAGTTTAGTTTTGGGGTAAAATGTAAGAGGTCTCAATCAAAGTACAACAGCTACTATAGATACTAGGACCGTGTTCCATGACCCATCATAACATACACTAGCAACACAGAATGTTTTCTATCTTAGTATAGGCTGTGCCAGGCCAATCAAGATGATACCACTAGACAGGAATCACAGGACCACTAATACATCAATGCACCACACTGTACACATAGTCACATATCTCTGACTCCACACAGTCATACAGAACACAGGACCACTAATACATCAATGCACCACACTGTACACATAGTCACATATCTCTGACTCCACACAGTCATACAGAACACAGGACCACTAATACATCAATGCACCACACTGTACACATAGTCACGTATCTCTGACTCCACACAGTCATACAGAACACAGGACCACTAATACATCAATGCACCACACTGTACACATAGTCACGTATCTCTGACTCCACACAGTCATACAGAACACAGGACCACTAATACATCAATGCACCACACTGTACACATAGTCACGTATCTCTGACTCCACACAGTCATACAGAACACAGGACCACTAATACATCAATGCACCACACTGTACACATAGTCACATATCTCTGACTCCACACAGTCATACAGAACACAGGACCACTAATACATCAATGCACCACACTGTACACATAGTCACATATCTCTGACTCCACACAGTCATACAGAACACAGGACCACTAATACATCAATGCACCACACTGTACACATAGTCACATATCTCTGACTCCACACAGTCATACAGAACACAGAAAAGATGTAGGGATGGCATGCCAAAATGTATGAGGATACAGGGTATAGTCACAATGCTATGTGGGTGGGTCTACTGTGTAGAGTTGAGCTAATTCTGCTACACTGGTCCTGCTACTATCACACCCCTGTGGTGAGTCCACTTGTGAGAGCTTCGCCAACAGCTCAGAAGCCTGCAAAAAATGATGAATAATTGGGTTTAAGTTTAGGCTTTCACCACCTCCAGTATTTGATCACTTCCACAGAGAGGCAAGGCCTGGGAGATCATGTCATGTGTGGTGACACAGGTAGACATTGGTCTTCTCTCTCCGTAAATGCATTCCGGAAGCAATCAAATCTTGGAGGTGGTGAAGACCTGGAATGAGGCTACTATAAGTTGTCAACATTCCAAGAAATCCTTTAATGATAGGTTCTATCCGAAATTATGTAAGCACCACGAAGGACCCACCCCCTTCTTCTCTGTCCTAGTCAAAAACTCCACAGCAAGGTTGAAGCGAGAAGTCTTGGGAAGACAGGACAGAATGCTGTGAATTCTGTGGGCATCTTCCTCCCTCCAACACTGGTTGAGTGTCACCAGCAACTCACCCAGCACACCCATCCTGCAAAGAATTGACAAATTAAAATTAGCTCCTTCTTGGGCTGTGTGCCCAGCTTTCCGCCACTTCACATGTGGGGAGAGCCTGGGAGTAAGGCCATCAGTAGATGCAAGAGTTATGAACTCTTGGTAGATGTCAGAGTGACATACCCAATCTCAACTTTAAATATTTCAAACAACTGCTCTGCACCCATTTTTATCAGCAACCTGGGAGACAGAATGAACAATCAGTGAATCTGACATATATTGTGCACATTCCAGACAATCGTGCAAGATTTAAGCACACTTACTGGTACTGCTGTTCAGGTGATTTCTGCTTCTTCCTCCACTCCCTAGTGAACTCTTGTACGTTCTTAGGGAGACCTGACACACACCAGCCCTGCCCCCCGCCTCCAACTCCCTCTTCTTCTCTCCTGTGGGCAACAGGATTCCATGGTTGCTTCCGAGAGGCGGAGCCCATAATATCCTGACGATCCAGTGGGGAGAGGTGGGAGGCCTTCACTATGTCCCTACATGTGCAATAGTGCATGGGTATACAAGAAGTAGTCACTTACATGTTGCCTTTCAACAAGTTTTCTTAAATAGTAGCTAGGTGCCATTTTGTCCCACTGTAAATTAAGTGACTACAAATGGATTCGGAAAATACCAAGTTGACAAAGTGACAAGCAAATTTGCACACCAAGAAATGTTAAGGACACAGGTCACTCAGCTCATCAGCTGAACAGGAAATGATTATGAGATCTGTGGAAACCATAGTGATGTGTCACCATAGCAACAGAAATAACAAAGGGTAACAATACACAAGCCACTACTCTTGCCTACTTACTCTTGAGTATGGACAGCTGCTTTGTACACTCATCATAACTAGCATTACCTGAATTCTTCATATGTGGCCACTTTTTGGTGGATTGCTCGGAACTTTGCATCATTCTCTCGGCTGTACTTTCTGTCTGCTTCTATTGCAGAGACCAGTTCCCGCTCCAGCCTACCCAGATCAATGTCTTGTTCATCCTGCAGATGAGTTGCCATGGCATGGGATCATAGATAATGGACCAACGGAGAAGACGCGTCACAAATTTGTAATTTTCGGTTTCAGAGATGGAGCGCGTTACGGTCACGTGATCCACCTGCGGCTGGCGCCATGGCGCCATGGCCATATGGTGCGGCGCTACAGCGCTGCATGCGATGCACAAGCTCCACTTACGGCTACAGCTGCATATATATTCGAGTATATTACCTGTTCATCCTGCAGATGAGTTGCAGCCATTCCTCACTCCGCCATATGGTACCGGAAATAGCATCGGAAATTCTGGTTACCTGCCAACCCTAACCCTTCGAACTTATCCTAATTTCCGGTGCCTTGTCAGTGGTCCCGTTCTCAAATTCCATCACGCGAGATGGGATATGGGAACGGCAGTCCAACGTATACAAGGATGCTGCGAAGTGGAAGAAGCTACTGTGCTCTCTGTTCGCGCTTGATAAAGGTATCACTAACTGCAGCTGTAGGAAAACACCTGTATTTTGATATAATCACTAGCCAACCTTTGTCATAGTCTGCTTGCAGTATATCCTTACACTGTACTCCAAAGCAAAAACGAGTCCAGGAATACTCCCCATACTGAGGACTGTTAAACTCTAGGTGGAGTTGCAAGGACATCTCCGTTTTCTCTTGTGAACTTCGCCTAAATTTCCTCATAGTTCAGTAGGCAAAATTTCTGTTTTGGGGTAGGCAAGTAGTAGTCTTGCAAGCCAGATCCGAGGTGGGTCTGGTTTGCGAGACTAGGCAAGTAGTGGGGTCCAGGCTAGGGTCTGAAATGGTATCCTCCTCCTCCTCCTACTCCCCCTCCTCCTCCTCCTCCTCCCCCTCCTTCTCCCCCTCCTCCTCCCCCTCCTCCTCCTCCCCCTCCTCCTCCTCCCCCTCCTCCTCCTCCCCCTCCTCCTCCCCCTCCTCCTCCTCTTCAGGTGCGCCACAAGAGCACACTGACCACTGAGCAGCGTGAGTGGATCGCCAGTGGACCAGGACTAGCAGAGTTTGTTTCAGACCATGCTCCGACCATTCCAGACCACCTTAGACGCAAGAAGGGACAGAGGTTAGCAACTCAAATGAAAAATGAAACTCAACAGCTATATAATTTGGATTCCTAACATAGTTTACCTGTAGTTATAGAAGCAACTCTTATGAGATAGTAGTGACTTCTTCTCCTCCTCCTCCTCGCTACCACAGGCTTAGGCTACCAGAGTGGCTGAAGACAGACATTCCAGTTGGAAAGAACTTCAACAGACTTCAGAGTGACCTCCGAAAGCTAAAGCTTCATACAGTAAGCTGGCATAAAAGCTGTGTTGAACCCGGCGTTAGCAGTATGGTTCAAGCTACTTTGCTTGTTCCTATACTTCTCTCTGCTTTCCTTACTGAACTGACAAGCTGTCTGTCTATCAAAGTGAAGATTCCCTGTATCAGTCACTGTGTCCATCCCATCCATCTGTAGGTGTGTGAGGAGGCAAAGTGTCCGAACATCGGGGAGTGCTGGGGAGGAGGGGAGCACCAGACAGCCACTGCCACCATCATGGTACGTAAGGAAATACAAGTAGGTAGCAATGTACCAATAGAGTACACGTACCCTAAAATAGTGTGTACACATAATTGTGTATAGCTTGGGATGAGCATGATCAGTCTCGCCCGCAGTCTCATACCTGCGCAGAAGATTTCACCATCTTGGTAGGGGGAACCTTAATAAGAAACTGAAGACATTGTGGCCCAGATGTTAATAATTATACCGATGCGGTTTCTGTCAACATCGGGCTTAATGATGTGATGTGATATCACTTTTCTCGGTTGTGGAATTGTTCTCTGTTGTGCAGGTTTTGGGGGACCAGTGCACACGGGGCTGTCGGTTCTGCTCAGTGAAGACGTCTCGAGCCCCTCCCCCTCCTGACCCTAATGAGCCGGAGAACACTGGGAGGGCTATAGCAGAGTGGGGACTGGATTATGTTGTGATCACTTCAGTGGATAGGGATGGTAAGAGAGGGAGGGAGGGAGGGAGGGAGGGAGGGAGGGAGGAGAACTAATTGATATTTTCTTCTTAGATTTGGCTGATGGTGGAGCTGAACATTTTGCACAAACAGTTCGTGAGATCAAACAGAGGTAAACAACATCTGACAATCATTCTTTCTTTCAATGGAGGGGAGGGTGGCTAGGGTGTCCATTGTGGAGCTCTTGAACTGCAGTTTATGGCGTTTATGTCTCTCTCACCCCTCAGGAGTCCCTCCCTCCTTGTGGAGTGCCTCACTCCAGACTTCCGGGGAGACATGGGGTGTGTGGAGCGTGTGGCCCTCTCAGGACTTGATGTCTATGCACACAATGTGGAGACAGTCAAGGATCTTCAGTGGTGAGGGAGGGAGAAGGGGAGAGAAGGAGTGGGAGGGGGAGAGAATGTGAAGGCAGGGGGCAGGGGTAGCCTCACATTCATTGCTTCCAGTACGAAATTCTGCGCAAATTTTGTGCTGTAAGCGATGAATGCGCAAGGCCTGGGAACGAGGCTAGTTGAAGTGGTCACTTCTCAGTTGGCTCCTGCAAAACAGAGTGCCAACTTCAAGATTCAATTTGAATGTCAGCGAAAGTTAGAGAACCCTCTGTCCACTGTTGTTGTTAACATCGTCTGTTGACTCCTCTCCTCTCAGGTTAGTGCGTGACCCCCGAGCTGGCTACCAGCAGAGTCTCTCTGTGTTGGAACACGTGAAGAAAGTGTGTCCACAGATGGTCACAAAGAGCTCCATCATGCTGGGCTGCGGGGAGGAGGACCACCAGGTGCTACAGACACTCAGAGGTGTGTGAGGGTGCCTACAGGTGTGCGAGGGTGTTTAGAGGTGTGCGTACTGCAACTCTCTCTCTCTTCTCCTGCAGACCTGAGGAGTGTAGGAGTAGACTGTGTTACACTAGGGCAGTACATGCAGCCAACCAAGATGCACTTGAAGGTATGGCCTACCTCAGTCCACCCACCCTCCATTAGCCTACCTCAGTCCACCCACCCTCCATTGGCCTACCTCAGTCCACCCACCCTCATTAGCCTACCCCTCAGTCCACCCACCCTCCATTAGGCCACCTCAGTCCACCCACCCTCATTAGCCTACCCCTCAGTCCACCCACCCTCCATTAGCCTACCTCAGTCCACCCTCCGTTAGCCTACCTCAGTCCACCCACCCTCCATTATCCTACCTCAGTCCACCCACCCTCATTAGCCTACCCCTCAGTCCACCCACCCTCCATTAGCCTACCTCAGTCCACCCTCCGTTAGCCTACCTCAGTCCACCCACCCTCATTAGCCTACCTCAGTCCACCCTCCCTCCATTAGCCTACCTTTCTATGTCTCCTACTGTACACTTGTATAGGCCTGCACACATACTGCACACGTGCTGCACACATACCAAAGTTTAGCATTAAATTACTCTTGTAGAGCCACATACCATGTACATATGCACCTAACTATCATGCATATGTACTTCTTTGACAGTATTTTGACCCTTGGTGGTGATATGTTTGGTGCAGGTAAAGGAATACGTCCCTCCTGACAAGTTCAAGTTCTGGGAGGAGGTGGGGCAGAAGCTAGGATTTGCCTACACCGCCAGTGGGCCCCTCGTGAGGTCCTCGTATAAGGCAGGTGGGTCAATGTAACTGCAGAAGTTAGGGAACCCCTCTATTTCTTCCTGAGTAGTAGGCTTCAAGGTATTTCCCTGCGCATTATGTAATACCGCTACTAATGCGCCGACAGTAAAATGCTTATGAATAATGCAACAGTAAATGCTTGTTGTAGTGATGTATGCAGAAAATTCTGGCTGGAATTCAGCTAGAATACAAACTAAGACCTTCTGAATACAATGGTAACTGGATGCTCTTACCACTAAGTGACCCATGGGCAAGGGAGCAAAAGATAAGCTAAGTCGTATTGCCCAGAGGCCTCAGCCAAATTCCAACGTACTGGTTCTTGCCCTCTTTCTACTGATTTGTTGCATGAGATAATAAGACTACGGCACTGTTCATTATATTTCCACAGGAGAATTTTTTATCAAGAACATTTTGAAGCAGCGCAGGACTCAGCAGGCAGATATCCGACACGCCCAATGAACTCTTTCTATACTGAAATGTAACTTGTATATTGTTGACAATGACTACTGTGACTGTCAGAAGAAAGATGTTATTTATCAAACATGACTGTTACGTACATGAGCTGGTGAATATTGGTAACGTAACTGTTCATCAATTCTGGTTGACTGTGATCTGAATAGATACCAAAATGTGAACCACTACCCACTACCTCGGGGCCCTCCCACTGCACACTGCAGTACAGTCTATCTATATAGTAAACTGATGGTTGTGACATCAACCTGCCTAGAGAGGAATGCATGCACCATGCATGGGAATTGTGAAAGGTTATGCATGTGACTTGTGATTGACATACACACCTGCTGCATGCATGGTGCCAGCTCTTCAAGCTTTGTAAACTAGCTCATGAAATTTGACTGACTGACTGACTGAAACTGTTATGAGATGCTATTGTACACATGCCATGGAGGGCAAAATATGATTATAGAAGCTGTTCAGAAACAGAATAGAACTGATATAATGGTCAAAACTAGATTGATCCTGCTCATGTCGTATCACTTGCAGTGGTAATGTGTGTGAGAATTGACACGGCTACTATAAGTCTGTGCTCCTAAGGGGAATTGTGATCACCAGTTTCACAATGAACAATCTTTGGAGGAGGTAGCTTAGAGAAATGTGCCAGGGCAACCTGCGCTTTCTCCATCGTGATGTTTAATGGAGGATACAGCGGTTTCTGGGATGGGAAGAGAGAAACAAACAAACTCAAAGAACTCAAATCATGCTGCACTATTGCTAAGGGAGATCATGTGACTATAGTATACCCAGAGGAGGAGATTGGAAGCTAGTAATTATTGGTGACATGCTGCATGAATGATGTGAATGACATAATCACATGGGCTACATGGCCAGCCACAGAGGCCCATAGTGAAACAGGCCTTGTCTGAAACGTGCTCAGTGTATACTACCAGGTGAGCTCTAAATCGCGGCATTTTATGATGCATAGAATTTTACCACAGGTATTCCCAAGGAACCTTGAGTCATTAAGTATCGCACCCTTGCTACAATTGGTACTACAGCCTCGAACCTGTGGGTTTCTAAATCACTCAAATCTCTTATGGGTTGGGGACATACCAGTATACTGTCTGGTTCGTGTGTAATGTCGACGACTCTCTCGTTACCATGGCAATGCTGGGCGACTGACAGCCCACTCAGACAGTAGCATGTGTGATAGTAGTCGGGAGACCTGGAGTGTGGGAGGGAGGGAGGGAGGGAGGGAGGGAGGGAGGGAGGGAGGGAGGGAGGGAAGGTGAGAGGAAGGGAGAGAGGCAGAATGTCGGCATAAGGGCATAATTGTGCAATGCGAATGTGCGTAGATAGACTGAACCTTATCATTGGCTTTTCACCTACACTGTTGGTTTGTCAAGAAGTCCTCCTTTTGGATGCTGACAGCAGTATAGGACGTATTCTTGTAGTGCCTCTGGGAGGAGGAGGAGGGGGAAAGGAAGAGGTGAGGTTTGGTACATGACTGTACAAGTGTAACTCACTTACCTTGGTTAAAATGCCAAAGTTCTTTGTGTAGAGCCTTATCTCCTAGGGAGCCAATAAGATGCAAGTCACATGACAGGTCACAAGACAGTCACATGACTGGTACCTTGTTCCTTGAGAATGATGTATATCAGTGGGAACACTCCACCTTGCCAGAAGGAGTAACAGCCATCAACTAGCTTGTTGGTACGGCCCTGGAGGAGATGATGAAATCAGGCTGAGCCCATGCATTCCAGCAGTAGATACCGTATAGCTGTAAAATTTGATGAGGAATTAAATTTGGTGGTTTGGTGGGCGGGGTTGAAACCGCCAAATTAAAATCCGCCAATATTATTTTGTACGCAACGCGTAATGACGTAATGCATGCAGTAGCGCTCTTGGCCCCGTCTGGCGCCCCTCTACACGGCTGTACATGTAGCTAGCTTGGCGCTAGCACGCTGCCAGTTATATTTCTTGTAAATTTGCGAACTCATGGCTTTGTTCAAGTACCTCAAGCGAGAGACGGCAACGCTCCTTGATAAACAGACCTGAGACGCCACCGCCAAATTTAAATTCCACCAATATTTTTTATGGTCAGTTTAGGGCCAAACCGTCAAATTTAAAGACCGCCAATATTTCTGGCTATGTAATGTAATGTCTATGTCTCATTAACCTAACTATTTTGGCCTAATAATTACCAACAAAACACACAGGGTAACACTCACTTGGAATCCACCCTCCACCTTCATTTGCCTCCTTGACACCCATCTCTGAGTGGACAATCAGAGCACAACGTAACCTTGGACTCAAGCCACCTAGGAGGAGGACAGAGTGCCTCTCCTACGTGGCCTGGGTACGAGGCAAGTATAACAACAATCATGAAATTGTAAACTCCTTGAGTGTTGTGTTACCATGCACAAAAATTTTGGTAGTTGGCAAAATTGCAGTGCAGAAAATAAAATTTTGCCATAAGGCCAGGCAAACTAGATTTATTGTTTCACATCAGCCACTTACTTGATTTGCGTGCGGGCGGGCGGTCATTATTCATTATTTGTTACTAGCAGACGCTATATACACTCGGCAAATCTGTGGCGCTACAGCCATTAAAAGCGGGCGTGTCACTGCTTGGAAGGCGATAATGACAGTTGAGGCGGCAGGTCTCAGAGGAAGCGGGCGCCGATGCGAAACAATAAATCTAGTTTGCCTGGCCTAATGTAGCATGACAAAGATGACTTATGGTAGCACTTCTTCTAGTTCTCACATCACATACTAGGAGGCTTGGTAGGTCGCAAAGATGGTGTTTCTTCAGTAAGAGAGCAGCTGCAAACCCACAGAAGGTGTACCCACCGTGTGCCTCAGTCCCTGGGACCGCAGAGAACCCTCCCTCATAGGTCTGGCAGCTTGCTAGCCACTCTCCTGTGTTTTCGTACAGTTCTGGTGTCATGATATTTGTCACTGTAGCAGCTGCTAAAGCACAGTAGGCACCCCTAGGAAGGAGAGAGGGAGGGAGGGAGGGAGGAAGGGAGGGGAGGAGGGGGAGGGAAGGAAGGGGGAGGAAAGGAAGGGGGAGGGAGGAAGGGAGGGGAGGGAGGGAGAGGGAGGGAAGGAAGTAGGGTGGAAACTAAAATGACTCCTAAAGTGTACTAAGTATCATAGCTCACCTTATGTCCAGTTCTCCATCTTCGTGCATTGTAAAACCTCCACTGTCAAGGTGCAAACTTAGCAAAAACCTCTGAAGGTTAGGTCTGCAGGGTCATAGGTTAAGGGTCATAGGTCAGAGTGACATTTGGCACCAGACGAGGTTACCTGTTGATGGCATTAAACGCTTCCTCAGTGCCTATGGAACACAGTGCCATGACTGATGCATAGGTCGGAGCCAGATGTGGCAACTGACCAGGGCCACCTGCAAACACACAAAGGTAGGTCCTATGAATCTTTCCCCCCTCCCCCCACTCCCAGGCTACAAAAAAACTGACCTCCAAATCCGCCTGTGGGTGCCTGGCATCTGGAGAGAAAGTCAATGACGTCCCTGGCCAAATCTAGTGGTATGCTAGCCCCCAGCAGTGACATGGAGTGGAGACACCAGTAACATAGCTTGACATGAGGAAACAGGAAAGGAAAGAAGGGGCTGAGTCACCTTTCTCCTTTACCCAGTTTAATCAAAAATGGGGGAAGGGGAAGGGGAAGCGAAGGCAACATTTGAGATAGGACGAGTGGGAAGAAGTTGAGAGGAGAAGGGAGAAGCAGAGCTGAGGCAAGGGTAAGGGGCAAAATGGTTCATTAAAACTTAAGTCCTCAGAGGGTGTGGTTATGAGTGACATATAACAAACTAGTAGGAAGATATGATAGACCAGACTTGGTGGGAAGCTACCTAGCCATGTACCCAACATGGGTTGTGTGTAGGGTATAATCAGAGTAAACTTACCCATGGCTGGCTTGCATCTAGAGTGCTAAATGCAGAAGGGAGGTGTCTTATGCCCTGTCTGAGGTAGGCCAGGTGTTTATGTCGCATGAGGTAGACACTTTCTCCAATATCTGAATCCCTCAATTGATGATACACCTCCACCACCTTTGCTTCAACATCCTCCTGTGGGTATATACACATATGTATACATATGTGTGTGTGTGTGCAGGTGCCGTAGATCAGAGGCTCCTGACAGACCGATGCAGGTGCCGTAGATCAGAGGCTCCTGACAGACCGATGCAGGTGGCGTAGATCAGAGGCTCCTGACAGACCGATACAGGTGCCGTAGATCAGAGGCTCCTGACAGACCGATACAGGTGCCGTAGATCAGAGGCTCCTGACAGACCGATACAGGTGCCGTAGATCAGAGGCTCCTGACAGACCAATGCAGGTGCCGTAGATCAGAGGCTCCTGACAGACCAATACAGGTGCCGTAGATCAGAGGCTCCTGACAGACCGATACAGGTGCCGTAGATCAGAGGCTCCTGACAGACTGATACAGGAGATCTTGCAACATAGCACTGAGTGTCAGAGTGGTTTGCATAATTGTTCTGCTGGCCAGAACTGCTGACCAGAACCCAGGCTGGCTTTGTTTGGAGGGCCTGGAAACAAGGCTCACTGGACGTTGCAAGACCTCTTGAAACTACTGTACTGCTATCCACCTGGATACCTGCTGCTTGGAGGTCGTAGTCGGTATTCCGTCGTGGTCCATCTTGTACTTCCTTTCCTCCCAACACCTTGGACCTGGTGTCGCCATGTGGAAAAAGCAGTCTCACTCCCAGTCCAAGCGTTGCTGGTCTGTGGCTTGCGGGACCATATGGCCCTGTCCTATGACTGTGATTGAGCACTGGCCATGTGATGTAGGCTTATCTAGTCTACCAACCTAGCTGAAAATTGTAGTTGGTTTGTTAACTCAGGTGCTTCAGCATTGATGGGCAAACCTGAGGGAGCAGTGGGAGGCTTGGAAGTGCATGTTTCATGCACTTTCAAGCCTCCCTTTGATAATTTTTTTCCCATTGTGGAATGGTGAAGGCAGGTCTAACAGATCCCTCCAGCTCTTGGAAGGTCAAGATTCGTGTTCTCAGTGACCTAGACTATGCAGTTGAGGTAATAGACTATGGATGTGGTTTGGAGCCGGCCAGTGACATGATTGGTATGCGTTTCATATGACGTAAATTTTTTCAATAAAAAAAAGTTGACTTAAGTAAAATAACTAAAATACATGTACACATCTATTGCCAGCATCACAAACAAATACAAAACCGTCTCTGTCAATAGCAATACCATGAGGACTAATCAGTTCTCCTTTGCCAGATCCCCTCTTCCCAAAGGAGTGGACAAACTCACCAGATGTGCGGAACACCGAAACACAATCGTTATCCCATTCTGTTATGTACACAAAGTCCCTACTGATACAGAGGCCTCCTGGATCACTGAGCTCACCCCTACCCTGTCCTTTCTGGCCAAAGTGATGCAAGTACTGGCCATTTCCGCCGAACACTAGGACCTGGTGTTTCCCTTCATCGATTACATAGCTGTTTCCTTGACTGTCAAAGTCTCTGTCCATTGCCTTCTTGAGCTGGCCTGGACCATCCCCATGGGTGCCAAACAATCGGACAAGGTTCAAGTTAGAGTCAAACACCTGTACTCTACCATTGTCACTGTCACACACATAAACTTGGTACTTGTAAAATTTAACTCCATTTGGATGATCAAATTCTCCGGCGTTTCTCCCCTTCTTCCCAACTGACTTGACTATCTCACCACGTCTGTTGAACTTCTGTACTTTGTGAGCGCTGGCTACATACACACTACCCTCACCATCAGTGGCAATGCCGGTGGGACATCCATCCCCGAAAGGTGGTTTTCCCCTGGACCCTATGGTCAGAACTCTCTGGCCCTGGGCATCAAGCATTGTGTATCGTCTCTCCAAATGTTCAGTCACAAACAGTTCTCCCTTGTCACTGACTGCAACATACAAGGGCTTCACATCTTCTACCTTGATGACCCTCACTGGAGCACCCAGCTGAGTGAGAGGGTGCTTCACCGATACTTGGAATGTTCCAATCTTGGTATTGTTGACTCGAATTGTCAGTTGGTGGTGGCCCCTAATGGCGGGGGTGAATGAGAGCATGTATGTGGAGGGGGTCTGGCTCACAACCGTGGCTTGGAGGACTGAGCCATCTACCAGGGATTTCAGCTTGGCTGAGACATGCTGCGGGCCAGAAGTGAGCCGGCCATGGGTGTCATATGTGTGTACTGTGAAATTGGAAACCTGCTTGGTGGCAGCAGACTGGAGATCCAGGTCATCAATGCGACACTTTGAGGCATCTACGACAGAAATGTACACATCACTCTGCTTCTGGCAAAGTTCCCGGAGGCTATTGGCCTGTGGCATCACCTTCCCAATGTTGGCAACTTCAGCTGGTGCTAACTCAAGGCACTTGTACTTTCCACGGATCTCTTGCACCCGGCTTGTCATCTGCTGCTTCATGGAGATGAACTCCTCGTCACTCGCATTCTCAGCTGTCCTTTCTACAAACCCCATGAGGCTGCTGAGGTTGGCCAATACAAGTTGAATGTCCTCCTGCTGACTCTCCAGTGCACCTACCTTCCTCTCCGCCATCTCCTGGGCCTGCTGCAGCAAAACTTGCTCACGGTTGTTGAGAATAGTATGAAGCTCTTGAAATGATTGGGTAATGGTCAGAGCAATGTCGCCACTCTGGTCTCTGATTGCTTTCTTGGTGTCCACTACCCGTGCTAGGGCTGTGGTGACACTGGCATGGGTGTCTCGAAGGGGGGCCAGGCTGGATACAACTTGCTCTCTGAAAACATCAGCCACACCCTTCACAAAGTCGTACCTGTGGCCAGTGTGGTCTACCAGTGTGCAGTCTCGACAGATGAGCTGCTCACACTCAAAGCAGTACAGCTTCACTAGCTCTCCCTCATGTTTTTGGCAGGTAGCGGTGGAGGATTTCATTGTTGGAAGTCGGATCCACGTACCCTCCCTCATCTCAGGGATTGGAATTGTCTCATGGCCTGCAAATACTTTCATGGTGGTGTGGTAGTTAGTGCAGGCAGTGCAGATAAACCCACAGGTGAGGCAGAAAGAGGTTGCATTTGCATCACTGGAACAGTTCTGGCAGGAAATCTGGTTGCTCTCAGCTCTTTTCAAGATCTCGTACACTTCAATCAGTCTATTGATGAAGAACACAGTGGGGAGGGAGCTTGGGTCATTGCCTGCTACAGCAACAATACTGCGACACTGGGGACACTCCACCTCCTGGTCCCGTTGCTGTCGCAGTAGCAGCTGCTGGATGCACCTCCGGCAGTAGGCGTGGAGACAGGCCAGGGCCTTGGGGTCATGGTAGGTCTCCAGGCAGATGGCACACTGGACCTGTTTCTCCAGGAGCTCCAGCGTCTCGGCAAGAGTCCTGCAGAAGAGAAGGACCACAGAACACAGTAACAGGACCCAGTTGCAGCATCCACTTGTGGAAGTCTGAATCGTAAGACTACAGCCATAGCTTACTTCTTTGGCGCGGGAGCCTCAGCCATTCTTGCGGATCGCGTTACCTTCTGTGTTAAGTCTCGCTCCCAAAGCACTGACTCCAGGATTCGAATTTGTGTCGTCAGCCCCTCCCCTCCGAAAATTGTGAGCCGGCCCACCTCAAGTTGGTCGAAAATGTCTCGAGATTTGCAGGAATCGGGATCAACCTCTGGCGAAGAAGAGTACAGTGAGGAGGATGCGTCATCCGGTGGGGAAGAATCGACTCCGGAAAGTAACGAAGAGAGCGAAGAAGAGCCGGAGGAGCCTGTCCTGAAGTACAAGCGGTTCGCGAAGGATGTCGTATTTGGCATCAGTGAGGGACCTGGCGGCCATAAGAATATCATATGCTGTATCGCCGTACACCCTAAGGTAAATGGCCGATGGAGCACGAGTCTCATGCTCTGAGCATGATTGTGCGATGAGGCTCCTGCTGTGCATTAATTAGAATCACCTTGCTCCCAGTAATATATCCGCAGTGGCCCACTTCACCACGTAGTTCTATCAGCTTATCATATTTAGTGCAGCAGCATAGTTTCTTTAAGAGTATACGTCCTCGTAGTCTGGCATTGTCGACCCTTCACTTTCAGAAAGAGGAAGAGTCACAAGACTAGTCCTCATGCACAACTATATGACCGCAGTCAAATTCTGGTGAAAGCTGCATAGCACTAAAAAGACGCTCAACAGTCGCATTACAGAATTGATTGCAAGTTTTTGTAACTGTATAAAGCCAAGCAAACTTAATTCTCATCATATTAACTATCTACACAAGAGAGGGTAGTTGGGATTTTTGTGCGTAACTCCTGGTCAAATTTCACAGAGAAATTTTCACCAAAACCTGGTGGTATAGTCTTATTTTGCCAATCAAATCATTGCCAAAACCCTGCCTCCACCAACAGTGTCATACCTAATGTGGGTGGGGCTATAAACTAACTGAACTTCAACATAGTCAATAATCAGAAAAGAGCTTTGGCCAGTGGTCATAGAGAAGTCATTGGAAGTGTTCTTGACGTTGGCCAGTACAGCCTAGTTCAAAGCCCCTAACTGTGCCAAACAACACAGTGGTTGACCCCCTACTTCGGGGGTCCATTTACTTTGTGACCGACCATCTGGAGCTGGTGGTAATTTGTGAACTGTATACTCTATCTCCAGTTTATTGCCCTTGGTACGGGTGATGGAACAATCAAGCTGCTGGATCACGCTGGTACCACCCTGATGGATCGCATATATAATTTGGTAGGGACGCTCTCTGTTGTTGTTGCACATTTAGTCTCATATTTTATTCACTCCAACCTTGCTATACAGCTGATGAGATCCTGGTGACTACATTTGTGGTCTGAAGCAATACAGCGTTTTTCTGTATCCCTAGGAAACACAAAGCATATATAGTGCAGTTGTGTGCCCTAATGCAATATGTGGCCCATGTTTAATATGCAACGTGGCTTCCTTCAGTTTCTGTAGTGCTTTGAAGTTATGAAGCCATTCAAGATTGTTATCACAATGCTTAGCAATTATTGATGTTCTTTCCACATCCATGTCAAGCCAAGGATAATCACCAAGCTGAATTAGCACAGTTAACCCACAACAATTGAGCTAGCAAAAGCAGTCCACAGCTCACATGCAGGTTGCACGCTTGTAATCTGTGGAAAAGACAGGCACTCAAGATTGTTATCACAATGCTTATCGCTTGATGCTTTTGTGTTATGAAGAGATTCGCTGTAACTGTACATAGTTTCTTATAGACCTCTTTGCGAGCATCCTGCATGTATATGGCTTTCATGGTATAACATCATCTTGAAGATTTAGGAACGTCACAATAACACAATTGCGAAAAGTTCACCTAGAAATGGTTCTGAATTGCAGCTCCAAGTCTGACCTTTCGAAAGGGTCGCCATGCAACACACTAACACACCAGTAGATCAATACTGGCCTCCACACTTGACCTACAACATGACGAATGCCATGGAAACCAAGGGTTCTATATGTCTGTACAGGAAAGTACAAATCAGTATGTGACTGTATACTAAGTTACAATGTATCTCTCCAGCACTCGGGCCAGATCAACCAGATCTCGCTGGATGACGAGGGAGAGTTCCTGGCCAGCTGCTCTGATGATGGAAAGGTAAAGCAGCATGTGTATCTGTTAGCAGGAAGGTTTGGCAGTTGTACATATTCTAACTCCATGTTTTCAGGTCTCCATAGTGGGGCTGTTTACCACCAAGTACAACAACAGTGTTACCTTTGACAGGAAGGTGAAGGTGAGAGGTAGCTACATATGTTGTGTGTTGGCAGTTGTGGGATGATCAGAATATGAATGTAGCCACTGCAGTAGTGTAGGTGGAGTTGTAGTAAACTTGAAGCTTACAGCTTTGTTGAGTGCGAGATTGAAGAAATGAAGCTGATGAATAATCTAGTTCTACCTTTATATTAGACCAAGGGCGTATCGACTGAAAGGGTCTTTGGCGACTTGATAAGCCCTTGATTACATTCCTTTGTTATAATGCTGGAGTCCATGAGTATATGCTCTTGAATGTATTGTGCGTACACGAATGACGAACATTCCCCTGCTCTGCACCACACAGTCTGTTGCCCTTCATCCTCACTTCAGTAAGAGCACGAACCACATGTTTGTGGCGGGAACCGACCGGGTATGTTAGACAGTGTGTCAACAAGTGATCTTCTGTCATCATGTGATCCACGATGTCATTATGTAATCTAACATGTCATAATGTGATGTAGTGTGTCATTATGTGTCACCATGTGATGTAGTGTGTCATAATGTGTCACCATGTGATGTAAGTGTGTCTATAATGTGATGTAGTGTGTCATTATGTGATGTGTGTCATATAATGTGATGTAAGTGTGTCATTATGTGATGTAGTGTGTCATAATGTGTCACCATGTGATGTAAGTGTGTCATTATGTGATGTAGTGTGTCATAATGTGATGTAAGTGTGTCATTATGTGATGTAGTGTGTCATTATGTGATGTAGTGTGTCATAATGTGTCACCATGTGATGTAGTGTGTCATTATGTGATCCAGTGTGTTATCACATAGTTGATACAAATTTCACAACCTGAGTAGAAAGAGTGCTGGAACTTGGCCACAGGCTGTTGTGTGCAGTTGCTAAGAAGCACATGATCATCCTTAATACAGTCTTGTGCATGAAGTTGGACAATCTTGCGAATGTTTAACCTTCTTTTCAGGTACATAGCCTTGTTCCCAGGCTCTCACACCCTCATCTTTTACTGCTTGCAGTATGAAAGCTTGGGGTATGAGAGACTGGGAATGAAGCTAGGGCCCAGTTCCATGCCTTCTTCATCCTGAACAATAAACTTCCTGAACAATCTGATTGGTGTGACAGTGTGCTGATAATTAGGCCCCATCTTTTTTTAGTGAAAGTGTCCAAACCCAATTTTTTGATGAGGGTGCAGGGCGTGTGTGAAATATTTGTTCTGGGGATGAGACTAGGTTTGCAAACGCTCTGACTTCCAGCCCTAGGAAGGAAGTGACGTCAAGATCCATCAGACCCCTCTAGACACAAGTTGAAAGTTTGTATTTGCTCTTGTGCTTTCCCCACACACACATGCACACATTCAGCTGGTGATGATTGAGGAGCGTCGCTGGCCGATGGGCAACAAGACCATGGAACTCCATGGTGGCTATGGTCCTATCCCCACCATCAAGTGGAAAGAAAACCTCATAGCGTGGGCCAATGACAAGGTGGGAGTTGATATTCGGAGAGTTGATATTCTGGGAAAATAACGAGTTAGACATGCAAGTGCCTTCCTCACTCTGCAGATGGTGATGGTGTACGACACAACCCTGAGAGAGAGAATAGCGTCCATCTCTTTTGAAGAGGAAAGGTGCGTTGAAGAGGAGTACTGGGAGGGAGGGGGGGGGTGTGATGAGAGTATGGAGATATTCTAAATGCTGAACGGGAACTGAGCCAAACAAACAGTGTGGGATCAAATTAAGGCTGGGGTCTTTACGTTTACCAACAACTTTCAATTTGCTTCTTCACAATGGTTCTTAAGTGTGCTATGTGTGTGTGTATACGCATGCACTAGTTTATGCTTGTCTTTTCTCTGTGTGCAGCCTCACATACTTGCCCTGCAGTCTGTACTGGCAGAACTACACTACCCTGTTGGTTGGGCGGGGACATTTTGTCAAGGTGAATCATTGTCTTCACACACACACCCTGACCACAACCTAGGCACAAGGGTAATACAGTGGAACCTCTCTAATGTGGACACCATAGGAACCATTACTGACTGTGTGTCCGAGAGGGTTCCATATATCAGAGGCTTCCTGTATATTTCCAGTAGGCGTGGCAATGCGTGCTTGCACTGGGACCGAGTAAAGTGTCTGCAATATATTGTAGATGGCCACTTTTCAGGGGTGTTTGTAGAGTGGGGTTCCATTGTACTAATTCAAGGCCTTTATGCACTGGACCACGATCGATGTTTGAACCCTACCTACCTCCATCCTAGATGGTAGCAGTGAAGGAGGGTGAGGGGTACGACCCCCTAGAGTCCTACTCTGCAGAGATGGATGCACCAAGAAGGAGGAGATACATGGCCATTGGTGAGCCAGGGGGGGTGGCTACATTGCTTGATGTTACTTGCAGAGAGCAGTGAGATGTGCTGCGTAGTTTTGGTGCTCAAGACATGAGACACAAGAGAGCTCTTCTCTTTGGTTCAGTTTCTCAGAATGCGTTTCCTGAATTTCTGGTGTGTGGGGTAGTACCAATTTTTGATGATCAAAAAGACTGGAAACTGGTAAGTATCTATACACTAAGCTTCCATCAGTTGAAACGCACATGTACAATGTACGAGCTGTTGTGTTACTTTTGTAGGTTGTGCTGTGCTATGATGCTAAAATTGATCAAAACGAAGCAATTGTAAGTTGTAACAAGAGCGCATGATGATGTCGTTTTTTATTCCCTCTGCAATAAAATGATGTCATCATGCGCTCTTGGTTGTAGTGGTATGTGTTAGATTATTGTTTGTTGTTCCGCCTAATAATGGCTCCTTGATGTTCTTTGACGCTATCGTCCATTTCTTGCCCCAGCGACAGAACAGAGTCCCGCCTCCTCACATGATAGTAGTCCCCCCTGGACGCTACCTACCCAACGACCGGATATTTGAGGTTCCAGAATCCACTGCTTGTGACAAGCTGTTGCCTAGAGGACACACGTGCTACCGCTCTGATGAGTACCACCTTGGTGTGTCCATCCTGGGGTTCAAATTGTGCATATTCATATTGTTGTAAAATGAAAGTTGCCTTTGACGTGGCTCAGCATTAGGACATGTTGTCCTGGTACATCAGCTAAATGAGGGTGGTTAGGAAGATGCTTCATCATTGTGGGGTGAGCCTGATTGAGCACTGTCTTTAACCCCATACATCTTTTGTTAGAGAGTAGCGTTGGGTAATGTACTTAGCCTTCTCTGACGAAGAAGCATACCTACACATGCATGACATCCCAAGGTTGCCTCGTTCCCAGACCTTCCCACCGTCCAGTTTTTGATCGCTTGCAGTATGCAAAAACGGAGGGGGAAGGCCTGGTCCATTTTATCATGTGAATGACGTTTTGTCTACCTAGGTAAGACAGAGAGGGGGAGGGGTCCCTGATCGAAAAACGAGCTTGAGGCCATATCTTGTAGTTTCTGCCCCAAGCGCTGGAGTTTCAAACATTCACGAAGCGAAAACATACCGCTCCTGTTTCAAAACGAAGAATGCGTGTACGAAATGCATTCTTTTGATCAGGGACCCCTCCCCCCTTCTGTCTACCTAGGTAGACAAAACGTCATTCACATGATAAAATGGACCAGGCCTTCCCCCTCAGTTTTTGCATACTGCAAGCGATCAAAAACTGGGCGGTGGGAAGGCCTGGGAACGAGGCTAATCCCAAGGTACATTAAAAGACTAACTCTGGTTCACTGTATTGATGTTTGTGTGAGTGCTGTTATGGTGGTGTTCCTCTGCAGAGTGTGTCCTTGGGGAGGATAGGTTCTATATCGTCAGCCCCATTGATATCCTCCTGGCTGAGGTAGGTTGTACAGACTTAGTTACGGTTTTGCATGTACTGGACTGCAAGGTTATGTAGTAGGATAAAAATGTATTGTCGTGTGTGAAGGTAGTGAGTTTTACGTACATGTACTGTAAAATGTGTGTGTGAGATACTCATTATATTCATAACGTAACACTGTCACTCTTTCCGACATCATGTGAATTTGTCTTCTATTCATTCCCTTATGGTGCATTTCTTGGACTAAAGACGTACTTTGAATCTTTCTACCTTTGCAGAAGCGAGATGCCAACGACCACATTGATTGGCTGTTGAGACAAGGCAAATTTGAGGTGTGGAACATTGGTAGATGCATATTCTGAACACCTGATATATTGTTAGTCTGTGGACATCTAATAACAGCACTGTGACTTTACTTTTAGGAAGCTATGAAATTTGTAGAAAACCCACAAGTGGCCAAAGTACTTCACCCAGGAAAGTTACAGGTCGGACATGATCTGCCACATGAACTGAATGTTTTGTGTTAAATGATTTTACGTCATGTTTTTTTTTGGTGATGTTTCATGTGCACTCTTGCAGTAGCTTTGTTCCCCACACGTGAATGAGTCAGAGCAGGGCGGGGCCTGTGGGCGAGGCTACTCTTGCAACATTATACAATACGCATGTCTGTTGAAGATTTCCATAGTGTATTTCTACCTGGCTCTCAGCAATGTTATCTTCTTGTGCAGCTCATAGGAATCAAGTATGTCCACCACCTGATTAAAACCGCCAACTTCACAGAAGCTGCAAAGTGAGATGTTTACAATGTGTGCATTCTCATTCAATAATAAGCTAGAAGTACAGGTTTCAGATTTGTATGACTGTATCCCAAAGGCTTTTTTTTCTCAGCTATTTCAGTTTTGCTTCTTGTTCATTTTTAATTTTGTTGAATCAACTGGTACATACTCATACGAGAAACTGCTGCAGACCGTGGCCCAATGTATTTTAGCACATGCCATCTGACTACGCTGAAGACCTGTGTGTGAGATAGAATGTGTCATCTTGCAGGAAGTGCCATGAGATGCTCGGTCCCGAGGACAAGAGTCATTGGGAGGATGTCGTTATCAGCTTCATGTATAAAAATCAGCTGCCCGTAAGTATATAATAATAGAGTACAGTATGTATTGGTCGCCATGGTCAACCATTCACCTGTTGAAAAATGGTTTAACCATGTGAATTTTTTTTGCTATCTAGCTGAGCCATCCCGGGGTACCTTTTCAAAACTCCAATCCTATTGGTCAATAACTATACGCGTATCGCCGTTGCCCTGACAACACCCTAAATTAACCCTAACCCAACCAATCAGATTAGAGCTTTGAAACGCACTCCGGTACTGTAGATCTAGCTAGCTGTTAGTCTTGGTCCCAGACCCCAAACCAACCCCAGTGCTATACTAGAAGTGACATCCACGCTGGACAAGTTCCAGTTACCTAGCTGTGGACATGTACGTATGCAATGTTTGTGCCCTTACTGTTTATCACAGGTGCTCCTCCCCTTCATTCCTATGAACGAGCCAAAACTCAGTCCAGTAGTGTACGAGTTAGTGCTTAATGCTTTACTCAAGACAGACTGCAAGGTAAATGTGTGCACTATACATTCACTGCATGATCAGGCATGATGTTTATAGATGTGCTTGAACAAAAAAAAACTTTACTGCAGTAATATACTGTCTTAATCCATGCAAAAATTATCTTAAGACTGTAATATATGCAGATGCAACTGTTAAGATTTTTGGTATATGTATACATGGCTTGGGACTTTCTGTAATGTAAGCAAGTAACTTGTATTGGTCTCTGTCAATACCAAGAGTAACTAGTTTTTCCGGGTGGGGGAAAGGAAGGTGCTTGAATTAATAGAGAATCTGGTTATTCTCGTTGGCCTGGAAGTACTTATGTAGTAATGTGGAATTGTAGTTTACTGCACACGTTTTCTTGTTGGAGAAAAGTGTTGACAGAACTACATAAGGAGGATAAACATTCATATCGAGGAACTGTTCACACAGACACATTCACACAGATGCATTGATACACTAACAATAGAACCATAAACAGACCAAGGTAAGAAAGTGGTAAAACAACTGCATTTCAAAATTTCGCAAATTTCACTTATTTAAGCATGCCTGGGAATTATTGCACTTTGCCCTTTTCTCATTTGTGAGTTACTATACAGTTTTGTTTTGTCAAATACATGCGTAGGCAGATTATCATTACCTGATGATGTGTATATGCTGATCAAGGCATGTGTGGGAAGTACTAGTTATGCAAACTGATACACCATCGTACACAACAGTTGTGGAATCTCACAGCAGTTGAATTCAATCTCAGTCGGTAGTAAACGCAGAGAAAGGGCTTCTCTCTGAGGATATTGATACTGTCTGTGTATAACTGAGAAATGGATTCCCTGGCTACTGGAGTGAGTATCCTCTTGTCTCTGACTGTGCTCTTTCTGAAAAACTGTGAAGCTCAAGCTCAGGCAGATGACCCACAAATAAATGTTTCTCTCCCCGTCAGTCTACGTCCTCAAGTTACAGAAGCTATAGAGGAAGCCTGTCTCTCTGATGTCCAGAGACGAATGTTGTTTGCTCAAGTAAACCAAGCGGTAGATAACCTTGTGGATGGCTCCATTCTGCCTGTTATTAGTCCCCCTCCTCCCGGTCTGACACGTGAGTTCCCTGCATCATCTTGTCGGAATATCTCTCGTCCATCTGGCTATTACTGGATCAGTAACTTGAACGGAGAGGCTGTGCGGGTCTACTGTGAAATGGACATTCAGAGGTGTGGACATGCTGGAGGGTGGGCACGCATTGCCTATATCAATATGGCTATATCCTCTCATCAGTGTCCAACTACGTGGAGGGAGATTACAACGCCAAGGAGAGCATGTGGTCCAGCTGCAAGCAGACGACCAGGCTGTAGCTCGGCATTCTTCACCACTCAAGGACTAAACTATACTCACATACATGGGAGAGTAACTGGATATCAGAACGCATCCACAAATGCTTTCAGTGCTTATATCAATGCTGACAGCATCACAATTGATGAGCGCTATCTTGATGGTGTATCTATCACCCGTGGCCAGCCTGAATCGAGACAACATATCTGGTCTTTTGCTGCTGCAACAAGCGCAACATATACCGACTCGAATGCATGTCCTTGCACTAGGTCTGACTCACCATGGCCCTACAGCCTGCCTCCCTTTGTTGGGCAGGACTACTTCTGTGACACTGGCAATCCTGGACCAGGTTATACACCCACGCTCTATGCTGGTAACCCCCTCTGGGACGGGGAAGGGTGTGTAGCTACAAGCTCCTGCTGCCAGTTCAACAATCCTCCGTGGTTCTGCAAACAAGTCTCCGCAGCAGTAGCTGACAGCATAGAAGTCAGGATTTGTACTGATGACACTGTTGGAGAGACACCCATTCAACTACTTGAGTTGTATATTCAGTGAAATTTCTTTATAGTTGCAGCTTGTGTATATGTATATGAACCCATGCTTGAACACCTGTATTTTTCACGTCATGATAAATGTCTCAACAAGTGGATATATGTCTCACGGGGGGGATGAATACGGTCAAGCTCTTATGCCCCTGGTAATGGTCTAGCAAGCCGGACTCTAGCCTCGTTCCAGGCTTTCGTGCATCCCCCCACAAGAGCCTGGGAATGAGATTCTCAGGCTCTCCCCACTTTGTCATGTAAATTGACCTGACCACTTTACTCACAATGAAGAATCTCTCTCCTTTGTCCCACATTTCGTAGCTGCTGTATAAAGTGATAGAGACGTGGCCAACCTCACTCTACAATCCCAATACAATCATCCGCGTTGTGGAGGTACATATAGTGTGATTCTTGTAGCAGTGTGCAGCTGGGAACTGGTATGTTACAGTGACCACACGTAGCTAAAGATTTTATTTTGAGGTTTCAACCATTGAGGTGAGCATGAGTAAGCCTCACTCTAACAAATCAGATGGTAGATATTTTTGTTCGTATGCTTCAATACTCTTCATATTTTTCACATATTTTTTCTATGATTTTGATACACCTTGATACTCTTTGCATTTTTTTCTATGATTTTGATACACCTTGATACTGGTCGTATTTTCACATCAACTTAATTGCTCAGTCTTGTGCCACAGTGCTTGCATTTCAATAGTATACAGTATATAGTAGGGATTGTATTATCTTTCTGTCTGTGTAGGATCGTCTTCCATTTGAACCGAATAATGGAGATCTACTCAAAGTGAAAGCACTCTTGTAAGTGGTGGTATGGTAATGCAATCATCTTATGCATAATGGACATCTAACTGCTATGCAGTGTCACCGTTATGTGTATGTCTGTGCAGGCATGAGGACCTTCAGCAGTTTGATAAGGCACTGAAGATTTACCTGCAGTGAGCAGCGTTGTGTTTCTAGCACATTATGTTTCTTCTTCTATGAGCATGAATGCTCCATATCTCTTATTAATAACATTGGCCTGTAGTGCTACAGCAGTGCTGTTCTCAACAGCATCCAGTAACACATGTACATACCAGAAGATTCCGTGAATGCAAAAAGTATCTTAACAACTGCATATATATACAGTATGTTGTAGCAACACTGTAGTCTCAGCCCCAGACCCCAGGTGTGTGTGGGCTGGGCACGAGACTAGCAACACTGTGTGTAGGTGTGTGTTTCTATATGTTTTGCGCGAAGCAAAAACATCTTCTCTCTTTGAATCCTTGTTTGTGTTTTAGGCAGGGTCATGTGGAGGTGTTTGACCTCATCCGCAAAAGGAAACTCTACTCTGCACTGGTGGAACACCTCACCCTACTGATGCAGCTTGGCACAGAGGTGAGAGAATGACCGGTGTGCCTTGCTAGCTTGAGGAAAGCAGCTAATAGCTGGGAAAGTATTGTTGTTGGTCGCCAGGTTATATCAGAGTTGGCTAGTGTGTATGAATGCCAAGTAGTGAAGTGAGGTGAGTAATCCTAGTGGTCTATGAAACCAAGTAGTGAAGTGAGGTGAGTAATCCTAGTGGTCTATGAAACCACTGCACTTATTTAATATGCTTTTTGGAGCCTCATTCCCAAACCTTCCCCTCCTAGCTTATTGTGGGGAGAGCCTGGGAATGAGACTAGCTTTTTAGTGCTAGCTACTTATGTCTGACAGCCCCTACCTCCTCTCTATATAGTCTACCCCACTCATAGAATTCAATGCATAGTTCATGTGTAACAGTTAATGTATGCTTCAGTACTGATATGTTAGCAAAGTACTGAACACTAACATGGCCAGCCCCTCTGTGTGAGCACTGATACTGAACACTAACATGGCCAGCCCCTCTGTGTGAGCACTGAACTATTCAACAAAATGCCCATCAGTGCACAGAGTAACATGTACTGTTAAAATGTCGGACTTGCTCTTCCACAGCGAACTGTAAAGCTACTCGTTGACTGCAGAGCAGACATACCGGTAAGCTGTGTTCCCAGAGGCAAGAGCACATAAGAATGGGCGGGGTAGGAAGAGTGTGTAACATCTGAACCTTTGAATGTACAGTAACATCCACTGTGCATGTTCCCGGATTTTAGTCGCAAGAGTGCATGGAGTCTGCCTGACGCATTTCTTTCCCGTTTGGCCAACAGTAAGGTTTGTAAATCAACAAAGATATCAAAGAGTTTGACTTAAATGCTACCCGAGTTTGGAGCCATTCTTATGTACTCTTGCTAGTGGTCAATGTGTATTCATCATGATTCACGATAAGTTAGTCTATTACAGCATATTATCAGCATCTTCCAGGAGGTAGTTTTTTCTTTTGGTTCTTACTCAGCCGCAGAGAGTTGTCAGGAAGTTGGAAGCTTCTGGAAGACAAGAATACCTGCATAAGGTATATGTTGTGTATGTATGTCTGTGTGTGCATGTGTGTGTGTGTGCGTGTGTGCCTGTGTGGCTGTGTGGCTGTGTGCCTGTGTACCTGTGTGCCTGTGTGATTGTGTGCCTGTGTGCCTGTGTGCCTGTGTGCCTGTGTGCCTGTGTGCTTGTGTGCTTGTGTGTGTGGGTATGTTGTGTGTGTATGCATATGTTAACAGCAGGGGTGTGCCTTCATAGCTGCTATTGTGTGTTCTGTGGCTGCAGTTGGTACATGTGCATGTAAGCTAGTAAAAGGTAGTATGGACTCAGGTGCAGTGCTGCATGTTTATGGGTACCGTAGATTGGGAAATTTTCACGTTAAAAATGATTTGCGTAAAAATTTTTCGTGTTGATATATTTTCGCGGTTCGTTTGATTGCAGTTGACGGTTACAATATGGACGAGTGCCTGGAGCATTCTTAGCGTTTAGTCTACTACCAGGTATCGGGAGAGTCAGGTATCGCTGGTTGTAATGCTGTGGCAGTCAGGAGTAGTCGTCGATCAGACATTTACCTCCGGAGGTGTGGACGTGCACGCACGCTTATTCGTTAATCACCCCCATGTATGTTCTTATTTGCGTGTTAAATTTTCGCGGTTGGTCTCAACTGCGATTTTTTTTAACAGCGAAATTTTCCCAATCTACGGTACAATATTGCTTTTAAGCGATGAAGTATGCTCATGATTAGTCTTCACCTGATTGGTAGCGATCTGTTTACTGACAAAAAAAACTACCTTGTGCTGAGTTTTGGTCCGTGAAAATCAGCTACATAACTGAATTGTGCTACATACTGTATGTTAATTCTTAGTGGTAGTGAACAAGATCTTGCTTGATCTAGAAGTGCTCTCTTCTTTGCAGTACCTAGATGGCCTGTTTGAGCGAGATCCAAAGGCTGGAGGGGAGAACCATGAGAGACAGGTGGAGCTGTATGCCAAGTATGATGCTGAGAAGCTCCTCCCATTTCTGAGGTCCTGCAATGATATTCCTCTTCAGAAGGTGCGTGAAACAATCAAGGAACCACATCTCCTTATTAAGGGTGGCCCAGAGTCAACCACTGTAGATGTATTTCAGCCAATAACAGACCTGATTGGTCTGATTCCCAGCTCCTTTGGGGATGAGAATGAGGTTGCACATGTCCTTTTTGACTTGCTTTACATGGAAACTTATCCTGACCCTGTAGGCATTACAAGTATGTGAGCACTACAAAAGATATGAAGAGATGGTCTACCTTCTTGGTAAGTGCATCACATATCACTGTCCTGCTTTTCACCAATCCCTAGCTGCTATTTAATTCCTTTCATTTCTAGCTCGCATGGGCAACCCGAAAGCTGCCCTGGAACTTATCATCAAGAAACTGGAAGATGTAGATAAGGTAAGACATCCATCTTATATCATACGGTAGTTGTTGTAGGGCTAACCATGTATGTACTTTATTATCAATCAAATTGTCAACTTGATGTTTGTTGAATAAGGTGATAATGGAGTGTTGGTAATGAGTTGTATGCTTGTAAGCTCTGATGTTGACCCCTCAGGCCATAGAGTTTGCCATGGAGGAGGGGGATGAGGAGCTTTGGGAGGTGCTGATATCACTCTCCATTCACAACCCCAGTGAGATTTATTACAGTGGTGGTCACTACTGGTTTGCATGTATCCCCATACTCTCAGTTTTTAACTTGATATATAGAGTAGAGCCAGGTAGAGCTCTGCTGGTAGAGTATTGTAGTATCCTAGAATCATGGCACAGAGTATAGTGGAGCAAGGTATTGCCAGGTAGAGCTACAGTGATGGAATCTGTTTAAATCATGTGCTGCCTATCTTCCACTTTATTCAGAGTTCATCACTGGCCTGTTGAACAATGTTGGAACCCACATTGATCCTACTAAACTCATTCAGGTGATCTGAAGAACCCTGTACTTCAGTACCAACCATATACAGTTACTCTTACCCAGGCCCGTTTGAAAAATTCTCCGATTTTTCAAATAGGCCTGGGAACGAGGCTACAACCATGTACAATTACTCTTACATGACAAGTGCATGACATTATGGCCACTGTGCTATATCATGCTGAGAACTAATACATGGACAGGGCCAATTTGTATATTCCTGAAGCATACACAGTTCGTCTTCCTTTCTCAGAAAATTCCAGAGCGTACAGAAATTCCCGATCTTGGGGCTTCCTTGGTAAAACTTCTTCAAGACTTCAGGGTGCAGGTATGTACATAGTATCCTTCCAACCTTACCTCTGTGTGTGTTTTTGGTCTCTTCATGTCAAGGCTGTGTTGGTAGTCTGCCTGTATTGTTTACTAGTTGTTTGCAGTTAGTAGGAGTCCTAAAAACGTTTAGTTTTGCATTTGCATAGCTAATTATATTCTTTCAATAGTCAGAGCAAGATTGTGAACCACTTGTGTGAGAACATATGAATTCTGCTGTAATAATCTACACCAAGTGTCACCATTCCGGCCATGAACAATCAATGAATGCACGTGCAATAGCATCACAAGACCTAGCGTATTTGCATAAAGTTTTTTCTTGCCCAACTTCTATTACAATGGGAATTATTGGTCTCCTATTATTAGGTTAATCTGAGAGAGGGGTGTAAGAAGATCCTTGTGAAGGACAGGTCTGTGATTGTACAGCACTCTGTGCAACATCCTAACTAATAAAGACATTAAAAATGAAGTGCCCCTGTAAACATAGAAAGTATAACCAAAATTTCATAGTCATTTACACTTATAGTTGCCGGATGCTGTCTAGCAAACTCTCAACCTAAGAACACAGTTGCCAGATGCTGTCTAGCAAACTCTCAACCTAAGAACATATTTGCCAGATGCTGTCTAGCAAACTCTCAACCTAAGAACATATTTGCCAGATGCTGTCTAGCAAACTCTCAACCATTTGCCAGATGCTGTCTAGCAAACTCTCAACCTAAGAACATATTTGCCAGATGATGTTTAGCAAACTCTCAACCATTTGCCAGATGCTGTCTAGCAGACTCTCAACCTAAGATCATATTTGCCAGATGATGTTTAGCAAACTCTCAACCTAAGAACACATTTGCCAGATGATGTTTAGCAAACTCTCAACGTAAGAACACATTTGCCGGATGATGTTTAGCAAACTCTCAACCTAAGAACACATTTGCCGGATGATGTTTAGCAAACTCTCAACCTAAGAACACATTTGCCGGATGATGTTTAGCAAACTCTAAACCAAGAACACATTTGCCAGATGCTGTCTAGACCTAAGAACACATTTGCCAGATGCAATACGCTGGCAATGTCCAGCATAATTATTTAGCCATCTATGTTAACATAATCTAAGTAAATACTATAACTGATTCGATCAATTTGAAGTGATCCTCTTTCTTCATAGCCTACAAATAATGCACCCCATTCTGTTGAAGTGAGACAAGTGCAACATAGTTTATGGCTAAAGTGACTCTTATTCACTGCTATCACTTAGCAACTACATCTTTCAGTGTCCTATTTAGTTAGGATGTTGTTACTCGTGCAACAAATGGAAAATGATTTGCTGACTATGTCCTCTTCCAGCCACAGTCTTATGGAAAAACTCCACAAACTGCAGAAAAGAGCCCTCTCCATGGATGGTTAGACTTGGGGATGAGGATGTTTGTAATCTTCGTGTCATGACTGTTATAAATTGCTTCCATTACTGGTGCTCATATATAATGCGTAGTTGAGCAGTCTACCTACCATTAACATAATTATCATGATGCAGATGTTTTATTCTGTTGTGCAGATGAAGCAATATGCAGAACATGCGGAGCCGAAGTCATTGGAGTTGGTATGTTAGACACATGCAGTACCTGAAGTGGAGAACGAGCATGGTCAAGCAGAGAATGATTGCGGGATTTGTAGCACATCATAAGCTGAATGTACTCAAATATGCTAAGCACCAAGCATCCCGTGATTATGAGCACCCATTCTGTCTGCTAATTTCGAAAATAGGCGCTTGGTATCCCAAGTTTGCAGTAATATTGGAATGAGCAAAGTAAAATCAAACGACTGAATTTTCAACCAAATGCTTGTTTTGGTCGTGTTCCTCCCTGTTTATTGTGCTCTGTATTATAAATATGTGCTTCTGACAGTATTTGATGCCAATACTCATTTCAGCTATAAAGCAGCATGATGATTTGTTGCTGTTCATTTTTATCCTCATGCAGATGAGGACTCCAGATATGTCATGTTCTTTTGTGGACATATTTATCACTACCGCTGTGTATCGAAAAAGAATGAGGTAGGACATACATGTTACCTTCTCTTCGTTGAAGATGTATAACTCTACTGCGTATAATGCTAGACTGTGTTTCTTACCCACCTTGTTTTCTGGGGGGTAAGGGATGGTTTAGCTCGTTAGACTAAAGTGATTTTTCATCATTATGACAGAGGCTACCATAAATGGTTGTGGGTGCATCTGTTTTGTCCTGCATAAATGTACATAAGCACTTACTACAAATATTTTAACAGCGAAAACTTCCCGATTTACAGTAAGCACTTACTGCTTTTATAAGTGGGAGACACGTTGTTTGCCATCTTGCTTTCTGATGATGCTTGATTAAGCAATGAATCAATACTGGTTTTAATCAAATGGTATATTATGAGTTGTGTTAGTGTTCATTGTAGGTGTTAGGGGCTGAAAGATGTCACAGTCACTACACTCCTTGGCTTGCTTAATATGTGTGCTTCTGTGAAGGAATAGCCTTTTTTCAGAGTTGATCTTGGATGGTAATACTACAAATTTTTAGCCTTGAGAATGAGCCTAACCCAACTCTTCTTTCATGTGTAGGTGAAGATGTGCAGGCTATGCTTTGCTGGTACCAGGTCTGGTGCCAGGTCTGGGCCTAGGTCTGGGCCAGAGACAAAGACTATGCAGTTCAGAGACTCTTCAAGATTATAATTCAACCAACAGTTCATTAAAGAATAATTGTGTGTGATAGTCTGGTGAAGCCAAACCCAGACTGTGTGTGTATTTGTCCTAGTGTTTTGCGTCTTTTTATCAGTTTGTAGGTAAATTGATGAAATTTGTGTGATGTGATAAGTGTTCAGTAATAGAGTGGCTGCATGTGACGTCACAGGGGGCGTGGCTTCCCTTAATTTTGATGCTACAGAGCTGCGAATTTTTAAAGGTAATCTTGGAAGCCTAGGGTACGGTGTGGCTACCAGCTTTCTCTATAGATATAGAGCGGCTGCAAGGGGTGTGGCCTAAAATTATTCCTGTTGCTATGGAGATGCCAATTTTTTATGTCAATTTTAGTAGCCTAAATTACCCAAATCTGAAAGATGAAAGTCTTGGACCTTATGGTTGATTTGATAAAAATGTCCAAAGTTTGGTCCTTAAGTATGGAGTTCTATGGTGCATGCCAAGAAGTTGCCATGTGCCATAGAACTCCATACATAAGGACCAAACTTTGGACATTTTTATAAAATCAATGGTAAGGCTCAAAATGTCCATACTGCAGATTTGGGTTACTTGGCCCGGACGCTTCACTGTGGCGCACGTGCGCGGGCGGGCCGGCCCGGCCGTGGGGCCCCTGGGCGCGCGCCCACAATTAGGCCGCATCCCGAACAGAGCGTCGCAGGGGGCGTGGTTCAAAAGCTCTGCGGTGGGATCAACAATCAGAACTCGATCGTCTGCAGGCTCGGAGCTCACAATCTCATCAATGGCAGGGAGGTTGGGAGGTTAGCCAATAAACCGGTAGCGTATTTGCGCAATAATCAGAGTGACCTACTACAAGCTAGAAGTAAATATTTACGTTTTACAACTATATATGATGGGCGTAAACGTAAAGGTTATTTCTAGTGAGCCAGCCTGACCACCCGTTTCCTGCGAGAGGCAGTGTGGATAGGAGTTAGGCAAGTAGCCTTCTTTCCTATCCATTCCCAAACAGCCCCACCAGACTTTTAGTCTCGCGTAGCCAGACTTTGACAGGAGAGTAAGCTGCTACTAAGGCCCCACTTCGTTGATTTTTAGCTTCTCATCAGGTACTTTACCTGCACACATTGCGGGCGGGCAGGACCTACTGTTATGTATTTATCCATAGCCAGCATATATTTCTCACCAAAGAACTCGACAAACATGATGCCAGGAGGATCAGTGTCTTATGGATGCTGTGCAGTAGACAGACACATTTGTTAGTGCTACGCTCATTGTTACACTTATTTGGTTCGTTGGTACATCATTAGTGTGCAAAAGTAAAATAATAGTAATAAATTCTATCACAAAAAATTGATGTGGGTGGCCAATGAGAAAGTGATAATCAACAAATTGGGGCCTAACTCACTGCAGGTTTAAAAATAATCTCTGCATGGGTGGTACTCCCTTTTCAGTGATGAGCACTATGAAGAGGATTCAAAGACAGTTAGCTACCGTACATCATCCCCTTCATAATCAAATGGTAGCAAAGACACTTGTTGCTATATACTAGCTATAATCGTGATCCTCCAAGGCAATGATTGAGGTGTAAGGTGGTATAAATTATCGCTGATACTCTGATAGTTCTTCTTGTATTATCTATGCTATAATGTATACCAGTTGATGTACTGTATTTATTCAAATAAAGTGCATGCAAATTAAATAATTTCAGTGGGCATGCGTTAAGTTAGATCCACCCATGAATTCCAGGAATGTAATTAGATTAGATCATGCATTGCAATGGATTCAAACCCGAAAAATCCATTTATCTGATTCTGAAAAGGATAATACCCAGCAGATACATGTACATGACTACTCAAACTGGCAAGCTAGTAAGTGCCTGTGCTACCACTTACTTTCTTAATATGTTTTGAGAATGTCATTGTGCTGGTGCGGTTTTCAGTGAGACAGTGATACTTGATTGAACTTTTCACCAGTTAAAGAAATAATTTTAATCTAGCGTTTCAATTACACTTTGGTAATCTTCATCATGAAGCTCGATGGAATTGCAAGGGTTTTTGCATTCTCTTCATAGCATGCATTCAAAGGACCATGAAACTGGAGTAAACACTCAGAAATGAGTACAGCTCTTGCAGTGCAAAAAGTAGCCCACTTGTGCATGTGAGTCTATGACACTATAGTCAAACATGTAGAAAATACACTATTGTCATTGATGCTGAACAAAAGAATATTTTTTAACTTATCTCTATAGCATGGAGTAGATGCTGTCAGAGGGCAAGTGTTCTAATACTGGTGTCTATGCTACTTGCATCTCTTGTACTGCTGAAGGACCAACAAAGAACTCTTGCTGTACACTTGCATACAAAAGACCTAGATGATATTTTTGTAGAAAATGAAATGGAGAGAGGAAGAACAGAGTTTTACATGCCAGAGTTAGTATCTGATAATAATCATCAAGTTGATGAGATGAGCAAGGATAAACTGAGTGAAGTTGATGAAATGAGCAAGGATAAACTGAGTGAAGTTGATGAGATGAGCATGGATAAACTGAGTGAAGTTGATGAAATGAGCAAGGATAAACTGAGTGAAGTTGATGAAATGAGCAAGGATAGTGAAGAGAAATCAATGGAAAAGACATTGGCCTTGAATGATGATGGACCAATAAACAATGTTATGCATTCCACTGATGTTCCAATTAAACAACAACGGACTCACATTGACATAAATGAATATCATAATGAGACCAATGATCTGATGAACAACGGTGGATATGCCACTGATGTCCCAATCAAACAACAACAGACAAAAGCTTATCATAATGTGTTACCTTCAACACCTTCCACCTCCCAGTTGGTGAAACGATTCCCCAAATACATGATCATTGGGTTTGGGAAGGCAGGCACAAAGGCTTTATATGAGGCACTAAAACTGCATCCCAGTTTGAGTGGGCCACTGGCTGAAAGACGGTATTTCTCAAGATATTACTCTAAGGGTCTTTGGTCATACCTGATTCACTTACCTGATCCCCCACCTAGGGGGTTCACAATTGAGAAGAGCCCGGACTATATCACCAACCCTGAGGCACCCAACAGGATTGTAAAGACAGCCAAAATGATTGGCATCAATTCTTCCAGCCTGAGGTTCATAGTGGTGCTCAGAAATCCAATTGACAGAGCAATGTCGGAGTATTTGGAGTGGGACATACAACACAGGTTACATCACCAACCACTTCTGCCGTCATTCAGTAGGATGGTTGTTACTACTACAGGAGAGGTAAACTCCTCCGTACTGTTTCTTAACAGCAGTTGTTATGCACAACACATTTTAAACTGGTTGCAAGTGTTCAGCCAAGAGCAAATGTGCTTTGTGGATGGAGACCGATTCATTTCAAATCCCTATGAAGAAGTGCATATCCTTGAACAATGTATGGGAATAAGAGAATTCTTTACACAAGACAATTTTGTCTACCAGCCACAACGGGGATTTTACTGCTTTTTAGCTAGAAGAATGCAAGTGTGCATGAATGCAAGCAAGGGTAGAAGACACCCAGACATACCCCAGCCAATACACATGAAACTGAAAAGATTCTTTCATCCATGGAATGAACAGTTGTTCAATCTCACTAGAAGGGAGTTCACCAAATGGGATGTATATATAAATAAATCTCATGTATATTATCACTAGTCACTTTTGCATCAGATTATGTAATATTACTATACTGGACTTACTTTTATTATACCGAAAGACATGCTTGTACATGTAGCTGCAACTGATTAGGACAACGGACAGAAGAATAAGAATTAAGTAGCTACCCAGCAGAGTTCATACCAGTGCTGCAAGTTTCATGCATATAGCTATCTATCAGACTTTGAAGCATGCAGAGCACCAGATCTAAAGTTCACCAACTGGGGAGCATGAACCCTGTGTGTGTGTGTGTGTGTGTGCGTGTGTGCGTGTGTGCGTGTGTGCGCGTGTGCGCGTGTGCCCATGTGGGGACAAGCTAGACTACCCAGGACTCTTACCATGATCCAGGATGCAGACTAATGTTATTTCCCCTTTACATACTGTCACGATATATATCCAAGCAACCACAGCATCCAAACCAAATCCTTGGCATGACATTTGGCATTTGCAAGCCTGCGGGTAGGGATGGCACGGACACAAACAAAAGCCATAAAACTTCGACTACAATTCTGCCAGGCACTAAAAGCGTACGAAACCGTGATCGGGCCCTTGGTGAGATGCATTGAGCTCCCTCGGAGCTAACACCAGGTAAATATCGCCCTAATATCTTGTTAATAATATCCTCATTCGCATCCAGCGCGCGTATAGTTTGCAACAGTTGAACGTGAAAAGCCACTGTCGGATTCCAGGAACAATATCTGGCTACTATCAATCCAATACACTAACTGCCACTCCGATTTTTATAGGAAGAGCATCTTCCTCGCTTTCATAGATACTGATAGATTACCATCAAAATTTAAAACACCATAATACAACTGTGTATGTTACGCCAGTGGACAGTGGATGACCTGATGGAAACTGGGTAGAATAGTGGAATTGGAATCTTGGTGTTGGATAGTCAACAGACCATCTTCTGAAAAAATACCTTTTCTCTTTACAACAATATTTTCAGCTACATATGTACACGGAAGATTGTGTATGAGAGCAGCATGCATGGTAGTTATATAGCTAAGTCTGTAAGGCAATTTGGAGCATGTGCCAAGGCAATGTGGGACCCACTGGAGCATGTGCCAAGGCAATGTGGGACTCACTGGAACATGTGCCAAGGCAATGTGGGACTCATTGGAACATGTGCCAAGGCAATGTGGGACTCATTGGAACATGTGCCAAGGCAATGTGGGACTCATTGGAACATGTGCCAAGGCAATGTGGGACCCACTGGAACATGTGCCAAGGCAATGTGGGACTCATTGGAACATGTGCCAAGGCAATGTGGGACTCACTGGAACATGTGCCAAGGCAATGTGGGACTCATTGGAACATGTGCCAAGGCAATGTGGGACTCATTGGAGCATGTGCCAAGGCAATGTGGGACTCATTGGAACATGTGCCAAGGCAATGTGGGACTCATTGGAACATGTGCCAAGGCAATGTGGGACTCATTGGAACATGTGCCAATGTATAATCTCATGATATGAAGCCAAACAGTCCATACAATGCATATTTAACATAACTACCACTGTTTTTTTGCACAGCCATTCAACACTCTTGTCACTTTTATACAGTCCATTTCTAGCGATGTTGATCTGCTTCAGATGTCGAAGGAGGGCAAGTGTTCTAATATTCATGACAGCATCTCTTGTAATGCTATGGGTCCAACAAAAAACTCTTACTGTACACTTGCACGGAGGACACTTTCCAGGGACTTTTATAGAAAGTGAAGTGGAGACAGGGAGAACAGCACTTTACACTTCAGAGTCAATGTCTGATGCAATTGATGACTCAAAGATGAGTGAAGATGTATATGCTGAAACATTGGATGATTTGAAAAGTGTACTTGCAAAAACAGATACAATTCCATTAAATCTCTCAAATGCTTCAACACCTTCCACCTCCCGGTTGGTGAAACGATTCCCCAAGTACATGATCGTTGGATTTGGGAAGGCAGGCACAAGGGCGTTATATGAGGCACTAAAACTGCATCCCAGTTTGAGTGGGCCACAGGCTGAAAGACGGTATTTCTCAAGATATTACTCTAAGGGTCTTTGGTCATACTTGACTCACTTACCTGATCCCCCACCTAGGGGGTTCACAATTGAGAAGAGCCCGGACTATATCACCAACCCTCAGGCACCCAACAGGATTGTAAAGACAGCCAAAATGATTGGCATCAATTCTTCCAGCCTGAAGTTCATAGTGGTGCTCAGAAATCCAATTGACAGAGCAATGTCGGAGTATTTGGAGTGGGACATACAACACAGGTTACATCACCAACCACTTCTGCAGCCATTCAGTAGGATGGTTGTTACTACTACAGGAGAGGTAAACTCTGCTGTACTGTTTCTTAACAGCAGTTGTTATGCACAACACATTTTAAACTGGTTGCAAGTGTTCAGCCAAGAGCAAATGTGCTTTGTGGATGGAGACCGGTTCATTTCAAATCCCTATGAAGAAGTGCACATCCTTGAACAATGTATGGGAATAAGACAATTCTTTACACAAGACAATTTTGTTTACCAACAACAACGGGGATTTTACTGCTTTCAAGTACGTGGTAAAAATTTGTGCATGAGCAAAGCCAAGGGCAGGAAGCATCCTAGCATTCCTCAAGGTGTACTTGCAAAGCTGAAAGCGTTCTTCCATCCCTGGAATGAGCAGCTGCTGGATCTTACTGGAAGAGAGTTCACTGACTGGGATGCATGATGAATTCTTAGCATGCAGGATGTTTTTACCTCAATAGTTAATTTTTTTTTACCTCAATAGTTAATTTATATATTTCAGTACTGTCTTTTTAATATTATTATTTTATTATACGTTTTGATGAAACATAACTAAGGTATGAATTCTACTTGATGTGTTCACATAATTTATTACACTTTAAAGTGGACCTAACACTGCAGTATACAGTCACCGCAGTTTGTAGTTATGCTAATAACTTCTAAACCACTGATTAGCAAGCCCTATCAATCATGGTAGAAAACGAACTAAAATACAAATCAGCCCTACATGTATAGTTTTTAGTTGAAGGTAAAATTAAGTACATGTTAACAATGCAGTGTATGCTGCTTGTGGTGACAGCCATGCAAGTGTAGGCTGAACAAGATTTTCACTGAGTGGCAACTAATTGTTGTCTGTGTGACATATGCGTGAAGTCAGGTTGACTCGACACATTACTGTATGGTGGGTTCAAGGTTATGCTTTTTTGCTGACATATGGGAGTCAGCATTCCACAGATCTGACGTAACTTCCCTCACATACAGTATGATGTATACCCAATAATATTATAGCAACCAGAAAATGATAGTGTACTGAACTCATGTGATTTATACGTACAATGTTTGAATATTTACCATGCACCATGCAGTCTATATAAGCTTTTGCAAACAAATTGACTGTACATTAACCCAGATCCAAAATGAAAACTGAACAACACAAAAGCAACCCCTTTAAATGGACAAACACTATATAGTGGAGACCAGTAGAAAATTGGGGAGCAAGACAGTGAGTGGTATTATAACTTTACTAGTATAAAGTTCATGCCACCATTAAGTAACAGTTTCAACTTCTTTCATCTCCATGGCGACAGCTTGGCTTCCCTCTTTAACAGCACCTCCTTCATCATCAGTGATCAGTCTTTCATGCTCCTCTGTGTCGACCCAGTTTCGCGGCGGATGGAGCTTTTGTCCTCGTGTTCTCCTTGCCAGTCTAAAGCAGACATTGCTCTTCACAACCAGAGAGAGTATCACCCACAGAACAAGCAAGCCCAGAGCAATTCCAACAATATGCCATGTGAGATAGGCTGATATTAACATTGTGATGTTGTGGTGATCGTGAGATGCGGAGAGAGATGAGTCGCTGTGACAAGGATTGCTCCCTTCGTCCCATTTCTTGCCACTTGGAGGATAGAGAGAGTAGCCAACCTGGATGAACCAGGTTCCCTGCAAAATGAGTCCAAACGTGAAGGCTATATTTATCAGGAGGTTGGTTGTCTGAATGATGCGCAGCATTGCTGTTATCGCACAAACAAAAATCACAGTTGTCAAAATAAAATGGACCTGGACATCCAATTCTGTCCGACACTCTGTGTGGAAATAGAAAAGTATACCTTCGACCCAGAATGCAATGGAAGCAAAGAGCTGGCTGGTGTGACGGGGGAACTTGATTGCAAGGCTAAGCACGTCTACTATTCCAGAAAGAAGAAAAGCACTATACATTGTGATATGTTGAAGTTTTCCAAGATCAGCAAGATCCCCATTTTCCTTGTATATTTTGTAAACATTCCACACAATTTTTGGATGTCCATCAACTTTGCGAACATCCATAAAGGCTTCAACGATTACTCCAGCAAAAGGTAAGAGGATTTTGAGAAGTGGCTCAAGTGGAATCCGAGGAAGGAATGGTTGTGGTAGCCATGACTTCCGTTTGAAAAATTCTCCGATTTTTCAAATAGGCCTGGGAACGAGGCTACAACCATGTACAATTACTCTTACATGACAAGTGCATGACATTATGGCCACTGTGCTATATCATGCTGAGAACTAATACATGGACAGGGCCAATTTGTATATTCCTGAAGCATACACAGTTCGTCTTCCTTTCTCAGAAAATTCCAGAGCGTACAGAAATTCCCGATCTTGGGGCTTCCTTGGTAAAACTTCTTCAAGACTTCAGGGTGCAGGTATGTACATAGTATCCTTCCAACCTTACCTCTGTGTGTGTTTTTGGTCTCTTCATGTCAAGGCTGTGTTGGTAGTCTGCCTGTATTGTTTACTAGTTGTTTGCAGTTAGTAGGAGTCCTAAAAACGTTTAGTTTTGCATTTGCATAGCTAATTATATTCTTTCAATAGTCAGAGCAAGATTGTGAACCACTTGTGTGAGAACATATGAATTCTGCTGTAATAATCTACACCAAGTGTCACCATTCCGGCCATGAACAATCAATGAATGCACGTGCAATAGCATCACAAGACCTAGCGTATTTGCATAAAGTTTTTTCTTGCCCAACTTCTATTACAATGGGAATTATTGGTCTCCTATTATTAGGTTAATCTGAGAGAGGGGTGTAAGAAGATCCTTGTGAAGGACAGGTCTGTGATTGTACAGCACTCTGTGCAACATCCTAACTAATAAAGACATTAAAAATGAAGTGCCCCTGTAAACATAGAAAGTATAACCAAAATTTCATAGTCATTTACACTTATAGTTGCCGGATGCTGTCTAGCAAACTCTCAACCTAAGAACACAGTTGCCAGATGCTGTCTAGCAAACTCTCAACCTAAGAACATATTTGCCAGATGCTGTCTAGCAAACTCTCAACCTAAGAACATATTTGCCAGATGCTGTCTAGCAAACTCTCAACCATTTGCCAGATGCTGTCTAGCAAACTCTCAACCTAAGAACATATTTGCCAGATGATGTTTAGCAAACTCTCAACCATTTGCCAGATGCTGTCTAGCAGACTCTCAACCTAAGATCATATTTGCCAGATGATGTTTAGCAAACTCTCAACCTAAGAACACATTTGCCAGATGATGTTTAGCAAACTCTCAACGTAAGAACACATTTGCCGGATGATGTTTAGCAAACTCTCAACCTAAGAACACATTTGCCGGATGATGTTTAGCAAACTCTCAACCTAAGAACACATTTGCCGGATGATGTTTAGCAAACTCTAAACCAAGAACACATTTGCCAGATGCTGTCTAGACCTAAGAACACATTTGCCAGATGCAATACGCTGGCAATGTCCAGCATAATTATTTAGCCATCTATGTTAACATAATCTAAGTAAATACTATAACTGATTCGATCAATTTGAAGTGATCCTCTTTCTTCATAGCCTACAAATAATGCACCCCATTCTGTTGAAGTGAGACAAGTGCAACATAGTTTATGGCTAAAGTGACTCTTATTCACTGCTATCACTTAGCAACTACATCTTTCAGTGTCCTATTTAGTTAGGATGTTGTTACTCGTGCAACAAATGGAAAATGATTTGCTGACTATGTCCTCTTCCAGCCACAGTCTTATGGAAAAACTCCACAAACTGCAGAAAAGAGCCCTCTCCATGGATGGTTAGACTTGGGGATGAGGATGTTTGTAATCTTCGTGTCATGACTGTTATAAATTGCTTCCATTACTGGTGCTCATATATAATGCGTAGTTGAGCAGTCTACCTACCATTAACATAATTATCATGATGCAGATGTTTTATTCTGTTGTGCAGATGAAGCAATATGCAGAACATGCGGAGCCGAAGTCATTGGAGTTGGTATGTTAGACACATGCAGTACCTGAAGTGGAGAACGAGCATGGTCAAGCAGAGAATGATTGCGGGATTTGTAGCACATCATAAGCTGAATGTACTCAAATATGCTAAGCACCAAGCATCCCGTGATTATGAGCACCCATTCTGTCTGCTAATTTCGAAAATAGGCGCTTGGTATCCCAAGTTTGCAGTAATATTGGAATGAGCAAAGTAAAATCAAACGACTGAATTTTCAACCAAATGCTTGTTTTGGTCGTGTTCCTCCCTGTTTATTGTGCTCTGTATTATAAATATGTGCTTCTGACAGTATTTGATGCCAATACTCATTTCAGCTATAAAGCAGCATGATGATTTGTTGCTGTTCATTTTTATCCTCATGCAGATGAGGACTCCAGATATGTCATGTTCTTTTGTGGACATATTTATCACTACCGCTGTGTATCGAAAAAGAATGAGGTAGGACATACATGTTACCTTCTCTTCGTTGAAGATGTATAACTCTACTGCGTATAATGCTAGACTGTGTTTCTTACCCACCTTGTTTTCTGGGGGGTAAGGGATGGTTTAGCTCGTTAGACTAAAGTGATTTTTCATCATTATGACAGAGGCTACCATAAATGGTTGTGGGTGCATCTGTTTTGTCCTGCATAAATGTACATAAGCACTTACTACAAATATTTTAACAGCGAAAACTTCCCGATTTACAGTAAGCACTTACTGCTTTTATAAGTGGGAGACACGTTGTTTGCCATCTTGCTTTCTGATGATGCTTGATTAAGCAATGAATCAATACTGGTTTTAATCAAATGGTATATTATGAGTTGTGTTAGTGTTCATTGTAGGTGTTAGGGGCTGAAAGATGTCACAGTCACTACACTCCTTGGCTTGCTTAATATGTGTGCTTCTGTGAAGGAATAGCCTTTTTTCAGAGTTGATCTTGGATGGTAATACTACAAATTTTTAGCCTTGAGAATGAGCCTAACCCAACTCTTCTTTCATGTGTAGGTGAAGATGTGCAGGCTATGCTTTGCTGGTACCAGGTCTGGTGCCAGGTCTGGGCCTAGGTCTGGGCCAGAGACAAAGACTATGCAGTTCAGAGACTCTTCAAGATTATAATTCAACCAACAGTTCATTAAAGAATAATTGTGTGTGATAGTCTGGTGAAGCCAAACCCAGACTGTGTGTGTATTTGTCCTAGTGTTTTGCGTCTTTTTATCAGTTTGTAGGTAAATTGATGAAATTTGTGTGATGTGATAAGTGTTCAGTAATAGAGTGGCTGCATGTGACGTCACAGGGGGCGTGGCTTCCCTTAATTTTGATGCTACAGAGCTGCGAATTTTTAAAGGTAATCTTGGAAGCCTAGGGTACGGTGTGGCTACCAGCTTTCTCTATAGATATAGAGCGGCTGCAAGGGGTGTGGCCTAAAATTATTCCTGTTGCTATGGAGATGCCAATTTTTTATGTCAATTTTAGTAGCCTAAATTACCCAAATCTGAAAGATGAAAGTCTTGGACCTTATGGTTGATTTGATAAAAATGTCCAAAGTTTGGTCCTTAAGTATGGAGTTCTATGGTGCATGCCAAGAAGTTGCCATGTGCCATAGAACTCCATACATAAGGACCAAACTTTGGACATTTTTATAAAATCAATGGTAAGGCTCAAAATGTCCATACTGCAGATTTGGGTTACTTGGCCCGGACGCTTCACTGTGGCGCACGTGCGCGGGCGGGCCGGCCCGGCCGTGGGGCCCCTGGGCGCGCGCCCACAATTAGGCCGCATCCCGAACAGAGCGTCGCAGGGGGCGTGGTTCAAAAGCTCTGCGGTGGGATCAACAATCAGAACTCGATCGTCTGCAGGCTCGGAGCTCACAATCTCATCAATGGCAGGGAGGTTGGGAGGTTAGCCAATAAACCGGTAGCGTATTTGCGCAATAATCAGAGTGACCTACTACAAGCTAGAAGTAAATATTTACGTTTTACAACTATATATGATGGGCGTAAACGTAAAGGTTATTTCTAGTGAGCCAGCCTGACCACCCGTTTCCTGCGAGAGGCAGTGTGGATAGGAGTTAGGCAAGTAGCCTTCTTTCCTATCCATTCCCAAACAGCCCCACCAGACTTTTAGTCTCGCGTAGCCAGACTTTGACAGGAGAGTAAGCTGCTACTAAGGCCCCACTTCGTTGATTTTTAGCTTCTCATCAGGTACTTTACCTGCACACATTGCGGGCGGGCAGGACCTACTGTTATGTATTTATCCATAGCCAGCATATATTTCTCACCAAAGAACTCGACAAACATGATGCCAGGAGGATCAGTGTCTTATGGATGCTGTGCAGTAGACAGACACATTTGTTAGTGCTACGCTCATTGTTACACTTATTTGGTTCGTTGGTACATCATTAGTGTGCAAAAGTAAAATAATAGTAATAAATTCTATCACAAAAAATTGATGTGGGTGGCCAATGAGAAAGTGATAATCAACAAATTGGGGCCTAACTCACTGCAGGTTTAAAAATAATCTCTGCATGGGTGGTACTCCCTTTTCAGTGATGAGCACTATGAAGAGGATTCAAAGACAGTTAGCTACCGTACATCATCCCCTTCATAATCAAATGGTAGCAAAGACACTTGTTGCTATATACTAGCTATAATCGTGATCCTCCAAGGCAATGATTGAGGTGTAAGGTGGTATAAATTATCGCTGATACTCTGATAGTTCTTCTTGTATTATCTATGCTATAATGTATACCAGTTGATGTACTGTATTTATTCAAATAAAGTGCATGCAAATTAAATAATTTCAGTGGGCATGCGTTAAGTTAGATCCACCCATGAATTCCAGGAATGTAATTAGATTAGATCATGCATTGCAATGGATTCAAACCCGAAAAATCCATTTATCTGATTCTGAAAAGGATAATACCCAGCAGATACATGTACATGACTACTCAAACTGGCAAGCTAGTAAGTGCCTGTGCTACCACTTACTTTCTTAATATGTTTTGAGAATGTCATTGTGCTGGTGCGGTTTTCAGTGAGACAGTGATACTTGATTGAACTTTTCACCAGTTAAAGAAATAATTTTAATCTAGCGTTTCAATTACACTAATGTTATTTCCCCTTTACATACTGTCACGATATATATCCAAGCAACCACAGCATCCAAACCAAATCCTTGGCATGACATTTGGCATTTGCAAGCCTGCGGGTAGGGATGGCACGGACACAAACAAAAGCCATAAAACTTCGACTACAATTCTGCCAGGCACTAAAAGCGTACGAAACCGTGATCGGGCCCTTGGTGAGATGCATTGAGCTCCCTCGGAGCTAACACCAGGTAAATATCGCCCTAATATCTTGTTAATAATATCCTCATTCGCATCCAGCGCGCGTATAGTTTGCAACAGTTGAACGTGAAAAGCCACTGTCGGATTCCAGGAACAATATCTGGCTACTATCAATCCAATACACTAACTGCCACTCCGATTTTTATAGGAAGAGCATCTTCCTCGCTTTCATAGATACTGATAGATTACCATCAAAATTTAAAACACCATAATACAACTGTGTATGTTACGCCAGTGGACAGTGGATGACCTGATGGAAACTGGGTAGAATAGTGGAATTGGAATCTTGGTGTTGGATAGTCAACAGACCATCTTCTGAAAAAATACCTTTTCTCTTTACAACAATATTTTCAGCTACATATGTACACGGAAGATTGTGTATGAGAGCAGCATGCATGGTAGTTATATAGCTAAGTCTGTAAGGCAATTTGGAGCATGTGCCAAGGCAATGTGGGACCCACTGGAGCATGTGCCAAGGCAATGTGGGACTCACTGGAACATGTGCCAAGGCAATGTGGGACTCATTGGAACATGTGCCAAGGCAATGTGGGACTCATTGGAACATGTGCCAAGGCAATGTGGGACTCATTGGAACATGTGCCAAGGCAATGTGGGACCCACTGGAACATGTGCCAAGGCAATGTGGGACTCATTGGAACATGTGCCAAGGCAATGTGGGACTCACTGGAACATGTGCCAAGGCAATGTGGGACTCATTGGAACATGTGCCAAGGCAATGTGGGACTCATTGGAGCATGTGCCAAGGCAATGTGGGACTCATTGGAACATGTGCCAAGGCAATGTGGGACTCATTGGAACATGTGCCAAGGCAATGTGGGACTCATTGGAACATGTGCCAATGTATAATCTCATGATATGAAGCCAAACAGTCCATACAATGCATATTTAACATAACTACCACTGTTTTTTTGCACAGCCATTCAACACTCTTGTCACTTTTATACAGTCCATTTCTAGCGATGTTGATCTGCTTCAGATGTCGAAGGAGGGCAAGTGTTCTAATATTCATGACAGCATCTCTTGTAATGCTATGGGTCCAACAAAAAACTCTTACTGTACACTTGCACGGAGGACACTTTCCAGGGACTTTTATAGAAAGTGAAGTGGAGACAGGGAGAACAGCACTTTACACTTCAGAGTCAATGTCTGATGCAATTGATGACTCAAAGATGAGTGAAGATGTATATGCTGAAACATTGGATGATTTGAAAAGTGTACTTGCAAAAACAGATACAATTCCATTAAATCTCTCAAATGCTTCAACACCTTCCACCTCCCGGTTGGTGAAACGATTCCCCAAGTACATGATCGTTGGATTTGGGAAGGCAGGCACAAGGGCGTTATATGAGGCACTAAAACTGCATCCCAGTTTGAGTGGGCCACAGGCTGAAAGACGGTATTTCTCAAGATATTACTCTAAGGGTCTTTGGTCATACTTGACTCACTTACCTGATCCCCCACCTAGGGGGTTCACAATTGAGAAGAGCCCGGACTATATCACCAACCCTCAGGCACCCAACAGGATTGTAAAGACAGCCAAAATGATTGGCATCAATTCTTCCAGCCTGAAGTTCATAGTGGTGCTCAGAAATCCAATTGACAGAGCAATGTCGGAGTATTTGGAGTGGGACATACAACACAGGTTACATCACCAACCACTTCTGCAGCCATTCAGTAGGATGGTTGTTACTACTACAGGAGAGGTAAACTCTGCTGTACTGTTTCTTAACAGCAGTTGTTATGCACAACACATTTTAAACTGGTTGCAAGTGTTCAGCCAAGAGCAAATGTGCTTTGTGGATGGAGACCGGTTCATTTCAAATCCCTATGAAGAAGTGCACATCCTTGAACAATGTATGGGAATAAGACAATTCTTTACACAAGACAATTTTGTTTACCAACAACAACGGGGATTTTACTGCTTTCAAGTACGTGGTAAAAATTTGTGCATGAGCAAAGCCAAGGGCAGGAAGCATCCTAGCATTCCTCAAGGTGTACTTGCAAAGCTGAAAGCGTTCTTCCATCCCTGGAATGAGCAGCTGCTGGATCTTACTGGAAGAGAGTTCACTGACTGGGATGCATGATGAATTCTTAGCATGCAGGATGTTTTTACCTCAATAGTTAATTTTTTTTTACCTCAATAGTTAATTTATATATTTCAGTACTGTCTTTTTAATATTATTATTTTATTATACGTTTTGATGAAACATAACTAAGGTATGAATTCTACTTGATGTGTTCACATAATTTATTACACTTTAAAGTGGACCTAACACTGCAGTATACAGTCACCGCAGTTTGTAGTTATGCTAATAACTTCTAAACCACTGATTAGCAAGCCCTATCAATCATGGTAGAAAACGAACTAAAATACAAATCAGCCCTACATGTATAGTTTTTAGTTGAAGGTAAAATTAAGTACATGTTAACAATGCAGTGTATGCTGCTTGTGGTGACAGCCATGCAAGTGTAGGCTGAACAAGATTTTCACTGAGTGGCAACTAATTGTTGTCTGTGTGACATATGCGTGAAGTCAGGTTGACTCGACACATTACTGTATGGTGGGTTCAAGGTTATGCTTTTTTGCTGACATATGGGAGTCAGCATTCCACAGATCTGACGTAACTTCCCTCACATACAGTATGATGTATACCCAATAATATTATAGCAACCAGAAAATGATAGTGTACTGAACTCATGTGATTTATACGTACAATGTTTGAATATTTACCATGCACCATGCAGTCTATATAAGCTTTTGCAAACAAATTGACTGTACATTAACCCAGATCCAAAATGAAAACTGAACAACACAAAAGCAACCCCTTTAAATGGACAAACACTATATAGTGGAGACCAGTAGAAAATTGGGGAGCAAGACAGTGAGTGGTATTATAACTTTACTAGTATAAAGTTCATGCCACCATTAAGTAACAGTTTCAACTTCTTTCATCTCCATGGCGACAGCTTGGCTTCCCTCTTTAACAGCACCTCCTTCATCATCAGTGATCAGTCTTTCATGCTCCTCTGTGTCGACCCAGTTTCGCGGCGGATGGAGCTTTTGTCCTCGTGTTCTCCTTGCCAGTCTAAAGCAGACATTGCTCTTCACAACCAGAGAGAGTATCACCCACAGAACAAGCAAGCCCAGAGCAATTCCAACAATATGCCATGTGAGATAGGCTGATATTAACATTGTGATGTTGTGGTGATCGTGAGATGCGGAGAGAGATGAGTCGCTGTGACAAGGATTGCTCCCTTCGTCCCATTTCTTGCCACTTGGAGGATAGAGAGAGTAGCCAACCTGGATGAACCAGGTTCCCTGCAAAATGAGTCCAAACGTGAAGGCTATATTTATCAGGAGGTTGGTTGTCTGAATGATGCGCAGCATTGCTGTTATCGCACAAACAAAAATCACAGTTGTCAAAATAAAATGGACCTGGACATCCAATTCTGTCCGACACTCTGTGTGGAAATAGAAAAGTATACCTTCGACCCAGAATGCAATGGAAGCAAAGAGCTGGCTGGTGTGACGGGGGAACTTGATTGCAAGGCTAAGCACGTCTACTATTCCAGAAAGAAGAAAAGCACTATACATTGTGATATGTTGAAGTTTTCCAAGATCAGCAAGATCCCCATTTTCCTTGTATATTTTGTAAACATTCCACACAATTTTTGGATGTCCATCAACTTTGCGAACATCCATAAAGGCTTCAACGATTACTCCAGCAAAAGGTAAGAGGATTTTGAGAAGTGGCTCAAGTGGAATCCGAGGAAGGAATGGTTGTGGTAGCCATGACTTCCGACTTAGACAGTGGTCACGCTTGTATTCAAAGAATGACACCACAGCAGGGTTTGTGGTCTCCTTTTTGTTTTTGGTTCTGGAGTGCTTCTGAGAGCCTGATCCACTCTTTAGGTGGGTCCACATGGAGACAAAGGCCCACCACAGCCCAAATGCCAGAAAAAGGCTACCCGGAAACACGTGCCCTGCAAAGCTGCCCATGGTGAAATAACAGGAACCTGTGTGAATGAATCAGAACAAGTTAGGACACCTACGGCCTCGTACCCAGGCTGTTTAATAGCACTTGGCCTAGGTATGAGGCTAGGACACCTAGCGCATGCCTAGACGAGTGCAGCCAACAGCTGTCTTTGTCTCACGTGGCCTAAACTTCCTATGCACTCCTTCCAATATGATCCGCCTCGTCAACTTGACCAAAAAAGATGGTCTACTGTATCATAGATTGTAACTGGAGGGTTACAACCTAGCTTTCATGGCTATGGTGGATTGACGCCTTCATAACTAGTTTTACAGTAAACCACTTTCCATGGTGACATAAGATACAGGGTTGTAACACACCAGATCGCTCAGAATGGCTCATAATAAGTTATCCTTACCCACCAAGTAATGAACGGTCTGCCGGTCACAGGATTGTCAAAGTTCAAAGGTGACTTATATCGATTAATATGGAAGTGACGTATTTACCTTGTTAGGGGCGTGGTCGTACCGCGAAGCCGTTGTAAACCGTGTCCACGGATCCATGAGATGTAAACCGGGCACCAAGCTAGAGCAGTTGCTACTTGGTTAAGGTGCAGCGTGTGTGATGTATCACAGTTGTATATTGAACATGTTTCCAGAGTTCAGAGATAGTCTGCAGGCTAGCTGTCCGCCAAATTATGATGTATGGTAATTTATGCCACTGCCACATCAGTCTCCCCTTGTTTTCAGTCAAACGGGTCAAAGACAAGGGGGGCTGGAAATGAGGGTAGTAAGCTTGCAGGTGCACTACCGGGTGTGGCCACGCGAGACTATACCGCTGCATGCAGTGTCAATTGTGAAGTACTTATGTAATCATAGATAATAGTACTATACTAGTAGTACTATACTAGGGGAATGTAGAACGTTGTGGGGCAAGCGTGAGCAAGCAATGCACTACAGCATTGACTGTTATGTAGCTAGTGAAGTATCAGATCACAGCACACAGGCCATTCATGCATGGCATGTAGCTAAAACGAGGTTTGTAACTCTACTGTCTACAAAAGTGCTCAATAGCTTAGAAAAGTTGTCATGGTTGCAGAGAAGAGCTTTTCATGGGGCAGTACCACACAACAGAGCCATTTGTCCTACCCGCACGCAGCTACTCTGGTTGTTGCAGTTATAGGCTAAGTCAGAACACAGTCTGGCATGCATAGTCCTTCAAGACTTGAGGCATCTTTGAGAAATAGTAGAGGGAAGTCGCCACGCATCAGCTATGGAGCAAAATCTCTGCTGCCTACTGCGTTCGGTAAGCTGCATGAGCCTTTCTACACAACTGTTAGCCCTTGTACACCTACTGAGTAGGTGCTACGCTCCAGCTGCCTATCCCGAATGTTGTCGCCAAAACACAACTGCTATCTCTCGTACAATAGATGTGCACGCTCCAGCTGTCATTCCTGGCTATCTTTCATAACTGTCGTCATTCAAGTTCACCCTAGCTTGCTGCCAGAGCATCAAGTTGTACGAAAATCTTACTTACACTCCGCATGCGGCCCGTGGCTATCGCGTTAAATTACAGTGTCAAGAATATACGGAACAACGTACGACAGAATATATATATGAAAAATTGCAATAGAACACACTAGTGTGGGGCTTGCTCATGCTTGCCCCAATTATCCATACTGCAACATGAGTTAGGCCAGGTGAGGTAGATTTATTGTTTCACATCAGCCACTTACTTGATTTGCGTGTGGGCGGGTGGTCATTATTCATTATTTGTTACCAGCAAACCATGGCACCTTTAATAAAGCCTGTGTTATGGACCAGACTAACTTATGGTGGTATTTTTGCTCTAGCCTTTCTTCCACACTTCTTTCACCAAAAGTTTTACCTCTCCTCTCTTTCCCTCTCCATCTCCCCCTTCTCCTCTTCTCTCCTTCCTCCACCTCTTTTCCTTACCATCCCATAGTTCTCTTGAGCAACATCATCCAAAGAGAAGAAAACATGTCTGGTCCAAATGTTGACAACCTCTTTCCAGCCATTGCGCAATCCTTTGCTGTCATCCTGATTGGCTATTTCTTTGGTCGTTTCAACATCATCCCTCCTAGTGAGGCCCGCACCATCGGAGTGCTGGTAGGAAGGCTGGCCCTGCCTGCACTGCTGTTTAAAAACCTCGCCATCCTGGACCTTACTACCATCTCATGGCCCTTCATGGCAGGGATTCTCATTGCCAAGTTGTCTGTGTTTGTCGTTGTGGCTGTCCTGACGATAATAATCACCCGCCCCATCAATGGTGGGAAGGGAGGCCTCTTTGGGATTTTTGCTACACAGTCAAATGATTTCGCCCTTGGTCTACCAATTGGTAAGCCCCTCAGAAGGGAGAACAGTAGTCTCAGTCCCAGACCAAACTTGGTCTGGGAATGAGACTAGGAGAATATTGTTTTGTTGAAAAACAGGGTAGTTACATGACCAACCCCCTCTTTGGTGAACATTTATACCCTCATTCCCAGGCTGCTTTTTGGTCACATAATATGCGACTGAAAACCTGGGGAGGAGCCTGAGAACAAGGCTGTGTTGTTACCAGAGGTTTCTGTTTCCATAAGTATAGTCCTTTCCTCTCCTTCCCTTCAGTCCAGGCACTTTATGGCAGCTCCTCCAGCGTCCTTGGTAACTTTAACTACGTGAGCTACATCTACCTCCTTGCTCCCATCTCCCTTGCAATCGTCAACCCCATTGGGTTCTTCATGATGGAGTACCATAAGCAGTCCTCCAGGTACGTATGTGCCACCTGCCCCACTGTATGCAGACAGCGGCTAGCTCTGTTCTCAGTAACACAGAACCAGTGTTCTCTCCAAATATGCTAATTTTATCTTACCTTATCTCCAGGGCAAAGGTCACCTTACGTCATGCTCCCCTCATCGTGCTTAAAACTCTCCGTGGGGTGCTGTTAAATCCAATCATTTTCATGACTGCTCTCGGGATCCTGGTCAACGTCATTATGTACTTTGGCATTAACAAACAGGTATAGCAAGGCTGTCAAGTACAATAGGAAGTCACTTATCCCCCGAACGTGCTGGGACCAAGGGGTGTTCGTATAACTGAAATGTTTGGACTATTTGTATACAAAGCATAACACTTTCCATTTAATGCACAGCAAAATATCTATGAATATCATTATCTTGGGGCGTGACTTCCTACTGTACTGTATGATATATGGTACCTGTTGCTATAGCAACATGATCTTCATTTCTCTTTTTTGAGCCACAGCATAACAGGAGCTAGGTAGTTTGGTGGGTGTTAAATACATACAGCGGCTTCAATACAAATGGACATAGCTTACCATGTAGCCATTTGTCTTCCCTGGGCAACTGCTATCAGCTATGGCTGACTATACACACAGGCTAAGTCTAGCTGACCTCTACTGTCTAGTCCTCACTTGAAGCAGAGGTAAGTTGCTGCGCATGCTGAATGCTTACGCAGATAACAGCTTGAACACTTAAACCAAGAGGGCAGAAGGAGAATTGCTACAGCCAAGCACTGCTTTTCGTGAGCAGCCTAAACAGTGCTGCTAGTAAACTAAACCATGTTTCCAAATGGCACCAGCTGTACGAGTGGCCAAGTTCAGAAATAGCTGCCTTTGAAAGATGGAAAGTTTCGACACACACCTCCTCCCACTCCTACCATCATAGCCACCATTACAGCCTCATCACCATAGCCTGCCTGCATTTGTAATCCTGGATCGATTTAATGAGGACCAAACATAAAGTGATGATGTACAACTTGTCCTACTCCTGATTTGCCATGGAAACGCCTATGTTGTTATGGGGTCCTAGTCCTGATTTGCCATGGAAACGGCTTTGTTCATTAAGTTATGGGGTCCTACTCCTGATTCGCCATGGAAACGCCAATGTTCATGAAGTTATGGGGTGAGCTCTACTTCCCTCCCAACAGGAAAAGCCTGCCAGTGAAAACATCCCCAGCTGGCTAATGGGGTTCCTTAATATCCTCAGTGGAGCCTACGCAGCATGTGCACTGTTCCAGATTGGCTTGTTCATGGTGGGCAAGCTGCAGAAGTTGACCGGAATGTTGATCTTCATAGCCACCATGCTTATTGCTGCCAAGAGGTGTGTGTGTGTGTGTGTGTGTGTGTGTGTGTGTGTGTGTGTGTGTGTGTGTGTGTGTGTGTGTGTGTGTGTGTGTGTGTGTGTGTGTGTGTGTGTGTGTGTGTGTGTGTGTGTGTGTGTGTGTGTGTGTGTGTGTGTGTGTGTGTGTGTGTGTGTGTGTGTGTGTGTGTGTGTGTGTGAGGGATAAGAGGAAATATAAACACAAACTAAAAATAAGGGTCCGGTAGGGTACTCGTCTGTCCTCCCACAAGTGTGTCAGACCTAAAATATTCATTTTTACTTGATAGCATCTGAATGTTCCCCTCACATTGGCATATGATCCGTTCTCCACATGTGCATTGATATACAATAGTGAGACTATATGTAGTCTAATTATAATATTCTCCTCTGATGATATATTTACCTACATGCAGTACTAGTTTCTTGAACTGCTGGTCATCAGGGGAGTTCCCTTTCCGATCCTCATAAGACCACGGGTTTCAGTCCCTTTAAACTCTTGACCCGTAGCCCACTACAGAAAGGGCGGGACCACTCCCTGCCTAAAGCTTTCTTAGAGGAGTCCAGCACTTGGTTAAATTTAGAATATCCTGGCATCTTTAGCTATATTTGGAGTACCTGATGTTGACCATGATGACACGCAAAATGTTTATTTTTCTTCCTCTAGTTCTGTTGAGCTAACTTTGACTAGTTTAGCCTGTGGCAGGTTCTTTTGAAACAGTAATTATAGTTTACTGGTCCATATACTGAGGTTTTCTGTCTTTTGGTTACATCACTTCCTCAGTTTGTTGTTAGTAAACACAAGTAGGTTGTTGTTTACTGTGATAAGCGTCTAGACTTACTACACTACCAACCCTCACTCCCCCTCCCTCCCATCCTCAGCATTCTCCTCCCAATTGTGGCAGACCTGGTACTTCACGGTTTATTGCCCAATGACACACTCAACTCCAGTCGGGCAGACATCGCCACCTTTGGGTTTCTCTATGGCACCTTCCCCACTGCACCCACCGTCTTTGTGTTTGCCAGTCAGTACAACCTCGCCATGGAGATTGTGAGTAAACAAGGTGCAAAAATGGTGCGAGTACAGATCAGTAACAATTAGTCTCACGCCCATGAGTAGGTTGAGTCTGATCATAAAGATTACAAATCTCACTATACACAAGAGCGCATAAGAACAGGCAGCTAGAGTAAGAGCGTGTAACTCCAATAGAAGCCCGTAGTCCGGGCAAAATTATTGAACCATACTAAATATAGAACACCCGGTCACGTGCGTGCTTAGCAACAATGCATAATGGCTTATGTCAACGCAGCGTGTGCTGGGCGTGTTACTATTTTTAGTACTGGCGGTAAATTCCGCCCGGTTTCGAATTTTACGTAGTTACACGCTCTTACTCTAGCCGCCCGTTCTTATGCGCTCTTGCTATACAGTATATCTCATCACTTGTGTTTTCCCCAAGCATTGTGGGGGGATAACAGTTTGGGATTGAAATTTGTGATAGCTAGTACTTACACGTCAAGTTTGTCATCTTGGGAAGAGATCTCGAACACAGAAACCACATACGGATATGGCCAGCCACTAGTCTCAAAACCAGATTGTGTGCAAGGATCTGGTTTCAAGACTAGCCAGCCACCCGACTGTTATTTATTTTTTGCATGAAGTAGAGGTACTCATCTCTCAGTTACCCTGGCACAGCTGATGAGGCCTGGTATTGACATGGGGTCATGCATGTCAATCATGGCTCTGTGACGAGACAAGCATTCTTGTGTCTCTCATGTTGAATCTCTGAGTTGAGTGTTTGAAATAGTCAATTTTGTTTTCTGTATTAAATTGTGACACCATTTATGACTCTTGGCTCTATCAAGCTAAGCCATCTCTCACTCACCCCCCGAAAAGTGTAGTGTACGTACGTATAGAGATGATTAGCTCAACAGACAACTCTGTTCGTATGGCTATTAGTAAAGCCTCAGAATTTATTGTTGTTGTTGTTGTTGTTCTCCTCTACTGCTAGGTGGCAGCGTCACTGGTGCTGGGCACATTTACGTCTGCTCCCATAATGTATCTTGCAGCCCGCATGGTACTCATCCAGTACGCCACGCTGGACCAGTACTCTGATATCATCAACAGCACCAGAAGGGATGTCAGTATAATCGCA
>OX422186.1:10564770-10574770 GCA_949130485.1 Agelas oroides | reverse complement strand
CATACACTTTCTCGAAACTATAGAGCTTTCCTTAATTAATTTTGTTGTACATGTTGTGAGAGTTTTGCATATACTATGTATATTTTTACAGTACATCTCCACGCTGGTCATTCTGGTCTTTGCTTTCGTGGTGGGTGCAGTGTGTGTCATTATATTGGTAATCTCAACCAGAAAATCACATCATCAAATGGAAGAAAGAAATGACGATACTGTCAGATACAGACGCGAGTTGGAGACTAGTTCACTCACTAGGAGAAACAAATCCACCAATGCTGTCAGTGTAGCAGACGATGGAGACGTACTGATAACCTCATCACAAGAGCCCAAGGCTGATAATTTTCCACAGACTATAAGTTTTAAGTTAAACATTCAGAGGAATGGGGCAAGCGTCACCGACTCACAGAGCACTTCAGACTCATCCTCCCAGCTTGTCAGTGAGAAGGAGGAGAGACCTTTGCTTGACAACCACTCAGAGGCTGAGCCAGCTGTCACTGGCTTTGGCACCCTTCCTTCTGCAGGGGTGTGGGCCAAGGACACCTCGGGCACCCAGCTCACTAGATTTGTTGTGCTCCTCATATTTCTGCTGTTTTCCTGCCTGGTGGTGAGTATGTGTTGTGGTGTATCTTACTAAGAACCAGAATGGGCTGATGCAGTCACTGTAAAATTAATATCATTTAACCAAACTACAAATCAGGAAATTTTCATGTTAAAATTTATTGGGCATGCCTTTTCCAAAATGTAATGCTGTTAGCATGTTTAAATTTTGTCATTTGTTGAACTGTTTAACATTCTGAACCTAAGGTAGTTTATGTACAGTGTGTGTTTACACCTGTAATGAAGTTAATGTGTTTCAGAAGACAGTCTTGTCATAGTGAAACTAAAACCTCTTGGATTACAGTAGCTACAGTATTTAATGATGCATGCTTGGTGCTTCAGAAGTCTTATAGAGAATGATAACATAGAAAAGAGTCCTCTAAGTGTGTTACAGTAGAAGTATACTCCATAATGTTTATGGCCACACAAGGTACTGACCCCACCATTGTTGTTTGTCCTCCCCCTCTAGGGTATCCTGATAGTGATATGGAAGCTGACTTCTGCAGAGATCACTGGGCTCTTCATTGCTGTTAATGTACTAGACACTGTCACCAACTTTGGACAGGTGCGTTCAGCTTTACATTCTTCTTCCCTACACTAACACTTCATAAACAGTTGAGGCTAACTCCTGAATGGGCTCTAGCTCACTCAGTGCTCACAGCTTAAGTTTTTGTGATCTGTGAGGATAAGCACTCACTCAGTGCTCACAGCTTAAGTTTTTGTGATCTGTGATGATAAGCACTCACATGTGCACCAACATCTTTGTGTACTGTTTGGTACTGGTGTGGGTTCCATCATGGAGACATGCATGTTCCTTTTCCTGTTGATTTACCTCCAAGTGTACTAACTAGCATACAAGAGTGCATAAGAACGGGCGCCTAGAGTAAGAGCGTGTAACTACGTAAAATTCGAAACCGGGCGGAATTTACCGTGAGTACTAAAAATAGTAACACGTACTGTGCAGCTGTGCATAGCCATAAGCCATTGTTGCTAAGCACACACGTGACCGGGTGTTTTATTTTTAGTATAACTTTGCCCGGACTACGGGCTTCTATTGGGGTTACACGCTGTTACTCTAGCCACCCGTTCTTATGCGCTCTTGCTAGCATACATATGCTACTTTAGCATCTACTATGTACTGTACTAGTGTGTGCATACTGTAATGCAGTTCTAGTCTAGGTATTGTTCTGGTGTGTGTCTCCCAATGCAGGCATTCTTTGTGTTTGCTGTCTTTGGTCTGGAGAAGCACTGGTTTTGGGTTGCCATTTACAACAGGTATAAAATTAATTTAAAGTTTTATTTTTTCTGTTGTGACAATAGTGATAGGTGGAATGATGGCTAAAACCGTACATAGAAGTTGAGAAATAGCAGGCTGAACTGAGTAGTAACCATGAATCTCTGTGTACCGGAGGATATAATGCTATGTACAGCTGCTGCAGAGTTATGGGTAGTTGTCAGACATTTCACTCCTCTATGAATTTAGAAAATAATCTTCTCACAATTTAGGGCATCATTTCCTGTTTGGATCAAATATGGACTCACACATCTGCAAGGATTGCATGGCCCTATAACCTACTATGTAAAAACCTTTGCAAATTCCATTACATGCAGGAAACCAATAAAAAAAGATAAGAATATGGGTGACCTGTTGTAAAGTTCACTTTGTGGTATAGTTTCCTTTGAAGTTAATCAACTCTTTTTTTTAAATTTTTTTTTACAGAGTACGTCATTTCTGGTTCCGTATTGAGACAGTGGTACTTCCCCCTGAGAAGGAGCTCAGTATAGCTGTATTGAACCTCTGCAACACATTCAAGGCCCAGTACCTGCAGGATTGTAAGAGGGACATTGTGATGGACAAGAGGTGAGGAATAGGTGGAGTAACCAGCTCAACACACAGTAGGCCTTGTTTGTTTTTGTTCCACAAGGATGAGCATCTAAACTTTGACCCTATACAAAAGATTGAGCCAAACGTTATATAGGAGTGGGTGTCCTTTCATAGGAGGGTGCTCTTTCAATGTAATGATATGTCAGGTTCATAGGTTGAAAGTAAATGAACTAAGAATTTCACCTCTACAGCAGTAAACTTCAGTTACTTCTCAAGTACATCTGATTTTTAGTTATGCAATTTGAATGGTTCTTATATACATTATGTTCCTGCCTGGCTCTTCCTTGAGCCCTGAAGGTAAATCCCTTTAGCTAGGTAAACTGTAGCACTAAATGCCATTTAAGCTAAGATGCCATTCAAAAAAATTCCCTGCACTTACCGTTTGCTGAAAGGATTCAGTAAACATGGGCACTTACTTCCCTCCTGTGAACATACACAGGTACTATCTCCGCGTGTATGAGTCAGTGTTCTCTGGCAGTGACTTTGTGGACTGGTTGCTTGATAAGCATCTAGCTGAGACGCGAGAGGATGCAGTACAGTATGGACAGTCACTCATGCTTGGCCGTGTCATTGCACACGTTGTGGAAGAACACTACTTCCACGATGAATCCTACTTTTATAAATTTTTGGTTTAATACAAATTTTGTACATGAACCGTATAAAGTTTTGAAAGTTTTATGTGTGCTATCAGTTTATTTTAGAACAGCTTTTTTCATATTTTTTGTACAGCAGTCAGTGAAATTAACTGTTTTCACACATGCTGCTAAACAATTGCAAGTCTAAACCACAAGTCATTACATACAGTTTACTAGTAACACTAGTAACACTTCACTAAATGCTCACAGTTCACGATATGTTCCATCACGCAATGAATATAGTGGAACATGCTCGACCTATACACTTTACACCCACAACCAGGAATCACTTGGAAACACGGAGAAACAGGAAACAGGTTTTGCTGGCTATATACTGTGCATTGAATGCTCACTGCTTCCTCTGGTCTGCCATATTTTTTGCTAATGAAGTGTATAATGGGTACAATTACTCTGAGTCGCATAATTTATTCGAACCCCCGTAAGGTATACGCATGCGCAGTTAGAACAGCTTTTCATATAATAGTCTTCCCTCCCATCCAGTTCGGTCCAATTTCTTGCCCCTAGCCGTTTGTTGCATGGATATACTAATAAACTGTATTGCATACGCTGTACTTCTCGGCAGTGCATGCGCACTCAATGGGAATGAAACCGCAGTCCGTCGTGTACTCCACGTGTACAGCGTACCTGGGTATGATGTGGGAGAGGTAGCGACAGCTGTGGAGCAGACGATCAATAGCAGCGACTCCCACCGTTACAATCTAACGGTGGAAGAAGTGGAAGACGTTGGGGTAAGCAAGTTCGAGATACACTTTTGCTGTTGTTACTATTATAGACTCGTTCTGGTGACCATGCCTGGTTTGCAATAATTGTTTGCTGTTTACGTTGGTTCATCTATGACAAATTTCTCAATGATTACCGCACTACTTTACTTTTGGAGTTCGTGTTGGATACTTAAAACCAGAATGCCTTGCATACATATATTATGCTGAAATACAGTGCTGCATATATACTGCAAACCATTTTTAATCTGCTTACTCGCCCCACATGTATACAGCCACACCATTAAAAAGATGCATTATTGATTAACAAAGTGTTTATGTAGTCACATGACTGGCCTTCCCATGCTAATTGCAATGTACACTTGAGCAAACTTCATTCATGATTATTTTAAAAATAGGAAGATGGTTCTGCAAGACTGCAACTGTAGCTGTCAAAATACCACAACAAAAAATTTCTTTCTTTTTTTACAATGGTGTGTGTGCTTGTATGCATGCCTGTGAGTTTAAGTTAACCTTGCATGCCCATGCTTATATAACTCCATGCATTACTCACACACAAGAACACACATATGCTGTGCACTAGCTGTAATGGTGGGTATCCATGCACCCATTGTATAGGTCTTCTGAAGACCTACAATGGGTGCATATTTGTGGTCCCCACAACTTTGATACATCAAAGTTGTGGGGACCACAAATATATATATAGTCTCTCTAGTATTATATGTTTAAAATCCCCCACTGAGTGTATATTGTATTAGCTACATACCATATTTGGCACTTGTTTATGCTCTTTCATTGTTAGTGTTGAGAGATACAAAAATGCAGTTAATTCCCTGTTACTCAGTACACAGCACAATCCAGGGCTAATTGAACCATCATAGTCAGAAGCTGTGTACTAGCTACTCTTTCTTTTTAGTAAAAAAGTTACAAGAAAGCTGATTTGGCCCAGCTCAAAGAAATTGGATATTTTATTGGAATTTGAAACCACCACCTATATATTATATTAAGCATTTCAGAATTGGTTGCATTTTAGAATTGGCTATACAAGATTAATTGTTGAGTGGTGGCTGATTTTGGTACCATGCAAATGGTTTCCATTTTTTGGGGAAAATGTACGGTTATCTCTATATGAATCATAATTGCAATAACAGTACATGTGATTGCTAATTGGTGAGACTTTTCCATATTTTTTGCAACACACTTGTCATTGTAAGAATGGTATGGTTCCCTTGGATTAGATACATGTTGGGTGCTTCAGAAGTCTTTTAAAAATGCAATTTCAATTTTAGGACATTGCTTTATTGATATAGATCATTATTGCCTGCATGCCCAATTAGGCATTACAATATTTGACATTCCTTTTCAGTTTTAGTGGGTGCCTGCAGACTGCTTGAAGCATGCATACAACATGGCTTACTATATAATATACTTTGCAGTATGCTCTCATATCTCCTGGTTTTACTGTAGCCTGAGTAATGTGTGCAAGTGTAAACCACTACTGCTCTGACATAAAGTACGACATTGTGCAGATCCTTCTGTTTGAGGCTTGCTTCTCGGATAGTAGTTTGCTAGTACTACTACTAATATTCAGCTGTAATAAACTCTTGGTTTCATGCACATTTTATTCTTTACAGTGTGACACTCTGTCATCCAGAAGAAACTTTATAAAGATGATGCTGCAGCAGCCACCTCCTTTGGCAGTGTTGGATGGAGCCTGTTCAAAAGTGTCTGAAGCAATCACTGAAGTCAGCTCAATCTGGAACATTCCTCATGTATGTAGCCCGCACAAAACTAAATGTGTCAGTATTGTGGAGTGTACTTTACAGATGCCATCTTGGAAACCACATGCTCATTTAGGTATCCTACACTCCCTACCCCTATGAATACTTCACATCTGAGCAACTAGACGCATTTCCCAACCTGTTCACTCTCTACCCCTCACAACAACACTTTGGTCAGTACATTACTGCTCTGCTGCAGTACTTCAACTGGACACAAGTCGCTGTTGTCTACCAGCAGGATTACAGCCAGGTACTTGTCAAGATTAATGCCTTTGTCTTGGGTCTTACAAATCTTAATTGATTCTCTCTTTAGATTGTCAATGCAATGAACCGTATTGTCAATTCAAGTAACATCACAGTAGTGCAGTCGGTCTCCTACATTGAAGACATGAGCATTGATGATTTATTTGTGAGTTACATCATACAAATTCTTGTAATAGTTAGGCAGAGGGTTATAGTTGATGGCTACCATGCTATAAATGGTCTCATTCTAATCCCAGCATTTGCAACTTGCAGTACTAACACGAGGATTGGAAAATCTGGGAAGGAGGTTATGTTACAACCCAACCCAAGATTGTCCTTGTTATGCACAGTAGCCTTCCATGAAAGCATTTTATATAGTGATGTGGAGCCCTTGGAGCCAAACTTAGTCCATAGGGATCAATATATCAGCCACCTTGTTACCATAAGTGGTGGGTAGCTATATACACAGTTACTGATTTGGAAATATGAAACCATGTTCATCTCTTTGTAGGCTGACGCTCACATTCTTGTAATAGTTGCCAACTCCAATGTTACTCGAAGTATACTGTGCAAGGTGAGCCCTGTGTTTGAAGTCATGAAACAAGAAATACTGCATGATCATGATTCACAGGCTGGAGAGGATGGCTTTGTCTACCCTAGCTACACATTCATCACGCAGCACTGGTTTGATCAGTGCACAGTGCTGGACCTGATTAGTGCCCTCAACAACACTCTCAGCATTGCACTTCAGCCTAAGGTGAGGCATGCATGTGATCTATTACACATATGATTTAATTGGAATAGTTGAACCCGTAAGGGCCATCACAGTACATGTACATGGCAGATTTTAAATATTACTATGAAATATCCAAACATGTTCATATACACTTGCAGCAATTTTGCGTTGAAGAAACTGACAGGGCTGTCACAACTCCCTTCTTGGTGTATGCTCATGAGGCAGCATACATACTGACCAAGGCACTCAGTGCTCCAGTAGATAATGTACTGATGGAGGTTCAGCAACAATTGGCCACAAGCTGTGTACGTTGAACTAATGTGTTGTGTTATTAATTATCATGGGAGATGTTTTAACAAAAGTACTGTTTGTTAATACAGAATGAAACTAACAGAATGCGGGCAGCTGATAAAATGGTCGTCTACCAGTATAGGGAAGGTTAGTCATGCATAGTAATTAATCTTGTTGCTAAGTAGACCACCTACTTATAGTTTACTATTCCATCAGTGATGCTGATCGAGCAGCTAGTAAAAAACCAAGTAAATGCTCTACAATTTAGGTTTCCTATAACATTTCAGGCTGAAAAAGCAGATACCATTGATGAATGATATATCTACACAGTAACTATATTACCTCTTCTAGTCTAGTTGGAATGCAACTTAAACACACACAATATAATGGATATACTTATTCCATGCAAGTTCAAGGTGAAATCGAAACAAGAACTGTGGCAACCGTCGACAGCAGCTTTGAGTTCATCTTTGAGGATGATGAATCTGTTGCTACATTGTGGCCAGGTTAGACCCACTGGCTACTGATCACTCTAATATAGTTCCATGTTATTCTCTCTTCTCTGTCCTCAGATGGAGTCCCTCCTGATGGACGCCCCGTGTCCACTGTCTCAACTTATCACATTGCAGTTGTCATAGTGTTCTACACCATAGCACTCTTTGGCATTGCTTTTGCGATTGTTTGCCTTGCTTTCAACATTATATTCAGGAACAGAAAGTAATAATGACTTGTCTTAGGAGTGTCATTTATTGTTGACCATTATACCCTTGGTACTGCCTTGCAGGGTTGTGCGACTGTCAAGCCCAAAGTTGAACTACTTTATTATTACAGGAGCTCTGATACTGTACATCACTCTATTCCTTGTTGTTTACCCAAACAATACAAGCAATCTGCTCGTAGATGAAGTTTTGTGCGATGTGAGCCATTCTATTACCAATTTAATTGTGGTACTGTATGTTATTCACTGAGTGGTCTATTTACACACATGCAGATTACATATGCTGCTGGGATTGGTGTGTCGCTGTGTGTTGGCACAATACAAGGAAAAATGTTTCGTATCTTTCATATCTTTCGTAATCCATCACCTGCAAAGAAGGTAGTGACATCTGCATTGCACAAAATGAATTGTGTTAATTGTTGCTTTCTTTTCACTGTAGAAAATCAAGGACTGGCACATTGCTGTATATGTAGGAATACTGACCCTGTATGATATAGCAGTGTATATTGTCCTCATGAGTGTTCCAGGGATCCGTCCAAGGCCTTTCTTGGTACCAAATGCTGAGGAAGGAACTACTAGAAATGTAAGAATTTAGAAAAAAAACTAGAGGCAAGTCACGAGTATATAACAATGTAGTAGCCTCTTTTATTGTTTAATGATTGTGCGACTAAATTAATGTGACATTGTTTATTGTACAGGAACTGCAGGTGGAAGTTCGCTATTTTGCCTACACTTGTGCAGCATCCAGCTTGACATATAACATTCTGTTGAACCTTCTCCTCCTTGGGCACCACTATGTACTTGATTTTGTGTCAGTGATCCTTGCCATCATCAGCAGCAGAAAGATAAAAGTGGAGGTTGTGAATGATGCAAAATACGTGCTGGCAATCGTGTTCTTTCACTTCATCAATGTCACCATATTCTACGTGGTTGCTGTGACACTCCGCCAGTATCCCAACGTATTTGCTATTACTGCATGTCTCAGTGTTCTTGAGCCACCTTTTGCCATCCTTCTGCTGACCTTTATCCCAAAGGTGAGTTGTTGTTTTACCTTGACAGTAGAGGTAATCTCCTCGCCTTTCACATGTCCTTGATGACGCTATGAACTCAACCCTGACAGATGATAAGCCTATACAAGGACCCCTATGGAGAGAAGATATTCAGCAATACAGCCCCTAAAGAGAAGAAAGCAGCACATGAGAAAAGCACCAGTGGAACAAACGTAGACAATACTGAAAGATGTGGTGGATCAAACACCACTGAAGGTTGATGCAACCTAAACAGGACATAACTAACCATTGAAACACACTGTGTAGGATTTTGTTATAGTGCCTTTTTTTTAGTAACTGGTATGACGGGTAGCTACATCAGCTTATGTGTGCTTTAAATAATAATCTTGTGCAGTCAGTATACTGGTGCTGTCAAACTACATTTTTGCTGGTCAGAGAAGTATAGTCACTATAAAGCCTCAGACACACAGTTCAAGTTGAGGACAACAAGGAAAAAGTAGCGTTTTGGGGGTAGGAGGAAAAGTGGATTTCTGCAGGACTTGAATATGTGACCTTCAACTTAGTATGCTGATACTCTACCAGCAAAACAAAACAAAACAAACAAACAAAAAAGCAAACACAGTCTCCTGTTCCTCCGTGTTTGCCAAGAGATTCCTGATGCAGGGTGTAAAGTTGGTCAAGCATGTTTTAGTTTGTAGAACACGAAAATCTGAGCTGTGAACACTGACTGAACTAAAGTCCATTCAGTAGGAGTTACATGTAGCCTCAACTGTTTGTGAAGTTTTTTTTACTTTCCACATACCCGTCCAAAGTTGGTGACAGTATCCAATACATTAGCAAGATTACAAGAACTATTATACAGTCTTGCCATCATTACTAACACCTCACATAACCATGCATCAGCAATCTAGCAGAGCAAGTGTTCTTAGAGATGAACTTGTGGCTGTGCTTGCTGGATGGGCTTCTTAGAAATTTCTGTGAGAGGTGCAACATGGCACTAACTGATATGCACTCAGATTGGATGCTCATTGCTGCCATTCTTTTTGCATTGGGGTTATTCTGTAATGGGGTGTAGCACCGTTTGCATAGCGAAGCGGGCGCGCGCGTAAGATATGCGCATGCGCAATTAATTGTTCCCGTAAACTCAAGTGTTCGTTACACCGTCTATCATGTTTACCGGCATACGTTACAATTTCTTGCGCCTATATGCCTAGCCTTGGGTATGCTAGTGAACTGTATTGCATACGCTGTACTGCTCGGCAGTGCATGCGCACTCATTGGGAATGAAACCGCAGTCCGTCGTGTGCTCCACGTGTACAGCGTACCTGGGTATGACGTGGGAGAGGTAGCGACAGCTGTGGAGGAGA
>OX422186.1:10337270-10559770 GCA_949130485.1 Agelas oroides | reverse complement strand
ATTCCTTGTTGTTTATCCAAACAATACAAGCAATCTGCTTGCAGTTGAAGTTCTATGTAATGTGAGCCGTTTTATAAACTTATTTACAGTATCGCATCATTAATAGTAATTTTACATGCCATCCCCCCTCTCCACAAACACACACACACATGCACAGATCGTTCATGCTTCTGGAATTGGTGTGTCGCTGTGTGTTGGCACAATACAAGGCAAATTGTTTCGTATCTTTCATATCTTCCACAATCCATCACCTGCAAAGAAGGTAGTAATGTACATATTGCACAAAATTATAAATAATACTAGTCTTGCTTTCTTTTTTCACCATAGAAAATCAAGGACTGGCATATTGCTGCATATGTGGGAATACTGGTCCTGTATGATATACTAGCATATATTGTCATTGTGGGTGTTCCAGGGATTCGTCCAAAGCCCGTCTTGATGCCAGATGCTGAGAAAGCATCTACTAAGAATGTGAGTTACAAACTGTACAACCTTTGAGACATATCCTTTTCGTTTCATAGTACTAAAATCCTTACTCCATTGTCAGTGTTAGCTTAGCCTCGTTCCACATAAAACAGTTACTGTTTTGAGCAACAGATTGTTTGAGTTGCTGAATGTTCCCTTGTGTATATAGGAACTGCAAGTGGAAGTTCGTTACTTCACCTATGCTTGTGTATCATCCAACTTGGCATTCAACATTGTCCGTAGCATTCTTCTTTTTGGACACCGATACATACTTGATTTTGTGTCAGTGATCCTTGCCATCATCAGCAGCAGAAAGATAAAAGTGGAGGTCGTGAACGATGCAAAATACGTGCTGGCAATCGTTTTTCTGCACTTCATCAATATCACTACATTCAATGTGGTGGCTCTAGTATTCCGTACATATCCCAATGTGTTTGCCGTTGCTGGAAATCTCAGTGTTCTTGAGCCACCTACTGACATTCTCCTCCTGACCTTCGTTCCAAAGGTTGGTATCAGTACTTTCGTTTTTTAGTTAACTACCATTTTGGGTGATTCAAATTGGTAGTTTTTTAATTAACAGACTAAGACAGCATTAGTTTTAATTACTAAAATGAAGCATACCTTACCAAATGCAACTTAGTTTTAGTTAACAAAAACAAGTTGGTCCAAACAAACAAATCAAATCAACAAACCAACAAGCATACACACATGTGTGCGCAATGCAGTCACGCTAGTGTGGGGCTCGCTCAGGTTCGCCCCAATTATTTTGTTACTCCAATGCAAAGTGGTAGGCAGGTGTGCCTACTAAATTGTTGTTTCACAGCTTGTCTCAGACACTGAGAGTCAAGAATAAATTAAAATTTTAGTTGCTCACAGTTTCAGTCTCAGCATGCACTTTGTGTTCTGCTAAACAGATGGTCAACCTATACAAGGATCCCCATGGGGAGAAGATTTTCAGCAACACCTCTCCCCGAGAGAACATGAAAATAACAGCAGGCAGAAGCACAAGTGGAACAGATGATAATACTGAACTAGGTGCACTTAGCACCACTGAACACTGATTTACTCTACACCCCCTAGTACCAAGAGTACAATGTGTTTTTTTTGGTAGCATGCATTTTGCAGGATTTCTTTACTGAAACACACATGCATCAACTGAAGATACACTTGACGTTTGCTGTTAGTAATAGCCAGTAGTTAGCTGTGGTTGTGATATGTGTAAATCTCATTACGAGTGTGTGGATATTCTGCCATAGACTACAAATTGTGCCAAAACCTCAGAAATTTATGAATGACTTGTACGTCCTCTTGCAGCTGATTCTTAGTTGTATAAAAAAGGACCGGTTCTTGCTTAGTTGTAAAAAGACCGGTGAAGCAACAGCTAGGAAGGGATTACATAAATGTCTATGTGCACGCACGTATGGATACATAAGCATACAAGACTAGGGAGGTCTGGGGGCATGCTTCCCCACAATTTTTTTTTGCCTCTGAGGTCATTTTGGGACAAAAACAGAGCCGTAGTAGCTACATGGCCTGCAGAATATTGTCGTTTTTGGCTGTATCTTATCCATGAATGGACATTTGCTAAGCCAGCTTCTGTCACATTGAATTTCCACAAGGGAAGGCAGTTGGCAGAACAGAAGGTGGAGTGACAGATGGTGAAACAGTATGCAGAAAATTTATTTACACACGTCTCTACATGTGGCCTTTCATCCCAGCAGTGCAAACACGTACGCAAATTCATCTGCCAGTCCTCACAAATGTGGTACATAGCAGCAACTGCACTTGTTTGGATGGTGGTGATTCTCATTGGCAACGAGGCTAGTGGACCACTTACAAATGGTAGGGCATTTAAAATTCATAGCTAGGAGGTGTATAAAACCTTTTGGAGGCCAAAGGGGGGTTTGAGCAAGCCCCCTTGAACCCCTCCTGCCTACGGGCCTGAGCAACATATCATATCCCTCCAATGCATTGCTTGAGAAGTACAGGAGCAGGAAGTTTATTTTCTGATGTGAAGATGTTAGATGAATAATGATATGCAGTAAACTAGAACAGATGCAACCATAATTACATTAGCTGGCCATAAAACTTAAAAATCTCCACAATAATTATAATATAGAGAATATGATGTACTAAAAAATTATTTTATTTAGTTATACCACTGTGTCCTCTGCTGCTGTTCACTGCTTTTCATCAAGCACAGTTTTTCCACTCTCCACATTGTATGATGCAGACTTCTTATTCAGGGACCAGGCTTTAGGGCGGCGCTGAAGTGTACAGAAAGTTGCCCTTCATAACGCATAAGGAACAAATATCTATATCTCTAGTAAAGTTTACACCCTGGGTAATCTTTCAGGATATAGTTACAAGTCCTAGCAGTCTAGTAGTGTGGGAATATAAGAGTCCCCCTTCGAGAGTAGAACATGATTGCTATATTAAAGCTACATGTACAGTCACAGAATACTGGTCTCTTCCTCATTCTTCGTTTGTTACAAGGAAGTGGAGGAAGAGCCATTGCCCTACAAAGATGTCTGCACACAAGGCCACCATGTTGTGGTGAATGAGAGTGTTAGTTAAGCACAGAGTATACCATAGATCAGGAAATTTTCATGTTTCATGTAAAAAATTTTCGTGGTGCTCAATTTTCGTGGTTTCGTGCAAATCTATGAAATTTTTTTAACAGTTGAGTTTCTAGCATTTAGTGTACTACCAGGTATCGCTGGTTGTAGTCGTTGGACCAGACATTTACCTCGGGGGGTGTGGACTTGCGCACACGTTTATTCATTGATGAATTTATTTTCATGATTTTAGTGGTTGGTCTCCACCGTGAAATTATTTTAACAGCGAAATTTTCCCGATCTACAGATGTGACCTTCCCAAACACACATTATACTTCCAGCTCATACAGCACTACATAACAAGTATAGGTTATACATACCTCAATCATGAAGAGCCCAATCTTAGAAGTAGGATGTTTGTAGCCGTACAAGACGACACCCACGCATACTGCTATGAAGACCAACAGTGCCAGGAACACCAGTCCCCCCAGAACACCACCCACAGCAGCCCCAGCAGGTAGGGAACCTTGTGGATCGATATAAGGTGTGATAGCTTTCATTGACTCTTCTTTCCCAAACACCCACACACGTACAACTGGTGTGTGCTTTATTTAGAGTTACGCAGTGAACGCACGTAAACCAGCATTTAACAGTAAACATGTGCTTAACAATTAGCCATAAGTATGGCATAAACTATCATGGCATTCCCTAAGTGTGAACTTTGCTCGTGTGAACAATATTATGTACAGTATATACTTTTTTCAAGACAAGTAGATGTTCATTCCCTACGCCCAACTTGACAACAGCATTTCAGTTTACTAAAAGAATACACAAGTGTGCTGATTGCAATGTTAAGGTAACCAGTAGCCTCAACACTAAACATGTGGCACCTTAGTCTATACAGTAAAATCGGGATAATAGGCACCCACACAAAATAAGCACCCCATGAATATAAGCACCCATTCAGCCTGCTAATTTCGAAAATAGGCACCGGTGCTTAATATCCTGATTTTACAGTATGCCAAAAACAGTCCTGCCTAAGTCAAACATCACTGCAAACACTTAGTCTGTTTTGTTTACCGACGACGAGAAGGACAGTAGGGGAGGAGGTGGAGAAGGAGGTGGTAGGGGCAGAGGTGGTAGGGGCAGAGGTGGTAGGTGGCTCACATGTTGTGACAGCCTGCAGGAATTGGAATAAAGACACAGTGGCAGTCACTCAATATACTCGTGTAGCAGACATCAACTATCATGCACAGAAATCACTGCAAACGGAAAGCCTACAACAACCCCCTGTAACCATCATACTGATGTGGGCTCAGTCAGCTTTGCCCCAACACATTAAAACCAAGTCCATGCATTGTCTGGAGACGATCTTTGTACCGTCCAAAAATTACAAAAAGTGAGGGTTGTAGGTGCTCGTTGTGCACCAAGGGTTGTGAGGGTTTGCACACAACGATCATGCGCTGGATCTGAACACACGGGAGATGGACTCACAGAGACCGAGCAGCGAGACCGAAGCCACTCCTGCCTGTGTCGGTCAACTCCATCTGAACACCTAGCAGAAACGAAAAATACCAAGAGTGTTGTACAACTGTTGATGTACACCATCTTTCAAACGCAACTGTTTATATTCCATCACACGTACCTTTGCAAGCGGTCGCACCATCCACACATAAAGTCACTGTTGGTGGAAATCTCAGCACATTCGTTACATGACCTAGCTCTGATACAGTCTGTGTGTGTGTGTGTGTGTGTGTGTGGAGAGAGAGAGAGGCAATGAATAGAATGATACTCATAATTGGGTGGAGCATGCACAAAGAGAACCTGGATGGTTGAGATAGTTGGGGCGAGCATGAGCAAGCCCCACAGTAGCGGGACTGCATTGCGCATGTGTGTGTGTATGTTTGCTTGCTTGCTTGTGGCCATATACTGTAAATTTTAAATGAGTGCATTTAAACATTTCACGAAGATCGATCTCAGATAGTCTTGTGCCCAGCCCACTGTTGTTGAAAGACTACTGCCAGAACGCAGCATCAGCATGAAAGAAACTTGGAGCGAAGACGACTCAAGTTAACGCACACTGGCAACTGTGGACCAATGCAAGGGCAGGCTGCTCACAGACGTACAAATTATGCACAGTAGTTGAGGTAGCTTCAGGTAAGGGCCATGCATAATCAACACTCACAAGTGCCAGAGATTCAGCTAATAACTTCAGTGTCATTGGAAGTTTAGTCCAAGCGTGTGTGTAGCTGTAGTTGCTTCCTTGACCAGAGAGATGGCTGCAATTTGTCAGCATGTATGATCATCTATATCTGGTGAGAACTATACTGCTTGGCTACACAAAGTTTTGCTTACCACGCTCATGGAACAGCAGACAGTGTTAAATCCTGCTGTTACTAACAGTGCATGGTTTGTGTGCCATGACAAACCATTAATCAGCATTGCATTGCTCGCTCAGGCTCACCCCATGATGATGAATCATCTTACTAGTATACATGTATATACAACTGTAGTGTAAAATGATAAGTGTGGCATGCAGTGGAATGTGAGTGCATGTGACTGTGGCATGCGGTGGAATATGAGTGCATGTGACTGGCATGCGGTGGAATGTGAGTGCATGTGACTGTGGCATGCAGTGGAATGTGAATGAATGTGACTGTGTATGGATGTGCAACTTACTTGGCAGTGGAGTGAGAACATAGGCACTGTTGGTTAGGTCATCAGAGGCATTGAGCCGTATTCTGTGGTACTCAACCACTGTCCTTCTTGGAAATACTGCAAAATCACACAATACAAAATCATAGAATAATAGCCAGTACACTGAACCACCCAGTTTGAATGTACTGAGTCACTAGAAATGGTCTAGCTTGATAGACTGGAGGGTGAGAGATGGTCTAGCTTGATGGACTGGAGGGTGAGAGATGGTCTAGCTTGATGGACTGGAGGGTGAGAGATGGTCTAGCTTGATGGACTGGAGGGCGAGAGATGGTCTAGCTTGATGGACTGGAGGGCGAGAGATGGTCTAGCTTGATGGACTGGAGGGCGAGAGATGGTCTAGCTTGGAGGGCGAGAGATGCTTGATGGACTGGAGGGTGAGAGATGGTCTAGCTTGATGGACTGGAGGGCGAGAGATGGTCTAGCTTGGAGGGCGAGAGATGCTTGATGGACTGGAGGGTGAGAGATGGTCTAGCTTGATGGACTGGAGGGCGAGAGATGGTCTAGCTTGATGGACTGGAGGGCGAGAGATGGTCTAGCTTGATGGACTGGAGGGCGAGAGATGGTCTAGCTTGATGGACTGGAGGGCGAGAGATGGTCTAGCTTGATGGACTGGAGGGCGAGAGATGGTCTAGCTTGATGGACTGGAGGGCGAGAGATGGTCTAGCTTGGAGGACGAGAGATGGTCTAGCTTGGAGGGTGAGAGATGGTCTAGCTTGATGGACTGGAGGGCGAGAGATGGTCTAGCTTGATGGACTGGAGGGCGAGAGATGGTCTAGCTTGGAGGACGAGAGATGGTCTAGCTTGGAGGACGAGAGATGGTCTAGCTTGGAGGGTGAGAGATGGTCTAGCTTGATGGACTGGAGGGCGAGAGATGGTCAATAAAGGAATTGAGTATGTGATGACAAATGATTAGCAGTTGGGCATAGCTTTGTACCCACTTGTGGTAGGGTGGATATGAGGTTTAGTTGTGTACAGGCTAAACTGGACATACACACATGGTTTGAGGCTATGTTTTGAGTGCAGTAGGAGGGGCATGGCAGCAGTAGTTGGTCTGCAACACTTACATCCAAAAATAAACCGATCAAAATAGAAGGAGTCGGAGAGACCCACGTCTACTGGGTGGTTGTCATTGTTGATCTGGCTGACATTAAGAGGGATCTGGGGGTGGAGTGTGTGAGAGATATGAATGAGGGAGGGAGGGGGCAATTCAGAGATATAGGGATGTTGTGAGTCCAATGTACTTGTTCCGATATGTGACAAATGGTTGAGGGAAAGCACTGTCTGCTCACCTCTCTGTATGCAAAGTGTATCACTCCTGTTGGGAAGAGACTGACTTGGAAGGTGAACGGGCCATCTAGTGGGAGGGGGAGGGAGAGAGAGAGGGAAGGAGAGAGGGAGGGAGGGAGAAGGAGGGAGGGAGAGAGGAAGGAAAAGAGAGGTGGAGAGAGGGAGAGAGGGGGAAGGAGGGAGGGTAAAAGGTAATGATAGCTTTCAGTAGTTCAGCGACAAAAATCATGGCACATCACATCAACACACCGTCAACATGGTCACGATTGTGCACACCATCCCACTGCACTGTGAAGACACTGGCTATGTGAGGGAGGAAGAGGACAAGAGAGGGAGGAACTTCACTGCGCGTCTCTCACTAAACAGTGCACTATCCTCAAAGCTTACAAGTGTTGTGGATGAGTATTGTTGCAGAGAGGTTGAGACCAGGGTCGAAGTCAGCCAGGAGGGGGGCAATAGTTTGCGTCAGATGGATTATTCGTGGATCGTAGAATGTTCCAGTGAACAGGAACCCTGGTGTGTGTGTGTGTGTGTGAGGAGGGGAAGGGAGGAGTAATCTATGTGCTGCCTGAATTCACATCTGATTACATGGCAAATTTTTACCAGGTCAACTAGAGAGAAGAAAGGAGAGAGAAGAAAGAAAGGAGAGAGAAGAAAGGAGAGAGAAGAAAGGAGAGAGAAGAAAGGAGAGAGAAGAAAGAAAGGAGAGAGAAGAAAGGAGAGAGAAGAAAGAAAGGAGAGAGAAGAAAGGAGAGAGAAGAAAGAAAGGAGAGAGAAGAAAGGAGAGAGAAGAAAGGAGAGAGAAGAAAGGAGTGAGAAGAAAGAAAGGAGAGAGAAGAAAGGAGAGAGAAGAAAGAAAGGAGAGAGAAGAAAGAAAGGAGTGAGAAGAAAGAAAGGAGAGAGAAGAAAGGAGAGAGAAGAAAGGAGAGAGAAGAAAGGAGAGAGAAGAAAGGAGTGAGAAGAAAGAAAGGAGAGAGAAGAAAGGAGAGAGAAGAAAGGAGAGAGAAGAAAGAAAGGAGTGAGAAGAAAGAAAGGAGAGAGAAGAAAGGAGAGAGAAGAAAGGAGAGAGAAGAAAGGAGAGAGAAGAAAGGAGAGAGAAGAAAGGAGTGAGAAGAAAGAAAGGAGAGAGAAGAAAGGAGAGAGAAGAAAGAAAGGAGAGAGAAGAAAGAAAGGAGTGAGAAGAAAGAAAGGAGAGAGAAGAAAGGAGAGAGAAGAAAGGAGAGAGAAGAAAGGAGAGAGAAGAAAGGAGTGAGAAGAAAGAAAGGAGAGAGAAGAAAGGAGAGAGAAGAAAGGAGAGAGAAAGAGGAAGAGAGAAGGAGTGAGAGTGATAATGTATCACTAGTATGACGCAAAATGTGTCTCTTGCCGAAGGGGCAGATGGAGGCAGAGTAATCTAGATCACACAAACTTGTGGCACAGTTCAAAGGTCAATGTGTATTATTCACAGTTTGACAGGAAATGAGTAGGTATACCTCCAGTGGTGACTGCGACTGTGTTGATCAGATGACCATAGTAGGGGAACTGGAAGGGGAGCCTTGCAACCTGTGGCAGAGAAGAGTAGTCATCCAAGTCACATGTTCACACACACACACACACACACACACACACACACACCGTAAAAAGCCTGGATCCATTGGATAGAGATACGGTAACCACGTCCGATGCTCCCGTGATGTCCCTCCACAAGCGATTAGCTGTGTCACCAGGGGGGTAGTAGAAAGACTGATAGTAGACATGGTCGTCCTGTATCGTGGTGTTCTGCTCACTTGTGGTGTTCTACGGAATGTCAGTGCAACACATGTCAGACATTTATGGAGTGTAGTCTGCTTTCAATGGACAATTTTATATTGTATACTAGCCTCATTCCCAGGTCCTGCCCAGCTTACCTGGGAACGAGGCTACCTGCATACCGTAAGCTGTAGACACAAGATGTGTTAGACATCGCTAGGGGAGCTCTGTCATGCTTTGTCAGTATACCTTCTCTCTGTTAAACTAAATGGTGAATTTCTTGGTGTAGGTCTCGAAAAGCTTTTACTTGTTGAGAAGTTATTAGGTGAGAACTTTCTCTGGGCAGATCTGTCCAGTTTTGAACAATCGTAATGCCTCTAGTATTTTTTTGTGTAGTAAACATGACCACATGAAAGATCATGTGATACATCCAACACCCAACTAGGAAGTGCCCTCATGTAAATTAAATCCTTGCCCAGCCAAGGCCATATTTACTATAGAAACGGATATGCCAAGTGTCGTACTCAATAAGGCAATGTGTGATACCTGAGAACATTCTTCCCGCTATACAGTACAATGTCTTCACCGACACCAAGCCAAGGTTTACATTTGGTACACACTACATGGTCTACTGTTGGTCTTCAGCTTCATTCACATTCCATGGAATTTCAGGGTTCCCACCATAAAATCCACAGCTATCAAGTCGTCAAAATGTCTCCCCTGATGCTCACAGAAAATAGGGAGTTTAGTGCTGCCAAGCTATATAATGTTTTATCATCAGACATGAGTCTACTTAGCACTTCAATACAAGACACTCTATACCCTACTCTGGTTATTGTTACAAGTTAAACTAGTCTTTTGCTGATGTAAGCGGGGAATCCCCATATTTCGTTGCTCTTCCGCTTCCATGTATTATACTGACGCAAACCGAAGAGCAAAAGCGGGGGAGGCCCGGGAACAAGGTTAGGTGTCTTCTATGAACGGCCTGGGTACAGAAAATTGCAGATCACTTGTCAGGGACTGTGATGCGCATGCGCGCCGAGGGTTAAAAATGCAAAGCACTATTCAGCCCTAGCCTTGGCCAGGTCAGCAACCACAGATAGTGTGTCCTGTACGTGTGTGGTTACTGGCTAACAGTCTGTACGTGTGTGGTTACTGGCTAACAGTCTGTACGTGTGTGGTTACTGGCTAACAGTCTGTACGTGTGTGGTTACTGGCTAACAGTCTGTACATGTATTGCCAATTTCACTACCTTTGTAAGCCTGCAAAGCACTGTAATCCAAGCTAATTGCTGTACATACTTAGTCTAGTTAGCATTACAGAACTATTAGGAGGCCGTAGTTGCAGCACTTCACAGAGCTGCCTAGCAAAGGTAGCCTCGTTCTAGCAACCAGTCTGAGGTAGGTAGTGTACCATGGACAATGGATGGTGCGCGCATGTTTCTGAAACTTTTTGGAAACAATCCACTGCCTGACCCCTATACCCTAACCTGTTTTTGTCATTCGGTTTGCATTCTGTATAATACACGGATAAAGGAGGTTTTACTGTACAGTAAAACCTCCTTTTATCCGGCCCTCTAACTAACTGGGCACCTCCTTCTACTGGGCACTATCTTTGGGCATTAATTTCCTGTCCCACCAGTCAGCTGCACATGCTGGTCAGGGGGAGTGACTTGACAGTTTCAGCATGCAACCACAGTGTTTACACAGTCTGCACCCAGTGGCTTCACCTCCTGAGGAGGATGCTTTGTAATGACACATGTTGGGTACAGGACTATACACAAATATACATGTTTCTCAGTTACGGGCATTTTCTAAGTTACAGGCACCCCCTGGTCTCATGCGAAACAAGAGTGGTTTTACTGTATGCCAAATTGTCAATGAAACTGTCAACCATGGATGCATTCTGCCAGGAAATGTAGTCATGCGTAGATGTCAGATCCTGAAAATTATGCAGCCATAATATTTATAATGGAGTTGGCAAGTGATTCACTATCTGTTTGCCACTAACACAGTTATTGGGGGCTCACCTGGTACACAGAGAAGGCATAATTATTTGTACAGTTGGTACAGCACACCAAGAGCGCATAAGAACGGGTGGCTCAAGTAAGAGCGTGTAACTCCAATAAAAGCCCACAGTCTGGTCAAAATTATTGAACCGTACTAAAAATAGAACACCCGGTCACGTGCTTAGCAACAATGGCTTATGTCTACGTGCAGCTGCGCAGTACGTGTTACTATTTTTAGTATGGTTCAATAATTCCGACCGGTTTCAAATTTTACGGAGTTATACGCTCTTACTCTAGCCGCCCGTTCTTATGCGCTCTTGGCATACATAGCCTCTGTCTTAGAGGAGTGTTTTCTTTACAGAACTGTAAGCTTGATGTTATGACTAACAACACGTCTAACTATTCAACTTACTGTTGAGGTTTGTCGAGCAACACGAGAAAGATGGTCAGGGACGAAGTGTTCATATCCTCCAAACTTCACTGAGGGAGTGTGGGGGCCACTGTACTCAATGCCTGAGGTGTAAACATTGGAATTAACTCATGACATAGACCGTGTAGCTTGCAAACTACTCTTCTACACGCGTTGTGTATAATATTGCCAGACTCTACATGGGATAGATGACATATTAAACTTGTATGATAACTTGCTGACTGATATCTTATAATATGCTGACTTGTAGTCTCGCAAAATCTCCCTTTTACGCGAGACTAGTACCGACACGGACTTACCCTTCACAGAAATGAGGAACACGGAGCAGACGAGAGCAAGGAGAATTGACGTTCGCCCCTTCATCGCGCAGTGCTAGCAGAACAGTGTGACCGTCGTCTCGTTCGGTCCGAAGGGAGTCCAGATGTGAAGCCAGATAAAGGATGTGGGTGGGGCTAAGGAATCATATCCGCCCACTTTCATTCTTGTTTCCACGGTAACGAGTTCCTGTAAGGTACTAGGTACAGCCAACACTTGAATGGATTCGTGTGCATGATGTTCTTTGGCAGCACATTTGCATGTGCGTACCTCTCACAAATTCTTTTGAGCAATCAACAAGTACAGCCACCATGCAAATCATAGTGTAGCAACTGCCTAATGTTTGGTGAAACTTCTGGATGTACCTTTCTGGTCTCTCACTTTTCTGGAGGGTGAGAGATGGTCTAGCTTGATAGACTAGCAAGCTATGTACCATAGTACTAGTCTGACAGTACAGAGGCTAGCTGCACGTCCAGGAGTTTTGTCAACCTGGAAAATTAGTTAGGAATAATGCCCTTCAATTCTTAAGAGTAAGTAAAGTATAACCAGTCTGAGAGAACATCTTTGTGCTACATATAATAGCAACTTTGTTCAGTAATTACGTACAGTCAGGTACACGGTAAATGTTTGGTGCCATAAAAAGAAATACAATAGTTACTACTATATATATATATATATAGATGTGTGAATGCATTCTAATAGTTTTGTTAGGCTAGGCACAAACACGATAAACCCTGTACATAATCAAAATATTATAGAACTGCATCATCTTGCAATACTGCAGTCTATTTCTTCACTGCTTTTCATCCAGCACAGCTTTCCCACTCTCCACATTGTATGATGCAGTCTTGTTCAAGGAGAAGGCTTTAGGGCGGTGCTAATAGTGTACAGAAAGTCGTATGATTCATACTATAGTATATAATAGAGGAAAGAGAAAAAAGCTGGCAGTTGCTGGGAATTGAACCTAGGACTCATGGCTTGAGTGCTCTACCATGAGCTACAACAGCTGCCCCTTTTGCCTCATAGCAACAAAAGGTCTCATTTTCAGCTGATCACGAGGCAAGGATTTCTACTTTCTAAACACATATATAACAAGTATAGGTTACACATACGTCAATCATGAAGAGCCCAATCTTAGAAGTAGGATGTTTGTAGCCGTACAAGACGACACCCACGCAGATTGCTATGAAGACCAGCAGTGCCAAGAACACCAGTCCTCCCAGAACAACCCCTACAACACCCCCAACGGATAGAGGCCCTTGCGTCAGTGGACCCTGCGTCAGTGAACCTTGTGGATATAGAGACATGGAGTAAGTGTAGGACATTGCTGCTTACAGGAGTCCATTAGACTTCCACATACTAGGTACAGTACCAATAGTAGAAGTGGGTGCTAGTGTACTGCATGTGTATGTGCATACATACCGGAGCATTCTTCATGTTAAATAGTTTTTGTTTTTTTAATGATTTTTATTTAGAGGAGGGTAAGATAGGAGAAGTTGCCGGTCACTCACATGTTGTGACGGCCTGCAGGAGAGAAGAAAGACACAGTGGCAGTCACTTGACATGCACACCTAGCAGACGTCAAGCACATTATCATCCACAGACAATAACAGGATAATGGATAATGATGTCATTCTTTAAACATCATGCACTCTTGACAACAATCACTGGTTCCTACAGGCCTGGCCTCACACTTAGGCTTGTTTCCACGAGAAAGAGCCTGGGTACAAGGCTATCTGCAACCATCATAAAAACTAACAGCCAGATTCTTCAGCATCATTGGGTAAATCTGGTTAGAGGTGTTTCATAACATCACTTGGGGACTTGAAGGCAACAAGCATATTGTGTGGGGCCCATATGTCTGGGTTCAAAGGTCACTTATAATGTAGAATACTTTGATGTTCAAACTTACAGAACTCAAACAGCCGGATTGTACCCACTCTTGTGCGCGTCGGTCAATTCCATCTGAACACCTAATAGATAATGCAGTAATGCAGTTACTAAACATGAGCATCCTTCACTCTCAACCACCTTCACGTTGGTGCTACAGCCTGGCAGTCTCTCACTCCAAATCTTTTCCCCATGCTCAGACTATTGGTCTACCAGCTCATACCAACTTGTACACAAGGGCACAGTTACGTGAGTATATATGTTCAAAAGTACGTGTATCTGAATGTCTACCCTTGGGCTCTTGTGAAGGGAAGAAAAACATTGCACCAGGCTCTTATGTACAAGAATCAGGGTCTGGTTCTGAGACTAGTACCGGGTTTCTGATAATTTCTGTATGTTACAATATGAACGCTTCTGTTTTTTTTTGTGCAAGATGCCTCCTGCCACCGACCACACTTTGTGTTGACAATGGAAACATTCACCATCCACGTATTTGTCCATCCTGGCTAAATTCTATGGCAGAGTAATCTTTCCCTCTGAAGACTTATAACAAGATAAAGCAATCACTTCAAAACTGTCTTACAGGCAGCACAACCCTGCAGTGTGGCCTTTCAGCAAGTAAACTAAGTACATCTATGTGGCCGTAATGTTAGTGAAGTAGAGTAGAATGGCTACTGTATGTCCTGCGTACCTTTGCAAGCGGTCACACCACCCACACACAAAGGAACTGTCCATGGAAATCTGGGCACATTTGTTACATGATCTAGCTTGAATACAGTCTGTGTGTGTGTGTGTGTGTGTGTGTGTGTGTGTGTGTGTGTGTGTGTGTGTGTGTGTGTGTGTGTGTGTGTGTGTGTATGTGGTATGTGTGTGTTGTGCATGTGTGAGTACATGTGTGTGTGACTCACTACTGCACTTTCTTTGCAATGATGGTGAATTCATCTAAGATTGATACTAAAAATCAGTTTCATATTGTGACTTCAAGATAACATGTGCTCTAGCCTCATTCCAAGGCCTATGCATAAGAGCCTGGGAATGAAGCTAGTTGTGCTCTAGAGGTTATTTTTTGAACCCTGAACTTGATGTTTACCACATGCACAAACATGCAGGGTGTCTGACACTATTATACACTCAGTGCCATCGTTTAGACAGTGGCCGCTGTTGAGTGTATTAGGCTTGCATTAGAGTTTCTCATGCGCTGAAGATACTGCACAAAGTGTGGGTGGAGCAAGTATAGTCTCGTCCCCAGACCTCATCCGGCGCATCTTATCACTTTCAGTATACTGAAAGCGATCCGCACTGGGGTTGGTTTGGGGTCTGGGACCGAAACTAGAGCAAGTATGCATACTGAGTGATCTGAGTGTGCATGTACAAGAATATGTAATGTGCATATTGTATGATGTATATGGACAGGTTGTGTGCCATATGACTATGCATGGTGCGTATGTAGTGCAACTTACTTGGCAGTGGGGTGAGTACATAGGCACTGTTGGCTAGGTTGTCGGAGGCATTGAGCCGTATTCTGTGGTACTCATACACTGTCCTCACTGTGACTGCAGCAAACACATATAAACACTGTACTTGTACACTGTCCTCACTGTGACTGCAGCAGCAAACACATATAAAATCAACACAATACACAGTGATCGTATGAATTAGGTAAATAGCTAGAACCAAGTTTGAAGTAATAATATGTACAAGGTGTCCAGGCCTATCTCTTTTGACAGTGGACCGAGTATCTCTTTAGCCGTAAGGTCTAGTTAATATTCCCAGCCTCGTTTCCAAGCTCCTGCTCAGTTTTTTGTCACTTGCAAGATTTTCGGCTCCCACATGGGGTAGAAACAAGGCTAGATATTTTAATAATTTCAGGTGTACTAAAATAGCATTGATTGTCGTGTGCATGACCTTTTTAGCGGCTAAAACACTAATAGACAAAACCAATTGCTTAGCCCCACTGTGCACATGGGTGATAAAAATTAAATGGCATCTTAGAATTGTTGTAAATACAGTTCAGTTGACCTACTATTTCTGCCAAATCGGTTTGGGAAATTCCGATCAATGTAAAAAGAGTCGGAGAGACCCACGTCTACTGGGTGGTTGTCATTGTTGATCTGGCTGACAGGAAGGGGGATCTGGGGGTGTGATTGGGGTGGGGGTGCATGAAGGAGGAATGAGAGGGGGCAAGACAGGGAAGGTATGTTGCTGTGAGCAGAGGAGGTATATTGTGTAACAAAAGAGAAGTGCATGCGTTCACAGAAATATGCTGTGAGAAAAGGCACAATGTATCTAACAAGTGACGCAAATGGTCGAGGAAAGCACTGTCTGCTCACCTCTCTGTATGCAAAGTGTATCACTCCTGTCGGGAAGAGACTGACTTGGAAGGTGAACGGGCCATCTAGTGTGAGGGAGAGGGGGATGAGAAAGAGAGGGAGAGGGAGAGGGAGAGGGAGAGGGAGAGGGAGAGGGAGAGGGAGAGGGAGAGGGAGAGGGAGAGGGAGAGGGAGAGGGAGAGGGAGAGGGAGAGGGAGAGGGAGAGGGAGAGGGAGAGGGAGAGGGAGAGGGAGAGGGAGAGGGAGAGGGAGAGGGAGAGGGAGAGGGAGAGGGAGAGGGAGGAGGGAGGAGGGAGGAGAGGGGGATGAAGAAGGGAGAAAGAGAGGGAGAGGGAGGAGGGAGGAGAGGGGGATGAAGAAGGGAAAAAGAGAGGGAGAGGGAGGAGGGAGGAAGAGGGAAGGAAGGAGAGGAAGGGAGGGAGAGGGAGGGGGGCGGAAGAGGGAAGGAAGGAGAGGAAGGGAGGGAGAGGGAGGGGGGAGAGTCAGTGAAATTAGTGTCAATCAAACATTACACATGGCACATCACATCAACACACCGTCAACGTGATCACGATTGTGCACACCATCCCACTGCACTGTGAAGACACTGGCTATGTGAGGGAGGAAGAGGACAAGAGAGGGAGGAACTTCACTGCGCGTCTCTCACTAAACAGTGCACTATCCTCAAAGCTATGCACTTACAAGTGTTGCGGATGAGTATTGTTGCAGAGAGGTTGAGACCAGGGTTGAAGTCGGCCAGGAGGGGGGCAATAGTTTGCGTGAGATGGATTATTCGTGGATCGTAGAATGTTCCAGTGAACAGGAACCCTGGTGTGTGTGCGTGTGTGTGTGTGTGTGTGTGTGCGTGAGCACAGAACACTTGTATGTCAGCCTCCTGATGAGCCATTTTCAGACAAACAGTCGTCTATATAAATATATTCTGCTTACCAGCAGCAACAAAATTCAATGAACACTACACCTTGGACTAGTACAGTAGTTGGCCAAACAATGTGATATTTTCAGGCATAAAATGTTGCCTGTAAATGCTTACCAGGGTGTGATCAAAACATTGCCAACTACCATGACAGTCCAATGTTTATCATTCTTTGAAACATTCAGGTGAAGTTTGTTACACTTTTGCTACTCTTTGAGTGTACGTTACCGTGTGCTACAAAATTTAATCAGTCTTCACATGCACATGAAGATCAGCCTCATTCCAGCTGAGGCTGGGGACGAGGCTACATGTAGGTATACCTCCGGTGGTGACTGCGACTGTGTTGATCAGATGACCATAGTAGGGGAACTGGAAGGGGAGCCTTGCAAACTGTGGCAGAGAAGAGTGGTCATCTAAGTCACATGTTCACACACACACACACACACACACACACACACACCGTAAAAAGTCTGGATCCATTGGATAGAGAGACGGTAACCACGTCTGATGCTCCCGTGATGTCCCTCCAAAAGAAGTTAGCTGTGGCACCAGGGGTGTAGTAGACAGACTGATAGTAGACATGGTTATCCTGTATCGTGGTGTTTTGTGGCTGTAGGTATGAGGATGCAGAGATGCCAGAGAGAAGAGAATGATCAAGATAGAATGTGATAACCTCATTCCCAGGCTCATACACCCCCAGCTTCATCGCTTGTCATACTGCAAGCAAGGGGGTTGGAGCCGGAGAACTGCAAGCGAGGGAACCAGAGCAAGCAAGGGGTGTGGAGCCGGAGAACTGCAAGCGAGGGAACCAGAGCAAGCAAGGGGTGTGGTAGGAGCCGGAGAACTGCAAGCGAGGGAACCAGAGCAAGCAAGGGGTGTGGAGCTGGAGAACTGCAAGCGAGGGAACCAGAGCAAGCAAGGGGTGTGGTAGGAGCCGGAGAACTGCAAGCGAGGGAACCAGAGCAAGCAAGGGGTGTGGAGCCGGAGAACAAGTTACAAGTTGGCATATCACTAACAGCTAGCTGTGAAGTAAGTCCAGTGTTTTCCCAAGCCATGATCTGGTACGTGTTTGCACAATGCTTTATTACACCTTTGCACTATGCTTTATTACACCTTTGCACTAAGCACTGCCTACCAGATGTTTGACCATATCAGGTCACTCTCTGTGGTATCATCGCAGCATTATTGCTCAGATCAAACGCTCTACAGTTCAGTGTCCAAATATTGAGAACCACTGGCTAGCACAGTTGGGAATAAATGGAGAGGACTTATAGGTACTTGTCCAAATCAAAATACGAAAGCCACAAATGACAAACATGCAACTAAACACCCCTTTGAAGGATGTTTGCAGTAATTTTGGCAGTCCAACAGTGGTAAAATAAAATTAGTACCTTCATGGGTTTGTATGTCCAACAGCGGTAAAATAAAATTAGTACCTTCATGGGTTTGTATGTAATGCCATGGCCAACGGAAGCATGTCCTGTCACATGCAATACATACCAACTATGGTAAACACAGGGTTCAAGTTTCATGACCTAACTTCCATGAAATTAGTTAGCATACAGTTGTGTATTACCACAACAATGACCACATAAGGACGTACCTTAAGTACCTTCAAGTAGTATGAACTGTTACTATAGCAAAGCCTTCTGACACGTTATCACTTTCTTGCAAGCTATGCACTTGGCTACCAGCCTCGTTCCCATCCTCCCACACCTCCGGCACACATTGCTTGCAGTATGGAAAGCAGGATGAAGCTGGGGGTATGAAGGACTGGGAATGGGGCTACTTGGCTACACTTTACAATGTATGCCAATGTCAACAGTCGCTCCTGCCAATGTCAACAGTCGCTACTACCAATTAAGCCTAGCCTCATTCCCAGACTCTGGGTCACATAGTCATGAAAAACAGGGACTTTACATACATTATGGGAGGAGCCTGGGAATGAGGCCTATGCACTAACATATATCACACTCTTACCAAGCCTCTGCACTAAATTCATTAGTCGTGGGGTCTACCTAACCTTAACAGCTTCAGAACAAAAGCAGAGCCTTCGTCCAAGGTGAAAACTAACTTTGAAGAGACCACCTGTCTAGTCTATGAGCAGCCTGCGTCGTCTGTCATGCACAGTCCTTTTGTTGGCCAGCTTAGAGAAGATCTGCTGACCTCTACAGCATGTGAGCTGCCTTGCATGCGTACCCTTCACTCGAGGCAGCTTAGCAAAACCACAGCTGGTCTACCTTGCAGCTAGCTGTTCCAACGTTGCCTGTTTTTGTCATTGTTGGTTATGGTATGTCTGCCTGTCAAGGTGTGTTCATGGTTCGGTGATAGTCTTATGTTGTGACAAGTAGCCACAGGTTTCAACCTCGAGACTGGTGACTAATGTGTCTATACATCCCCCATTCACCCATCCTGCCCACACATGGATTCAGGGATGCTGATGCAAAACTGCATGTTATGACTACTCACTATAGAATTTTGTCGAGCAACACGAGAAAGATGGTCAGGGATGAAGTGTTCATACCCTCCAAACTTCACTGAGGGAGTGTGGGGGCCACTGTACTCAATGCCTGTACGTTAAGAAGATAAGATAGATTTATAACAAATACATGTACACAATGGGCTCACACTTCATTTAAACACAAGCCATTAGCAACAGAATGTTACCAGCCCTCAACCGTAAGTACATTGTATGTACCGAGCTCAAGTTGGTAACAGATAACCTTCTCTTCTGACTATTTCCAGCGTAAAGTGGGTTCATTTCAAACCAAGCTATCGATGGGCCACACGCACGACTCAAAATCGGAAATCAATTTGTCGTAACCGCGTGTTGATTTCTGTGCATGCGCGTCGGGCTAAAGGTTATATACAGTTATTGTACAGGTATATACATATATAAAATTGGATGACTGTGACAAGCATGTCCAGACAGATTGTAAAAATGACCACTCAACATCGAAAGTGCTAGGACATAGGACCAGACATTCAATAAACCTTATTTCGACCTCTGGGGGGGGGAGGCTGAGCCTAACCCTAACCCCCCCCCAATCTGAAAAGTGGGAGGGCCTGAGCCCCCCCTATATCTCCGCCCCTGCTAAGTATTCACTTCCCGAGGGTGGCAGGCAGGCAGGGTGCAGCTACATGCAAAACACAGACAAAGGGGTGTTGTTACATTGATCCCCTACAAATGGTGAGAGCTACAAAGAAGCTTCCATCAAGGCGAAAGGTGGCTGTTTGGCTGTACTGCTGAAATTTCATTCAGTCTGGCTCGCAACTCTTCCCTGTGACACGTTTACCATCCCATATGTTTCTGGGCTATATTGTTGTGAGAGCTCGAAAGACAAGGTGCCTCAGGTGGTGTAGTAGAGACATATGACAAGTATACAGACATGCATGAACTCACCCTCCACAAAAATGAAGGACATGGAGTACACAAGAACAAGGAGAACTAGCGTCTGTCCTTTCATGTTGCACTGACAGTCTGACTGTACTGCCAGTCGAGTCTTCGAAGCGTGCAAATGATTTGTCACATGCAAATTACGTGGGAGTATACCATGCCCCGCCCTCTCAGAATATCTATCTTTAGCCTGTCAAACAAGTAGCTAGCTGGTTCACTGCATTACCTTGTTTGAATCTTCCCTCACTTGTAATCAAGTTGTATGAAAGGCCAGTGTAGTTGCAACTTTAGGTCAGGCCACTGGCTGGGGATTTTTTGAACCCCAAAAACAACAGATTGACTGTGCATGTTAGTGTGTTAAGCAAGATGAACAGTGAAACTGCTGGAGTATTTGACAATGCATAATGTGGACAGCTGTAGGGAACCATGCATGTAACAGACACTCCATCCACACACTCTGCACATCTGGTAGGAAAATTGGCTGATATGAGAGGCATAGTACATCTGACTCATTGGTTTGAATCATATGCCAGTTGTTTCATGTGTGGTGATTCAATCAGTTAGGCAGTTATAGTAGTTTTGGTGTTACACAACAACTGAAAATTGAAATATCTACCTAGCCTAAGGTATACCAGCCTTGGTCCCAAAGAGAAGCCTGGAAGGGAGAAGGATAGCTACACTCAGAGTCAGTCTGACCCTCCCTCCTTGCAATCAGCTGGAGGACAAGGTCCAGTCTCTTCCTCTTCATCTCCGCCTGTCTCATCCTGTAACTGTACTTGGGTTCTTGGTGAACTGTCAGGGTCAGTGAGCGAGTCTTGGTGAGTACTGCTGGGTTCAATCTTTCTGTCAGGATCAGTGAGCGAGTCTTGGTGAGTACTGCTGGGTTCAATCTTTCTGTCAGGATCAGTGAGCGAGTCTTGGTGAGTACTGCTGGGTTCAATCTTTCTGTCAGAGTCAGTGAGCGAGTCTTGGTGAGTATTGCTGGGTTCAATCTTTCTGTCAAGGTCAGTGAGCGAGTCTTGGTGAGTACTGCTGGGTTCAATCTTTCTGTCAAGGTCAGTGAGCGAGTCTTGGTGAGTACTGCTGGGTTCAATCTTTCTGTCAAGGTCAGTGAGCGAGTCTTGGTGAGTACTGCTGGGTTCAATCTTTCTGTCGGGGTCAGTGAGCAAGTCTTGGTGAGTACTGCTGGGTTCAATCTTTCTCTGTGGTATAACTTCATAGAATGCTAACTCCCAATTCTTATGCTTCAGAAATCCTAACAGAATCTCAAAAACTGTAAAAATGAAAGAGAGAAACAGACAACATGCCAACCAATAGGAACTCCTACTATACTATGGTCCCAACATGCGTCATTTTGCTTGATACATATGTACCTTCTTCCTAGCTCCAATGCTCAGTTTTTTATTGTTCAATATTATGTTTTGTTACATCAAGGCTTCCCCATTGACTCCCATACATTAGCGTGAGTTAGACGTATGATGTTATGTTTGTTACATCCAGTAGAAGTGTACAGTGGCTAGATCTGACGCAGATATACACGTACATTGGATACATGGATACACTCTAAATTGATAAATATTCCAGGCACGGGCTTTGCCTATAGCTGCTGCAAACTCAGCATTTAATTTTTCATTGCAGTGCATGGTGTTTTTATAGAATGTAAGATCACTGTTAAGATGCATCAAGTACATTGTCTTTCGAACATGACTCACTGAAGTGGAAACAACCTTCATACCGTGGTTAACAGCAAGTACTTTCCTGGAGTTGAGTTTTATGAACTGGGAAATGGGTAGCTGGGCATGGGCCACCCCATTCTGAACTGCACACTGGTAGCAATGTCCCTGAAAAACAACAACAACAACAACAACAACAACAACAACAAACATGAGGATAAAACTAGATACCAATATGTCACCATTTACAAGCCCACCTTATAATGGTTATGGTCCACCAAACCTCCAATGACGTACACTTTGCCTGGATCCAAGTCTTTGTGTGTGCATGCAAGGGAAAAAAATACATAGTCAATAGACATGCATGATTTCTATGACAGTAAAGGACAGCTGATACAATACCAAGCCATTATACAGCATAAGGGAGAGTCATTTACTTAGTGCTAGTATACTATTAGCCTCGTCCCCAGCCCCCCCCCAAGGAGAGAGGGAGGGACCTGAGGACTAGGCTAGAAAAGATCCCCTCAAAAGTTCATACCTGCGAGAATATTAGGAGACTCAGCTGCAAGAAAAACCACATTACTGCTGCCAAACTGGTCTATATAGCTACAGGAGCTGAAGTGGACCTGCACACAAGACAAGATACAAGTCAATTTCATGGTGTAGCCAGTATTTAATACAGTGAAGATTACACACATTCCATTTTACATAGCCTGGAGTTGCCGAGTCCAACCTTTCCTTGCAGCGACCACCAAAACTAGTGATATACAGCTGTAGGAAGAAGTATAATGTGGCACATGGTATAACAAACAGTCACCACACAATAAAATGAGAGCTGAGCAATGACTTTAGAGACACATCACACTAAAAAAATGTCATGACGCTGACAGCATGGGCATCTCATGGAAGATATAAGCTGTGAGCTGTTGTTGATATTTGCATACTTGTAATGGATTGTCAGTCCTGCGATTCATGGCATAACACCGCTGGCATTGTTTCATGAGCATAGCAATGTCCTGTACATTGATTGAATATGGAGGAAGATACAACACAGTGGGTAAGTCAAGCACTTGTCTACGGCTAATATACACGCAGTAGGTCTTTTGTTATAATGCAAACCAAGGTCATCATCACCTTATCATTCATGAGGTGCTCATAGCCAAGGTCAATGGCAACTCTAACTGAAGTAGCTCCTCCATCCAACACAACTTGCTTCCTCTTCTTGGAAAGTGGAAGGGCTTCAAGTAAAACAGAGAATTTACCAATTCATTGCTTGCACACACACCATAGCCTATAAGTGCATATTTGGGCAAATATTTTTACTGGTAATTTGGCTCTTACAAGTGTACTGGTACCTGCTTGGTGACCTTCTAATTTCCTCTTTGTCCTTTTTGCCCTATCCTTCTCTTTCATTTTTCTCCTGTAGGTAAATATGTGCATACATCCCTGTCTGCAGCAAGCCTCATTGTCAAACACTTCACAATTCAGTGACACTTTCATGACAGAAAATCACTTCCAGGAAGTTGTAATCACCCCTCTCTTTGTACCTCACTATTACATTGCCACTCCTCTCTTCTCCAAGTTTGAAAATTTTCTACCATTGTTTAATGCCTTAGTAATTGTTGCTTAGAAATTCTCCTGTGGTTCAACCTGAAAATCAATCAGGCAAGCACCTTAGCATGCTTGCATGCAAGAGTGCATGATTTTTTATTGCAATAAAAATGACGTCATCATGCACTTTTGCATGGTGTAATTCCCTAAGAGGGGTAAGATATATGTATATCTTTTTCTGAGGATGCATGTGTGAGTTAGATGGTACAGTACTTCACTCAGGGGTACGGGAGGGGGCTTGTCAGCTGAGCTCAGGAAAAACCCAATTTGCATAATTGGGTGTATAAATCTGCACTTACTTCCACTCCTTTCTCTCTTCTTTTCTCCGCTGCTCTTTCAGTAATTTTTTCCACTGGTTCTTGGACATCCCCTCTGGTCGAGTAGCCGCCTCCAGGGAAGTACTGCACTGACCTCCAGGTGTTGGTCCAGGGTGGCGGCTAGCCACGTGGTCTGTAGTCTCTAGGCGGGGATCATGAACGCTGCTACTCCCTGGGGATTCCGAGCCGATCTCGAGCTGTGAACCTCCTTCTTCACTGGCTCCATGACACTCAGAGTACATGGTGGACGTGCAAGCCCTTCCCCTGGCAAAATCTGCGCAGAGTTCCGTTGCTGAAAACCGAAAATTACCCCCCCCCCCCCCCCCCCGGGTCATATTTGTAGCCTCGTTCCCAGGCCTTCCCACCGTCCAGTTTTTGATCGCTTGCAGTATGGAGCTGCAACCAATCAAAAACTGGACGGTCGGAAGGACTGGGAACGAGGCTACATTATTTGTAAGGAATGTGAAAACTCACAAATTTGTCCGATACAAAAGCTTAGAACACCACCAAAAAGACAAAAAGTTATGGTATAACAATCAGCTACATGGCAAGCAACTAATGGTGATAGGACATAAAAATGCAAACAAAACCTACTGCTGTTTCGCAGCATGATTTTCCTCATAAAATTCAGGAGGTCCCGAGGCATAAGTGATGGGGTCAGAATCATGTAGGTTATCGAAAGACTCCCCAAGACAGCCAGGCTTAGGAGAGGTCTTGTGACAGTGAAGAGGAACCACAAAGACAGTTATATCATCCCCACTCGCTATCTGCTCCTTTGCAGTCCTCCAACCCTTCTTTCCAAATGTGCCTCTTGCTGCAAGCACCAAATCATGGGCCACATTAGTATAGATTTTTTCATTGTGTTCATACCGGTCAAACGCTTGCTGCACACATTCCTGGGCTTCTTCATTCGTAATCCTCTCCCAGAGGCCATCCGACGCCATAACTAGTACATCATTAGGCTTGTACTCTTGCAAAGACAGGTCATTCACCCTCACTTCAGGAACTGGCGTCAGAAATGGTTTTATCCACTGGCCACCTGGAGCTTCCAGGTCGTGGTCCCCAAACCCACGAGTTGTGCCAATGGTGGCCATGAGCCGTGCTCGCTTCCCATGTCCTATGATCATGGGCACTCGATTGACATCGTCTTCAGAAACAGTGCGATAGGCCCATCCAGACATGTGGCGATCACGGTACAACACTCGTTGGCTGATATCTTTCTTCCTCAGCCTGCGCTGGTACTCAATCCGACCGAAATACTTGCCTAGAAGCTGTGGCTGCAAATAAGCTAGGGTCTGGAGGCGCTTTCTGTCTGTCTCAGGTGTGAAGTCCATGGAGAGAGGAGTAATTTTGGAAAAGTTGTCTGTAATGAGAATTGCCCTACAGTCCCCAGCATTAGCAATGTACAGCTTGCTCTGAAGGAAGAGTGCTACTATAGCAGTGCAGCCACCCTTGATGCGATACGTCTCCCTCTCCCGCCTTATTTGGTCGTCCATCTCTGCAAACGCTTCTTCAAGAGCCCCATGAACTAATGACTCTGTTGGAATGGGCTCCGTTATGCAGCCGAGTCCAGGGTCATCTTCTGTTATAACCTCTGCCTGTTCTCTTGCAAGGAAGTGCTTTATCGAGCTTAGCTTGTCCTTTACATGTCCATGAAGAGTATTTGCAGCAGTAAGAGCTGCACCTGTGCCCGCATGGCCATCAAAGATCCCAAACAGAATGTAATGAATGGTGGATGGTTGATCTTTCTCTTGATCAATCCCAGTCAAGTTAGTAACGTGAATAGAGGATTGATCCTCGTTCGAGTATAAACTCTTACCAGAGTTTATGGTTTCTGCGTATCCCGTATGCCAGGGCATTCTCCCCACGTCATTCGGCGATAAAATAAGCCGGAGACCGTGGTCTTTAGAGCTGTCTACTTGTTTCTGGGTGATTTCAAGAAACACAGGTCTCGTATATTCGTACTTCACTGGCAGCTTCTCACTAACCTTCCCCCTTTCAGAGATGTGGGGAATTGACGCAAGGCCTTCCATAGCCATTGTTTGCTAACAGTCCACCAAGATCAGAGTCTCTCTGATCTGCAGGCTTTAATGATCACGTGATGGTCACATGTCAAGCTTAGCGGAGCTTCCAGGACAAATGGCGGGGTCTCCAGGTAGTGTCACAAGGGTGTAGAAACTGGTCGGGGGAGTTGAATCGAGGTTTCGAACGAGTATCGGAGTAAAGGATGGATGAACAGGAACGCAAAAGCAAAGTTCAAGCTGGAAAGGAAGCGGTAGGTTTGTGGTACAGCTGTACCATGATAAGGTGTGAATATAGCTATTTGAACTGGTTAAGAAGGCTCTTTTATTGTGCACACATTAAAGATGTGAATGGTGCGTAACTATTACCTATTAAATAAGCGTAACTTTATTCACCACAATTTTGTGAATACTTGAGAATGTCACACCTACAAAGTAACTTATGCGTAAGAAATTATGCAGATTGCATAGACAGCTTGAGGGTAGCCATGAGAGACGGCTTACACTGCAATGGCAAGTTGTGAGAAAGACACTTGACTGAAAGTCTACCGTGTGTAGAAGTGAACAGTAGACAGCGAAATAGTTAAACTAGCCATAGAGTGTATCTAAATGAAATTCAGCATGCAATCTGATCGGTCCTGCTCAAATTCCTGTAAAACACAAAACAATCATGCACTGAAAGTTATTTATGTGGAGGTTGAGAAACTAGTATGGAACAAGGCTACATTGGTGCAATGGTTCTCTTAATTTGTGAACCTTATGGGGTAGAATGTATTAGCACACATTTCTTCCCTTCCTGATCTGAAATGCACATGTGTACCTGCACACATTGACCCACAGTTGTTGGCCTACCAGAAGAAGAAGGTCAAGAGACGCAAGAAGAAAGCTAACACAAGTGACAGCAGTGAGCTGCTCTACTCCAGCGTGGGAGCGCTGGACGCTGACTCTAGTGGTGCCACATTGCCTCTCTCAGGAAATGTTTCTCCAATTCCATTTGACGACACGGGACCCAACATTTCGTCTATCACTGCCAGTGAGGGCGCGGCTCACACTACGGCATTGGCACCCCAACTCCTTTCGGTGAGTTAGTTAATGTGCATGCACTGAAGAGTAGTGCAGCAAACAATGTACCTGTTGTCAATACAGTGAACCCAAACACATCTCGTGATTAGACTAAAGCAGTTTTCACATCTCCCTGGTTTATCCTGGAAACCTCTGTAATGTATCGGGGCTTCATTAAACATTCCAGAAGGTCACCACAGTGTGCATGAAGCCACTGCAGATAGTTTATAATGTAAAATGTAGTTAGGGTGCTGTTTCGTGTTGTAAGCTCATGTTTCTTAAGAGCAAAAGGGATTCTGGGCATCATATGCTGCCCTCTCAGGATTTGTTTTCAGACAGCACTCATGTAATTTGAGTGAAACCAAGAACACATACGTGTTCAGCCATTGAATACGAGGCTTGACATAAGTAGCTACAATGTTCTGTAGTAGCCATCCAATGGCTCTGCCTTTTCTTTGTCTTCATACAAATAATGTAATAAACTAAAGGAATTTAGATGTTATGAGGCGAAAATAGAGGAAAGTGAAAAGACCGGGAGTCAAACCCAGGACACCCCTGGCTTGAGCCGCCACTGCTCTGCCACTGAGCCACGACAGCCGGACAAACACCATGTACTGCACAGGTGGTACTGAATGCCTCAGTTGCACACCTGCCAGCACACCTGGCGGCTCAAGCCAGGTGTGTCCTGGGTTTGACTGCCGGCCTTTTCACTTTCCTCTATTTTCGCTTCATAACATCTAAATTCCTTTATTTCCAGCGTGAGGCAAGATGCTCTGAGAATGTAATAAACTCTTGGTACAACTGATCACACTTTTTTAGTGCGTGCTTTAAAAATGGTATACTACTATGCTTAAGCTTAAGGCTATAGAAATGCATCAGCCCTTTCCACTTGTTAATAGGTAGTGTGTAGTTGCAGCAAAGGTGGCTGAGTGTTGGCACGCTTGCAGCTAAGCTGGGATGTCCAATCGTGGTTTACCTTATTCACTTGGGGTGTGGTGCAATGTGAAAAAGCAGTGCTAAATAACCAGTACCTACAGTAATGTGACTTGTTAGGGTAGGAGGTATGCTTGAGAGCATGGCCTTAGGTCTGAATGGTACCTGTATGTTATAAGATGACCTGTGTGGTGGCACCTCTTGAGATGCTTATTCCTCTTTCTTCTCCAGGACGACCCCTCCCTCACAGAGCATCCCTTAGAAGAGTGTGCAGTTCATGCTCCCACCACCTTTGAAAACGATTCTGGGCTGGGCAGTGCTGGGTCACGACCCAAGGTGGAGCCAAGTGAGATGCCAGATGGTATTGCTCACCGACATTCGAGTCCAGTACAGCCAGACAGCAACAACGTTGCCAACTTAGAACAGCAGCTGAAAGTTTCGCAAGAAATGCAGCAACAACTGCAGTATGAATTAAACTCTCTACGAGAAAATCAATTTGGTGCCATTGAAGGTGCAAAGAGGGAAGTCACTACCAACTATGAATCTCAGCTTGCAGCGTTACAGCAGACACTAGTTCAAATGGAACAGAGATGTATTGCACTTGAAAATCATCTGTCGGAGACCAAAACTTCACATAGAGCAGAGATTGAAAATCTTTTGAGACAGCAGGAAATGGCGATGCAAGAGCGAGATCAAAAGCATGCGGCTCACATAGTTAGACTCACAACTGAGCTGACTAACCAACAGGAAATAAGTGGGGTGGTTGGTGGTGATTCTGATGAGCACGAAGCAGAACGGTTGCGAATGATCAAGGAGAAAATGAAAGAAATGCACGAGGAAGAAAAGAAGCAGGTTGCTGCGGAGCATGAAAGGGAGAAGGTGCTAATCAGAGAGGAATGCCAGCAGCAGATGGAGCTACATAGACAGCGAATGGAACAGTTAGCAAACACAACGATTCAGGAACTACATGCCCAGTTCATGTCAGCTCATCAGACCATTTTGGACCAGAAGAACTCAGCTGAAGCCACTGTTGCTCACTGGAGAGACAAAGTTGAAGAAGTGCAACAACAGTTGGATGCTATAAAACTAGAAAAGAGTAGCACAGACGCAAAGTATGAATCCATGATTGAAGCACACTCGGCCGAAATGGAACTGGCCAATCAGCACTCTCGAGATCTCGAAAAACATTTGATTGAGTGGAGAGAAAAGGCTGCCACTTTAGAGGCCAGCCTGGAGAAGTCAAATTTGCAGAGGACAAGCGACGTTGATGAGATGCAGCGGCAGAATCAGGAAGCAATGCAACGAATTGTAGCAGATTTTGAAGGAAAGCTGAAGGCTCAGAAGTCACTTGTTGAAGAGTACCTGGCCCGTATTCAATCTCTTGAAAGCTGTCAGCAAGACACTATAGATGAAATTGAACACCAACACCTGCAGGACATAGATGAGCTCAAAGCCAAACACTCGAGCGAAGTTAGCTTGCTAGAAGAGAGCATCTCGGATTCCTCTGGAGATCGTGCAAGTCTTGAGGTTGCGGAAGCACACATGAAGAGTCTGCAAGCCCAGCTGGATGCATATAGAACACAGGAGAGTAACTTTCAGGGCAAGCTGGAAAGGCTGGAACAGCAGCATATGGAAGATATCGAGCTCTTAAAGCAGCAGTTAGAGGCACAGAATCTGGAAGAAGTTGAGCAAGTTAGTGCAAAGTTTGCTGCCCAAATTGAAAGCCTTGAGGAAGAACTTACCAAGCTGCAAAGTCTGGTAGAAGAAGGCCACTCGCAGTCCACTGACCAGGAAGTCATTAAAGCTATGAAGGCTCAACATCAGAAAGAGATTCTAGAACTCCAAACAACATTGCACAATAGCCACAAGCTTAAGCTGACAAATCTCAGGAAGGAGCTGGAGTTGTCCCACTCAACTGCACTGGAAGCTCTCCAGCAACAGCATGAAAACATGGTTAGCACCATCAGGAAGGAGCTAGACACAGAGTGGGCTGCTAGACTGAAAAAGGCTGAAGAGAAGGTCATGGATGAGGCTGAGCATGCGAAACAAGCTGAGCTTGAACATCTCAAATCTGAGCACAAGATAGCTCTCCAAAAGCTTCGACAATCTCTGGCTCAAACTGAAGAAAGTGCAGCTTCAAAGACCGAGGCTCGTGTGACTGGCCTAGAAGCAGAGCTCCAAGCACTCAGAGATGAGCAGTCTGAATGGCTACAATCTCGTCAAGATCTTCTCTCCCAGCTCGAGTTTACCCAACGGCAACTCCAGGAAACTAGCCAACATCTCAGTCATAGGACTAGTGAAAAGCTGCAACTTGAAGAGCAGTTTCAGAGGTACCAGAATGAGATGAAATCCCTCGAGGTAGACTTGAACATAGCACATAACACCAGTGAACAAGACAAGCTAGCTCTGGCGGAAGCTCAAGAACAAGTAGAACATTGGAGGGCAAAAGCAAGTGAATTTCAGGGAGAAATTGACAGGCTTGAAGAGGTCGAGAGGGTGAATGTGGAGCAGTCACATAAAGTTATTAAGCTGACAGATAACATTGCACAGAGGAACATGACGATTGCTGACCTACAAGCTCAGAATGACACTCTCAACACTGAAGTGTTTTCACTGACACAGAAATGCCAGCAGCACATTGCAAGTGCTGAGATGCTTCGGAAGCAGCTTGAAAGCACTGGTAGTGCGGACGAACAAATCTCTTCCCTCCAGCAACAGCTTAGCGAGCTTCTTCCCATCAAAGAGGGCTACAGCAGAATGCAGGAAAGATCACAATCCCTGGACAGCCAGTTGCATACTAAAGATAAAGAGCTAGCCATGGTACGGTCCCAACTTGAACAGATGGCTCAGCAAGTAGCAGAAACAGGGGCACAGTGGAGTACAAGGTGTGAAGAGCTGACTGCAAGCTCTGCAAGGGAGACTGAAGCACTAAGGAAAGAAATAGCCAATCACAGAGCGCAAGAGAGTGAACTCAGAGAGCAGCTGAGCCAGTATCAGCAGCAGATTGATACATTGAAACCCAAGGAACAAGAAAACACACAGACCATAATGGACCTCGACCATACCATTCAGGATCTCAGTGGAAAGCTGGGTTCGGCGGAGAGTGAAATCAAGCAGCTCAGGCAGGAGAAACATAAGCTTGAGCAAGATCTGAAGGATTCCCAGGGTATTTTAGACGAGCTAGCTGGTGATGAACATGACCCAGAGCTTTCAAAGAATTATGAACGTTTGCAACAAGATTTTGAGACAGCTCGAGCTGAAAAGACCCAACTTGCTGGTGAGTTGGCTAAACTTCAAAAAGAGCATAAGCAAGTGCTACAAGAGCAAACAAAGAGCTGGGAAAGCAAACTGCAAGAGCAGGAGCAGATTATTCAGGACTTGCAGGCCCAGTTGAGTGCAAAGGAATCAGCGTTCACAGAAATACAAAATGAATTTGGTCGACAACTCACAGAGGCTGAAATGAGGGAAAGTTCACTCCTTAAGAGAGCACGAGATTCAACAAAAGCACAAGAACAGCTGGGTACTGTCTTGGGAGAGAAGAGTGCACTGGAGGAAATTCTTTCGAAAGCACGGCAGAATCTTACAGATAAACTACAAGAGAAAGATTCCCTAGAAAGAGAGCTTGGTTTTCATCGCACCGAGCTGGAACGCAGGCTTGCAGAAAAGCACAGGTTGGAAGAACTCCTCTTCGAGAAGAGCCGATTTGAGCAGGAGCTTCAGAGCCAGAAAGACCAACTTCAGGAGGAGCTGAAGGGGATCGAATCCAAGTTGAAGTTGAAAGAGACTGAACTTGAACAGCAGCAGCAACAACACAGCAGTGATATCAACCAGCTTCAAGAAGACCTTGTGACAAGGCATTCAACGGAACTATCCCAGTTGTCAGAAGGGTTGAATTGCCAGCACGATATGCACATTAGCACTCTGACAGAAGACCACAGACGACAGTTAACTGATGTTGAAACCAATCTGAGACGGAAGCACAATGAAGCTGTACACTTGTTGGAGGCTAAACACAAAAAAGAGGTGATTTAGTATTATCCTTTTCTAGGATCTTGTACTTATATATAATTTATTTTCACAAGCTTGAATGGCCTTGCAAATAATCAAATCATTTCTTTTTTTTTTTGGTGTACATGTACAGAGTGAGTACATCTCTGCTTGTATGGCTTGCCTTGGTAGGCCGTTCCTTCAGGACCTGTCTTGTTCTGTTGTGTAAACATTAACACTGGCAGTTGGAATCAAATTTCTTATTTCTGTGATCAGCATTTCTCTAACTTGGAATGGCCTGCCACCAAGTCTGTTGTAGTAGTAGTACATGTATTCACTTCTGTACATGAACTCAAATATGTTTTATAGTTGTGCTTGGTGGAAGGCCATTCTTGCTTGCTGAACTACATAAATAGAGCCTGCATGTTTTCTTTCAAATTGAAGTATTCCAGACTTCTTTGAGGTGTATATGAGATTTGGAGGCAACAAAGCTAGAGGCTTACCCTTGATCCTAGTACAAGCAGCAAGCCCTGAATTCCATTTGTTTTGTATCAGTGTTCACAGTCAGACTGTTAGTCAGATGCACATGCTGCCAGACTGACAAACTATTTGTGTGTGTAGCTCTAGCACTGTGCTAATGTGCCTGTAGTAGGAGTTCAAAGGTTAGAAGGGGGCGGATCTGTTGGTGGGCTTTAATTAGAGAAACCCTCCCACTTTGAAAAGTCGCGCGTATTTGCAGTCTATACTGACTATAGTACCGCGCTGCCTTATATCTTTGTTTCGTAGCTTGAAGAAGTGAGGGAACAGCTACTGGATTCCCAAGAAGAACAGTTTCAAAAGTTGAAGGAGGAACTAGATGAGCGAAGGAAGAAAGAGGTGAATACTGTCAGAGAAGTTCTGGAGAGAGAGAAGCAGGCAGACATGGCTGAGCTGGAGGCGACCCTGCGAGCAGAAGAGGAGGCCAAGCTGCATGAGCTTGAGTTGGAGCTGAAACAGCACTATCAAAAGAAGTATGAGGAGGAGATGGCAGCAGGGAGAGAACGCCTGGAGCAGACCCACAAGCTGCACATTGATGCCCTCACAGCTGGTATCTCAGAGGACAGCCAACAGCAGTTTCAGCTCCAGCTAGAACATGTCCAGGAAACTCACAAGCAGGAACTGCAAAATCTCATATCGCACTATGAAACCACTCTGAATGAGAAGACCGCTGCCGCCGAAGAGAATGTAAAGCTGGAGGCTGGGAAACAGCTTCAGAAAGCGAGAGAAGAATTTGAGGAAGAGTTACGTGGAAAATTTGCGCAGAAAGAACGTGAGATTAGTGCAGCTTATGAAGAAAGAGTGACACGGCTCAATGCAGAATGGGAGGAAAAGATGGCCACATCACTTGAACTTTGTCGGTCAGAGCTGTTGTCCCATCATCAGGGGGATGTTGAAAGACTAAAGCTACAACACTCTGAAGAGGTGCAAAATGCACTGAAGGTGTGTCAGAAAGCGTTCGAAGAGCAGATTGAGGCGATGAAAACTGAACACAAACAAGAGCATGCTAAAAGTATAGCAGAGTGTGAGGAGATGCTACAAAAGCAGCATGCTGAGCAAATGGAGGTGATTGTAAGTGACCATGAAAGTAAACGTAAAGCCGAAGTGGAAGAGCTCAGAGTACAGCTGGAAGAATTGCAGGAAGCCCAGCACAGCTTTCAGACACAGGAGCAACAGTATCGTGAGAGGGTTTCTGCTCTTGAAGCACAGGCGAAGGAACTGGAGGATACGAACCAGACACTTCAAGATGAGCATCGGGGACAGATTGAGTACCTCACTGCAGAGAAAGAAACCAGCCTTGAGAATCTTATTCAGCAGCACAAAATCGAATTGGAGGAATTGAGTGCTTGTCAAAAAGCACATGAGAGTGCTCTCAGATCTGAATACGAGTCCCAAATAACTTTTCTCAGGGAGCGTTGTGAATCCCTGGAAGAGAGGCAGGGACTAGATTCTGCCTCAGCTCTAGCTGACCTCCGACAGCAGTGGGAGAAAGAAAAGCTTACAAGAGAGAGTGGTTTTCGAGAGGAGATTGCCCAGTTGCAGACCAGATGGGAGCAGAAACTCCATGAGGCACAGTTGGAACACATTCACCAGATAAACACACTGACTGAGAAGAGTGAACGCAGGCAAAGTGAGCTGGAACTCCAGCATGAGCAAAGGTACCAGGCTCTTCTGCACACCCACGAAGAAGAGAAACGTGAATTACATGAGAAGCATGAGGGGGAGCTTCAAGATCTCTACTTGACGCAGTCAAAGCGACTACTTGCACTGAAGGCAGAAGTTCAGGAGGCGTCAGATGCAGCCAATGAGAGTCTTATGAAGCAGCTGGAAACTGAGCTCCAAATGCAGAGGGAGAGGCTTGAGAAGCAACACGAGTGTGACCTGAAACTGCAACAGTCTAAGCTACGAAGCGAATTTTCTCTTGAGTCTGATCAAATGAGAACGGAACTGGATGAAAAGTACACAGAGATGCTGGCTGAAGTGCATACAGAGGCAGCTCTGAGGAATACTGTAAAGCTTGAGGAGCTAGCGCAGAAGCTTGGTGCCGATAAGGAGACAGCTTTAGCTGAGCAACAAGCAACAGTTGAAGCCTTGCAGCAGAGGCTAAGTAACATTGCAGGAGAACATCAACAGGTGCTTGAAGCTCAGCGGCAAGAATTGCAATCACAGTATGAGGACAGACTTGGAGAATTGGAGAGTGCATTGGGAGCTGAACGCAAGAAGCAGATTACCCTTCTGAGAGATAACTATGACCAGGAGTGGGCCGAAAGAGAACCGACCCTCAGGTCTCAACTGGAGGAGGAGCATGTGCAGCAGATGGAGGAGCTTCTAGCCAGGTGCACCCAGGAGAAGGCCCAGGCATTGGAAGATCTGCGAAAGGAGATGGGTGAAGAAGTCCAGAGAATCGAGTCTGAGCTGACAGTCCTCAGAGAACAGAGTGAACAGGAGGTGAAATCAGCCGAGGCAAGAGTTGGGGAGGAGGTGCGGAAACATTTGGTGAAGGAGTACATGGCCAAGTTCAGGGAGGTGACTGAGAAGCTTCAGCAGGTTCACCAGAGCGAGCTGAGTGCCCTACAGCAGGAGAAGCTGCTCAGTGAGACAAGACACTCGGAAGAGCTGGATCGTTTGAGGGAGGAGGTTGAAGAGAGACACCAGCATGATATTTCACAGATTACGCAATCTCACAAACACGAGCTGACAGGCTTGCAAGAGTTGTACGAGGCAAAGTTGCGCCAAGCCAAGAGTGAGCATGCAGTGAGAGTGAGTGAGTTCCAGCAACAGTTTGAGACCCTTCAGAACAGTGAGCAGCAGGGCATGGAGGCCACGGTCAGGTTGGTACAAGAGACCCTCTCACAGTTGTTCAGGTTCCTAGCCTCGTTCCCAGACCTCCTCAGCATTTATTGTAAGTGATCATAAACTTGAGCTGGAGAAGTCCTGGGAATGAGGCTAGTATGTATATACATACGTGTACATAACCCCTGATACTAGTCGGTTATCAGGGTGTGTTTCCAGTTGACTCTGTACTGATGTGTGGTAATGATGAAAGGTACGGTAGTCCTACTGTGCTGAAGCGGCCGGTTGTGTATTGTCTGTCTGTCTGTCTGCATGGCTGCCTGTCTGTCTGTCTGTCTGTCTCTGTGTGTGTGTGTGCATGTGTGGTGTGTGTGTGTACATGCATGTATAACTATCTGTTTGCTGGCTCTGTAATGCTATTTGGTATACTATCAGCATTCATGATGAGCTCAGAAGTGCATTTGAGGCTGCTGTACAGCAGCGGCCAGTGATGAAAAGAACATGGCCAGTGTGTGTTGTTCATGTGTACACGTTTGGTGTGTGCTACCATGATGTTTCAGCTCCTGAGGACCACTAGATGTCACACTGAACCACACACTACAGTACATCAGAATGAGCAGAAGAGCAGCAGTAGCAACTACTCTTTATTGTCGTTAACGAAATGATGTCTCTCTTACACACACACACACACACACACATGCTACACTTACCTCCATCTCCTCACCTCCACACCTCCACCTCACCCTCCCCACACCCTTACCTCCACCTCATCACCATGCCACCTCCCCACCCCCACACCTCTTCACCATGCCACCTCCCCACCCCCACACCTCCTCACCATGCCACCTCCCCACCCCCACACCCCCACACCTCTTCACCATGTCAACCAATTCCCTGCTATACTTACCTCCATCTCCTCACCCCCACCCCCACACCTCCACTTCACCCTCCCCTACCCACACCCTTACCTCCACATCCTCACTATGTCACCTCCACACTCCCACACCCCTTCACCATGTCACCAAGGTTGGAGCTCTCAAAATTGAACCATGAGCTCGAGTCCAAGCTCTCTCAACTGGAACAGGAAAGGACAGAGTTCAAACACAGAGAGGGTGCACTGGAGCAGCAGGCCAGGGAGGCAGGGGAGAGGGAGAAGAAGTGGAGGGGGAAAGTAGAGGAGAGGGAGAGAGAGGTGGCTACCCTCCAGCAGCAGTGTGCGGACCTTGGGACCACCCTGCAGGCCAGGGAAGGGGAACTGGCCCAACTAACAGAGAAAGTTAGTGAATTGATTTTGTTAGCGGGATGTATTTTGTAAAAACAACTGTGGATAGATGTATACCTTCGTTGACCTTATTCTCAGCCCCCGCCCAGTTTGTGTCCCACTTTACCATACTGCAAGTGGGTGGGTGCCTGGGAGTATGGCTGTACATGCATTATCCACTAAGAGTTACATTGTGGGTTTTTCTTTATCATGATCACTAATCACTTAAAGTATTTTCCTCCCTCCCAGCACCAGCAACTTCAGGACAATCTTGCAGCCAGTGAGCGTAGACTAGCTGAGGTGAAGGAGCACCACACAGCTCGGCTGCAGAGTGTGGAGGAGGACCTGGTGCGGAAGATACACCAGGCAGAGGTGGACCTTCAGTCAGCAGTGGCCGAGAGTGAGGGCTACAAGAAATCCCAGGAGGAGCTAAAGGTTTGGCAGGATCGGATGTGTGTACTAAGTGTACCTTTTGTTTTTGGCATCTTATGTATGTTGCACTTTCTTGCCTTGTTCCCAGGGTCTCCCCCTTCTTTGTGAGGGAGAGCCTGGAAATGAGCCTACTCTTTGTCTTCTGTAAGCCTGTAACCATCTAGTCTCAGTTCAATTAAGGCTCTCTCCTTGAAACCATCCTTCTCCCTCCTCCTATTTTTTGAGTGAAGAGCCTGGGACTGAGACTAGTAACCATGAGATGTTTCAGTCTCTGTCAGTCCCACAGTCAGAATCTTTGACATCTTCCTCTGTTCTGCCTTCAGGCTGAGAATGTCAAAGTGCTCTCCTCCCTACAGCAGCAGGTAGACCTCAATGAACAGGTGAGAAGATGCAACTGCTGTAGCCCATGAATAAACTTTTCAGGTCACACATACACACACATGCACCCATGCACACTCACTCACACACACACACACACACACACACACACACACACACACACACACACACACAACACACACACACACACACACACACACACCAGCTCTCGGAAGAGAATGCTCATCTCCAGGAGCAAGTCTCTCATGTCAAAGGTCACCTTGATATGGCTCATTCTCAGGCAGACCGAGAGCACCAGGAAGACAGCAACACTCTCACCATCCTGCGCGACGAGATGAGAGCCCTCGGAGCTGAGAGGTAGGGGAAAAGATGTATTAGTTCATTCCCAGACTCTTTCCACATGAGTATGTGAGCTGAGAGGTAGGAGAGAGGTGTATGGAGCCACGTGTTTAGTATGTATGAGCTGAGAGGCAGGAGAGAGGTGTATGGAGCCACGTGTTTAGTATGTGAGCTGAGAGGTAGGAGAGAGGTGTATGGAGCCACGTGTTTAGTATGTGAGCTGAGAGGCAGGAGAGAGGTGTATGGAGCCACGTGTTTAGTATGTGAGCTGAGAGGTAGGAGAGAGGTGTATGGAGCCACGTGTTTAGTATGTATGAGCTGAGAGGTAGGAGAGAGGTGTATGGAGCCACGTGTTTAGTATGTATGAACTGAGAGGCAGGAGAGAGGTGTATGGAGCCACGTGTTTAGTATGTATGAACTGAGAGGCAGGAGAGAGGTGTATGGAGCCACGTGTTTAGTATGTATGAACTGAGAGGTAGGAGAGAGGTGTATGGAGCCACGTGTTTAGTATGTGAGCTGAGAGGCAGGAGAGAGGTGTATGGAGCCACGTGTTTAGTATGTATGAACTGAGAGGCAGGAGAGAGGTGTATGGAGCCACGTGTTTAGTATGAGCTGAGAGGCAGGAGAGAGGTGTATGGAGCCACGTGTTTAGTATGAGCTGAGAGGCAGGAGAGAGGTGTATGGAGCCACGTGTTTAGTATGTATGAACTGAGAGGCAGGAGAGAGGTGTATGGAGCCACGTGTTTAGTATGTATGAACTGAGAGGCAGGAGAGAGGTGTATGGAGCCACGTGTTTAGTATGTATGAGCTGAGAGGTAGGAGAGAGGTGTATGGAGCCACGTGTTTAGTATGTATGAACTGAGAGGTAGGAGAGAGGTGTATGGAGCCACGTGTTTAGTATGTATGAACTGAGAGGCAGGAGACAATGTGCATATATGTACAGATGTGTGTATATGTGGATAACAAGATGGCTATTAATATTGAACTTACTACTCTCCTACTCTTTCTCCTCCTCTCCCAATCCTTCTCTCCCCTTCCACCCCCCCCCCCCCCCTTCTCTCCCCTTTCCCCCTCCCTTCTCTCCCCTTCCACCCTCCCTTCTCCCCCCCTCCCCCCCTCCCCCTCTCTTCATACAGAGATGTCCTCCAGTCAACGGTAGTGGCTCTCCAGAGTGCAGTAACCAGCTCCCTCCAGCTGACACCCATCATCACCTCAGTCCTCACGGGTCAGCAGCTGCAGCCCGGAATAGCATCAGGAGGGGAGGCAGGAGGCACCGGGTTGCCTGAGAGACTGCTAGCACCCATCCAGCCACCACAGGGAGAAGAACTGACTCCCCCCAGCACTGCCAGCAAAGGAGAGGAAGAAGAGGGAGACACCAGTGCTGAGGAGCCCACCCCCACCCACTCCACCTCACCCCCTGCACTACCTGTGAGATTCAGTACAGACTGGACCACACTCAAGATGGTAAATTTGTAAAGTTGATCCCTGGGGGGTGGAGAGTGGGGGAGGGAGAGAGGGGGGGGGGGGGGGGGGGGGGGGGGGAGAGCCTGTGGATGTACTTGTCCATCTGTCCATTTCTTGCAGACTCCCAGTGAGGACAGTGGTCTGGCCAGCCAGCAGACCAGCATTGTCCGCAGTGAAGGTAAGTATGCTGTATAGATGTCATTGATGTCACCCTGAGCTGCACTCCTGTGTATTCTTGTTGAGCAGTGCCAGTGTGCATTTGTGTACAGTAGCTTGTACACAATGCTGTTAACTAGCATGCATCTTCTTACGGAACATTGGCTGTATACATGTGTGTGTGGGCTATGAGCCAAAAAATCCCACTCATGAGGCTGGGCTTGCCTCACAACACTATAAATATCTGCCTAGTTCATGTACATGTACATGTGTGGTTCACTACATTCTTCAATATACACCAACATATTTTCCTCTAACAGGTACGCTGGTTGATCGCTCGACCAGCCGGGTTGCCATCACCCCTCCCACTCCCACCCCTCATTCCACCCTCCACACCTTCCACACCTCTCCCCTCACACCGCTGATGCCAGCCATCTCTGAACACGTAAGGCCATCTCAGCTTTCAGTGACTTGCTGTCCATTTCATTACGCTCACATGTTTCTTTTCAGGATCTGAGTTCCTCCTCTGCGACTCCTTTGGCAGACGCCAGTCACCTTCACCCCGGCATCCCCTCCGTCCTCTCTGTCTCCCTCATGAGTGCTGCCAACACCACCCTACACCCACAGCAGTTGGAGCAGGCGTCCTACCCCAAGGGTGATACTGCCACTGAGGATCTCAGTATTGTCCCCCTGGACTCCACCCTCCTGAGTGCCAGCCAGATGGTTGCCCCTGAGGAGCCTAGCAGGAGTGTGGTCGACCTTGCTACCCTGCAAGGTGAGGGGAGCGGCAGTGGTGATGTGAAGGTGCCTGTTAGGCATGATGAATGTCCGAATAATGAACTTTGAACCAATGATATAGTCTTCTTGTTGTCTCAGACTGTTGTAGTTACACTTGTTCTCACTCATTAGATGGCCTCTCCAAGTTCCATGATACGGTATGCTCACTGGTCCAGAGCTATGTTACTGTGGCTGCACGGGTGAGTGACGACCTATAGTTTGTAATTGTATGTGCATGTTGAATGCAATATTTAATATTGCAATCACTCCTTCCTTGCACCCCTCTTTCTCCCCTCCACTCTTTCTCCCCTCCACTCTCCCCTCCCCTCCTCCTCTCTTCTCCTCCACCTCTTTTGGATTACTCTCTCTCTATCTCCCTTTCCATCTCCCTTTCCTCTTGCTCCACACCCCTCCCCTCCCCCACCTTTCCTCTCGATCCTTTCTAACAGGCTTCTGAATCCCAGCAAGAGCTACATCAGGCCAGAGAGCAGTTAGCATACCTCTCATCTCAGCTGGCTGAGCTGGAACAGTCCCGGGACGAATTGAGAACTCTGGTTGTGAGGAGGAAGGGGGAAATGTCCGAAACCAAGGAGCAGCTCATGGCTGCTGAGGCTAAGATACAGGTTGGGGAAATATATAACACTACACTACAGTAACCACACAGATGTAGTGGATCTTTGCAGATTTAAAATTCCTTTCACCTGATCATAAACACTTAGACAGCCTCGTTCCCTGACCCCCATTCAACTTTTTATTGCTTGCAGTACGGAAAAGTGGGGAGAGCCTGCTGTGGTATTTTTTCTTGCATGAGTGATGTCAACTTTGGATTGGGTGGTTCTGATAAGTAATGAACTAGCCTTGTTCCCAGTCCTCCAACACAACTTTCATCACTTGAAAGCAGAGAGAACGCAAGTAGTGCAGACTGCAGTAGAGGACTGGAAACAAGGAACCACACCTCTGTAAAAATAAAAGAAGTAAAAAAAACATGTACAAAGTCACTTGATACCCAATGTATCTGAGTCCGTTTCCTAGAGAATAAAGTATTATCCTTATAACTGTGCGTGTGACTGATATGAGGCACTTGATACCCAATGTATCTGAGTCAGTTTCCTAGAGAATAAAGTATTATCCTTATAACTGTGCGTGTGACTGATATGAGGCTTGCTCTTTCCCACTGTGCAGTCCCTTGTGGAACAACTGGAGGGAGACCGACTGGAGAATGAGATTGTTGAAGAAATGCAGAACTTGGTTGAGAAGTTCAAGGTGAAGGAAGCGAGCGAGTCGGCATTGAGACAACAGTTGGCAGAGATGGGGAAACTCTTGCAGGTTGGAAGGAGGGGGGGGGGGGGGGGGGAGGGAGGGAGGGAGGGAGGGAGGGAGGGAGGGAGGGAGGGAGGGAGGGAGGGAGGGAGGGAGGGAGGGAGGGAGGGAGGGAGGGACGGACGGACGGACGGACGGATGGACGGACAGACGGACGGACGGAGGGAGGGACGGACTCATCAGAAGGAAGTGATTACGTATCACTTCCTGTCAGTTTTAGCCTACTCATTCAGTTACAGTTGCTCATGCTCAGACTGTACAGGCTTTCACAAGTTGAAACCATGTGTGGGGAGGGAAGGAAAAATGGAAGAAAGGAGAGAACGTGTACTCTCTGCATGCTAGTAACAGGAACCTGTGTTTATATATATATATATTTTGTTTGTTTGTTTGTTTGTTTGTTTGTTTGTTTGTTTTTGCAGGACAAGCAATTGGAGAATGAAGGCTTGGGTCACCAACTTGTGCAACTCTCCAGAGCCTCTGAAGACCTTCAGAAGCAGAGTGGTGCTCTGGAGAGCGGGCTGGAGGAGACACAGAGAAGCTTGACTAGCGCCCAACAGGATTGTGAAGCATTGCGTGAGGCAAACAGGGACCTTAGAACCCTACAGGAGAAGTTTGAGACAGCACTTAGGAGCAAGGAGGAGGAGGTGAACCAGGTTCGGTCAGAGTTTTCTCAGAGACTGGAGTCCACACAGGGTGAGATTCGGGAGTTGGAAGACATGCGAAACCAGCTTGCTGCCAAGGAGGAGATTGAGGAAAACTTGGTGTTGGAAAGGGATGGCCTAGCTGCAAGGCTCAGTGCAGCAGAGCACCAACTTGCAACGTATCAGTTGCTACCATCCGTGAAGGAACAGGAGAGTAAGATCCGGCAGATGGCTGAGAAAGAAGACAAGCTAACCAGAGAGCTGAAAGAGCAGGTTGGATTGTGTGAAACACTGGAGGCAAAGCTGGAGGAGGCGCAGGCAACTCTAAATGAAACAGGCCATGAGAGTGCAAAAGTGAAAGCAGCCAAGGCTCAATTGCAAGTGGAGGTGCGTACATTGCATGATGAGCTACAGAGGAAGGAAGTTTCCCTCCAGAATGCTCTGATGGAGAAACTTTCTCATGAGAGAGACCTCCAGTCTGCTCGTGAGGAGCTAGTCACACTCAGGGAGCAGTTGGATGAAGCGAGTGCACAGAGAGAGAGTGCAGAAGCTCAGCCTCATGAGGAGGAGAGAGAGGAGGTGGACGCAGATGAGAGAGCAGCAGAGGTGGAAAGACTGACAGAGGAGAAGGCCCTCCTGACACAACAGGTTGTTAGTCAATTTAAAGCTTTGTGTACACAAATGCACGTCAGCAGCTGTAGATCTACTCGATGGAATTAGCACTTCCAATGCAGCACTCCTTTCCCTCCCCTTCTCCCCACCTCTCTCCTCTCCTCCTCTCCCTTCTCTCCTGATTTCGCCTTCTTTCCTCCCCTTACCTCCTCCTCTTCCCTTCCTCTTCTCCACTCCTCCTTCTCTTCCCTTCCCTCCTTTCTCACTGTAACTCCTCCATCCTTCTCTTCTCTGCCCTCTTTTTCTTACCGTAACTCCTTCTCCATCCCTCCTTCTTTCCTCCCACCCCTCCCACCCCTCTTCTTCCACAGGTATCGTCACTGCAGTCTGAGCTGCAAAGTCACCACAAGTCCTCTGTCTCCCGGCAACAGGAGTGTGAGTCTCTTCGGAGCCAACTGGTGGAGAAGGAGAGGGAAGGAGTGGAGGCCTCTGTGGTGAGGACCCAGCTGGAGAACAGAGTAGCAGGGCTTACTGAACAGCTGAGAGAGAGGGAGGAAGACACACGCATGCAGGTATGTATCTGTGACTGTGTGTGTATTGATGTGCATACTAGTATACGTATTCTGTGTCATGTACACACACACACACACACACACACACACACACACACACACACACCTCTCATCCTCCTACTCTGTCCTTTCTCTTCCCCTCCTTTGTCCTCCTTTCACCCTCCTCTCTCATCTATCCGCCCCTCTTCATCCTTCCCTCCTCTCGTCCCTTCTGCTCTCTCTCTCTCCTCTTCCATCCACCCTCCCCTCTTTCCTCCTTTCTTCTCCCCCTCTTCTCCTTCCTCTTTCTTCCTCTTCTTCTTTCCTATCTTCCTCCCTCCCCCTCCCTTTCCTCCTCCCTCCCCCTCCCTTCCTCCTCCCTCTTCCCCTCCCTTTCCTCCTCCTTCTCCCCCTCCCTCTCCTCCTCCTTCCTTTCCTCTTACTGTATGTAGGTTGAGGCACTGGAACAGGAGTTGACCACAGTGAGGACTGAGCTCACACGGCAATGTGCAGAGGTGGAGCTGGTGAAGAGTGAGGGGGAGCGGGGGAGGGGACAGCTGCAGGCAGAGGTTCACCAGCTACAGCATACTTCGGCACAACTGGAAAAGGTTAGTCCACCCTCCCCCTCTCCCACCCTCTCTCTCCCTCCCTCCCTCCCTCCCTCCCTCCCTCCCTCCCTCCCTCCCTCCCTCCCTCCCTCCCTCCCTCCCTCCCTCCCTCCCTCCCTCCCTTCCTCCCCTCCCTCCCTTCCTCCCCTCCCTCCCTCCTTCTTGTCTCCTCCCCCCTCTTTCCCCCTCTCCTTGTTTTCTCTCCCAAACACTGGTGGTAGGTAGAGCACCAATCCCAGTACACACACAGTGTACCCATTATACTTTTGACAATAACAGAGTCACACAATAGAATATACACACATACCCCTCTCCAGGAGAAATCCCTTCTCTTGGAGCAGCTGCAGCAGTCCACTGTGACCCTGGACCAGGTGAAGGCAGCCCACTCGCAGGAGATCACTGCTTTACAGGCAGAGGTAGAGGAAAGGAGGAGGGAGGCAGCAAAGCACGAGGCTACTCTGCACCAGCTTAACACGGAACATGCCCAGAAGGTGTATGCACCTGTATTATGAATGTGTGGTGCTCTATACTGCCTTCACCACTCTTGGAGGCCATAAATTACATGATATTTATACCCACCCCTCCACACCCACCCCTCCACACTCACCCCTCCATACCCACTCTTCCACACCTACATCTTCATGCCTACACACTCCCACACACACCTTCATCCCCACCCCACCCTACACCTCTCCTCCCAGTTGAGTGACCTCCATGTGTCTCACCTTGAGGCCCTCCACCACCAGCAGGAACAGCTAGAAGCCCAGGTGAGCCTCGCCTCACATGGACAAACACACAACAGTTCGCGGTGCACAACAGACATCACTGTACAGGTTTTGCCCTTGTGTCCTCCCAGCATGCTGGTGAATTGTCCTATCTTCGGCTGCACCATCGCCAGCAGCTCGATCATCTGAGGGCAGAGCATGAGAAAGAAGTGAGCAGGATCGTTGGTGAACATCAACAACTGCTCGCCAGCATGGGGACTGGTACGTCAGTGGGAGGGGGGGAGGGGGAGAGGGGGGAGGGAAAGGGGGAGGGAGAAGGGGGGAGAGGGGAAGGAGAAGGGGGAGGGAGAGGGAGAGGGGAGGGAGAAGGGGGAAGGGGGAGGGAAAGGGAGAGGGTGAACATCAACAACTGCTCGCCAGCATGGGGCCTGGTATGTCAGTGGGAGGGGGGAGGGGGGAGGTAGAGAGGAGGGAGAGGGGGAAGAGAGGAGGGAGAAAGGGACGGGAGAGAGGAAGGATAGGTCTTTGTGTAGATGGCACATGGCCACACCTTTCTGAACTTGAGTCATAGAATTGTGTGTTGCATGTTGTGAGGAGTACTACTGTATGATTATTTCTACAGGGGTCTTGGGAGAGACCTGGGTTGATGGTGAGGAGTCCAATGGTGAATCCATGCTCATGAAGATAGCGGTACGTTACGTTGCCTCCTGACTGCAATATGTGTATGCTTGCCACAAACAAGTTACTGTTTTGGATTAAGATGGGAGGGGTTGGTACACGTACTTGTGTGAATTATTGAAGGTCTGGGTTTACAGATCCATCTTCCCTCATAGGAGCTGGGCCCTATCCTGGTCCAGGAGGCTGGTGAAGTGAGAGATCTCTGCAACATGACTGGACAGTAAGCACTCTAGCTCATCGCACACCAATGACAAGAAGCTGGATGCACTTCTGTGTCACACAAAGCACACACTGTCCAACTCTCTGTCTATGTACATTTTGTGTCTTTGGAGATGGTGGTTAGGAGGTGGTGCTTTTCATGTAGATATGCTTATATGAATGTGTATGTACATGTGGTATTCACTGACCTTATGAGATGGACGAGAGGAAAGTGAAAATCTGGCAGTTGCGAACCCAGGGTCCCTAGCTTGAGCTGCCAGTGCAGCTCTAACACTGAGCTATGACTATAGCTACTCGTATTTGCCTCATAACATCAAACGTGTCTTTATTTTCAGAGAGAATGTTTTGAGGCATCTTTTGAGGTACTTTGAACACACATGCACACTTTCTGTAGGTTTCTTCCTGAGAGCCCTCTCCCATCTGTCCCGGCCTCTGTCTCCTTCAGTCCCCACAAGGAGTCACTTCACGCTGTGCTGGCTAGCCTCAGGCAACTGCTGGAGGAGATCCGAACTACCAAGGTGTGTGTGTGTGTGTGTGTGTGTGTGTACCAGTACATGAGCTGTCAGACCCTCACACTTCACACACCTCACCTTCACACACTTCTCACACTTCATCCCCATGACACCACCCTCACACTCACCCTCCCTCACCCTTGCACCCCTCACAGGGAGATGGGTCTGGGGTGGAGGACTGGCGGGGAGAACTGCTGCAGGCCGTTGAGAGAATCCTGGACCATGAACACAGCCTGCTGGCCAGTGCAGTGAGAGGGAGGGAAGAGGAGGAAGAGGAGGAGGGAGAAAACAAACCCCTACATCAAAAGGTTAGAGTGTTATAACTCAGCAATCAAACAAAAAAAATTCAGCCGTCTTTCTGTAACAGGTTTGTTCCCAGTCCTCCACCACAGCTTGCAGTACGATGAATGGAAGTATTCTGCATGTGATGTGTCTGGGAACAAAACTACATGTAGCACTGCTGTATGAGTACAACGCTTTGTTCATGACTTCTCTTCCCTCCTTCCCTCATGTTTGTTTGTTTGTTTGTTTGTCTGTCTGTCTGTTTGTATGTTCATTCCAACCTCCCTTCCCTCATGGTTCCAGTTATCAGACCACTCGACTCTGCTACACCAACTCCACTCTGCCGACCGTGCATCGCTGCTTGGGGAGATCAAGCAGCTCCACAGTAGGCTGGAGGATGTCAGCAGGGAACAGCAGAAAGAGCACAGCACTGCCATCCAACTCAGGTAAGACCACACATACATCACCTGCCACCATACATGTACGACACATTGTACACGTGCCAGCATGATCACGTGTGCACACCATCACACTTGCATGTGTGGACACCCTCACACCAGCCTCAAACTGTACAAAAACAGCATTCCTTCAAGGAACGTTACTGTGCCATCATACCGTACCTGATCTGCCATCACATGTGCAAACCCACACTACACACACATTACGATTACACCCTCACACTGGCCTCAAACATTGAGGACCATTATTGCACTGTCGACTGATTGCATGTAATACTGTCCTTGGAGAATTACACAGCAAAAATTGCATTCTGAATCAGAACCAGAACAGAAGGAACTTAGTGTGATTGTGGGTAACATTTGTCACACCCATGCCCTCTTTCCCTCCCCTTCCCTCCCCACCCAGGGCCTCATTGGATGCGGTGCAGGCTCGCAGCTCCCAGCTAGAGGCTGAACTGAGCACGAGGCAAGACCAGCTTTTGGAGCTGCAGAAAGAGAAGCTTGAGCTGGACTCTGTTGCTCACGGTCTTCGCTGCACCATTGAGGGTCTGCAGGGTGAGCTGGAGGAGGCACAGGGCAGTCTAGGTGACCTGGAAGAGTCCATGAGAAGAGCCACGTCCACTATCACCTCACTGCAACAGGTGTGTGTGTGTGTGTGTGTATGTGTGTGTGTGCGTGTGTGTGTGTGTGTGTGTGCATGTGTGTGTGTGTGTGCATGTGCGTATGCACGTGTGTGTGTGTGTGTGTGTGATGTGCCTACATGTATACATCCAGCACATGCCAAACTAACAGTGTATTTTGCTTGTGTAGGAGCTCCAGGCCTCATGTGCCCATGAGGCCGACCTCCAGAGAGTTCTGAGTGAGGGCAAGGCCAGCTCTCAGTTGCAACAGGAGCAGCTTCATCAAGAGCATGAGCATGTGACACAGCTGGAGAAAACATTGAGGTGCGCAAAGGAGGATCATCGTCGCCTGGCCAGGGAGAGAGAGGAGGAGGGCAGGAGGCATAAGGAATTTCAACAGCTGCTTCATCGGCAGCTCAGCAAGAGCACCCTACTCAAGAGTGCCCTCGACAGAGAGGTAGGAGGATGTGTGTAGATCGAAGCCATTACACATTATGATCCGTCAAACTTTACACTCCTCATGCATGCCACCACTCACACACCATCCTCACAAATAGGTGTCTGGTGGAATGGACCTCCGACAGACGGTTGAACAGCTTCTGAAACAGGTGTGTGTGTAAACGTTTTTTTGTTGTTGTTGATGGTGACAAGAATGTCTATGAACGTATTAAGCGGTTGTAGAGATGTGTATATATCTCATCTACCCCTTCCTTCCCCATCCACCCCTCCTCCACCCCTCCTCCACCCCAACCCCATCCTCAGGAACGTCTCCAGGCAGTAGCCCAAGAGTCTTTGCAGATGGAGAGGGACCAGCTGGAGCGGGAGGTTCGCCGACTGCACAGAGATGTCAAGGAGTGGAAGGTAACAACAGAGCATTTTGGGAGAGACATATACTCAGTGTGCTTGGTAAGAATGTGCCACTTCACTCCATGGCTAACTTGCTTATCTCTCACTCTTTCCAGGAATTGGCGCAAGCTCGTGCAGCAGGGTCCCCAGGCAAGGCTCTCCCTGCCTCCTCTTCCTCCTTCCTTCAACAGCAGGCGGCCACCATCACCAACCTACAGGGAGAGAAAGCACAGCTGCGTAGCACTCTGTCACGGCTACAGGGACAGATTAGTGACCTTGAAGAGGAGAAAGCACAAAACAAAGTGCGTAAGGGTGTGGTCCTCATTCTTAGGTCTTCCCACCATCCAGTTTTTGATCACACGTTGGGGAGGCCTGGGAACAAGGCTAGTGATGGCATCCATGACTTTGTGTTTAGCAGATGCATATTACTGTTGGGTTTTCACTTTTTGTCTTGTACCACTGAATAAATCTTTACCTACTGTGCATTATTGTAAACCATCTCCAATCTCTCAAGTGTGCTCTTTCTGTTCCCTGCCACTAGGGGCTACGGGATGCACAAGTGGAACTTCACCAGAAGCTAGAGAGGAAGCGGGAGGAGGTGGTACGCCTCCAACAGCGGGTGGCTCAGCTACAGGAGCAGCTAGCCAGAGCCCAAGAGCGTGTGGCTGCTGCCAGCAGTGCAGGACCAGCACTCTCAGTTGAAGGAGCAGCACCTCAAAGTGCTATGGAGGCTAAGGTTAGCAAGTATGACTGTAGTTATATAACTGCAATTATGTTAACTTTGTTCTGAGGGTCCCACACAACTTTTTAGTAACTTGTGGTACGGAAAAGTAGCAGGAAGCTAGGCAGGGGTAGCCTTCATACCCAGTCTGTCCACGCAAGTCTGCATATGAGCTAGGGCAGAGGCGTTCCTGCATCTTCAGTGGAATTACAAGCACACCACTGATTAGTGGCAGAAAATAGTATATGAACTAGGGATCAGTGGCAGAAAATAGTATACGAAGTAGGCATCAGTGGCAGAAAATAGTATACGAAGTAGGCATCAGTGGCAGAAAATGGTGTACGAAGTAGGCATCAGTGGCAGAAAATGGTGTACGAAGTAGGCATCAGTGGCAGAAAATGGTGTACGAAGTAGGCATCAGTGGCAGAAAATGGTGTACGAAGTAGGCATCAGTGGCAGAAAATGGTGTACGAAGTAGGCATCAGTGGCAGAAAATGGTGTACGAAGTAGGCATCAGTGGCAGAAAATGGTGTACGAAGTAGGCATCAGTGGCAGAAAATGGTGTACGAAGTAGGCATCAGTGGCAGAAAATGGTGTACGAAGTAGGCATCAGTGGCAGAAAATAGTATACGAAGTAGGCATCAGTGGCAGAAAATAGTATACGAAGTAGGCATCAGTGGCAGAAAATAGTATACGAAGTAGGCATCAGTGGCAGAAAATAGTATACGAAGTAGGCATCAGTGGCAGAAAATAGTATACGAAGTAGGGATCAGTGGCAGAAAATAGTATACGAAGTAGGCATCAGTGGCAGAAAATAGTATACGAAGTAGGCATCAGTGGCAGAAAATAGTATACGAAGTAGGCATCAGTGGCAGAAAATAGTATACGAAGTAGGGATCAGTGGCAGAAAATAGTATACGAAGTAGGCATCAGTGGCAGAAAATAGTATACGAAGTAGGCATCAGTGGCAGAAAATAGTATACGAAGTAGGCATCAGTGGCAGAAAATAGTATACGAAGTAGGGATCAGTGGCAGAAAATAGTATACGAAGTAGGCATCAGTGGCAGAAAATAGTATACGAAGTAGGCATCAGTGGCAGAAAATAGTATACGAAGTAGGCATCAGTGGCAGAAAATAGTATACGAAGTAGGCATCAGTGGCAGAAAATAGTATACGAAGTAGGCATCAGTGGCAGAAAATAGTATACGAAGTAGGGATCAGTGGCAGAAAATAGTATACGAAGTAGGCATCAGTGGCAGAAAATAGTATACGAAGTAGGCATCAGTGGCAGAAAATAGTATACGAAGTAGGCATCAGTGGCAGAAAATAGTATACGAAGTAGGCATCAGTGGCAGAAAATAGTATACGAAGTAGGGATCAGTGGCAGAAAATAGTATATGAAGTAGGAACTCAGTCAAGTGTCCTGGTTAATCAAGGTGTCCATGTCAGCGAGGTTCCACTGTATCAACCTTGGAAGTAACTAGTGCTAACTACACTTGGCAATAAGAAATCTCAAATTGCTGTGCAGTAAAATTGACTATTCTTTCTCTCCTCCAGCTTGCACACCTATATGCCCAGTACCGTCAGGCGGAGGTCCATCGCAAAGCCCTGGTGTTCCAGAAGCACTACCTCCAGTGCCAAGTGGATGCGTTCTACCAGACCCAGCAGGCTGCTCTGATTATGATGGCCGACATGGGAGCACCGGTGGACTCTGGTCCCAAACTTCCTCACTCCAAGTTTCCCCGCCCTTATGCACGCTTCCGAGCAATTGGGTGTGTGGTGGTTGCTACACTAAGATTTCAGTACGTGAGAAGGAAAAAGCTGCAATATTTGAAGTCCAGAGTCAGCAAACTACGTCGGCAGACGTCTGGCAGGGCTGAAGACATTCATAACAAAGACTTGAGCTCCAGAGGAAATGTTGCACAATCTCAATCTCAACACTCGACATTAGGGTTGTCACATGGCATTCAAACTGCACTTAGTGGTCTTCAACCATCATCACAAGCTTGCCCTTCCTTTCCACTCTTCACTGCTGATTCCCATCTCTCAAGTAGAACCCCTCAAATGTCCAGCAAGCCACGCTTGGTTTCATCTCAACACCACAGCAAGACCTTGACAAACAGACAGGGTTCCAACTCCATGAGCTCAAAATCCCAAGGTGCTCAAAGTGTGCCATCAAAAGCACCTCTCCTCCTACCCCCCTCCTCCTACTCCTCTTCCAGCACCATCACAAGTCCCAAAGGATGTGGGAATGACCCTCACCTTGCAGCCTATATCCAAGGCTTGGAGAGACTACAAGCCCGACTTAGCAAAACAAAACTATAATGACGTGTCCATGGCACATGGCATCATGCATACAAACACTGCTTTCCCAAGTTACTTTTCATACATGTCCTTTTATGTAGATCATGCACACTTCTGTTGTTGCTTCCTAGTCTCGAACCCAGAAGGGGGTCTGGATTCGAGGCTAGTCGCTTACTTGCCCAAAAGCCGAAGGGGAGGGGCTGGTACACTAACTAATTTTGCGAGGGCAGGGTAACTTGGCGGCTACTACTCCGAGTACTACTCAGCTTGGTGATATGTTGGCTCGACTGCAGCAGGCGGTGTCGAAGCCGCGCGACAGCAAAGTGACGCAGTTTGCGGAGAAGGTGGTGAACTTTTCCAGCCAGTACGGGACGGAAGGGAGTAACAGCTACGTGGCGGCTAACTTGGCCGGGAACCTGAGAGTCTACAATAAATATGGCGATTTTGTGGAGGCGTTTGTGCTGGTATGTTGTCAATATCACCATAGCTTTGCACGGGAACACCGCCATCAGCACAAGTCCATGTTGGTTTGCAACAGGCAGCCCCGCCTCAAAATGTGGGTGTGTGGCCAGCATAGATAAGTGTCTTACTTCAGCTGGAAAGTGTACGATGTTATGAGACAAATAGAGAAAGGAAAAAGCCTGCAGTCGATCACCGAAAATTGAATCTAGGGCCCCTGGCTTGAGCTGCCAGTGCTCAAGTCTATCACTTGAGTTAAAACCACCAACTAGCACAAGTGGTACTGAATGCTTCTGTTGTACACCAACCTGGCGGTCGTCTGGTGGTTGTAGCTCTGTGATAGAGCGCTGGCGACTCAAGCCGGGGCCCTGAGCTCAATTCCTGGTAACTGCTGGCTTTTTACTTTCCTCTATAACTACTCTATTATCTACATATCTACCTGAAAGTAAAGATATGTTTGATGTTATGAGACAAAAAAAAGATAGATAGATAGACAGACAGACAGACAGACAGACAGACAGACAGACAGACAGACAGACAGACAGATAGATAGATAGATAGATAGATAGATAGATCGATAGACAGACAGACAGACAGACAGATAGATAGATAGATAGATAGATAGATAGATAGATCGATAGACAGACAGACAGACAGACAGATAGATAGATAGATAGATAGATAGATAGATCGATAGACAGACAGACAGACAGACAGACAGATAGATAGATAGATAGACAGACAGACAGACAGACAGACAGACAGACAGACAGATAGATAGATAGATAGGTAGGTAGGTAGATAACAGTGTCACCTGATTTTCCACACTGTATGGCTGCACTCTCAGCGTACATATGGTCCATGGTGGCAGCGCTGTCCCTCTGCTCCCAGCAGAGTGAAGAAAGCACTGGAGACATTCAGGAGTCAAGACTTTGTTGGTGGGCTGATATGGATAGATAGATCAATACATAGTTACATACAATAGTTCCATTCCCCAGCTGGAGCAGGGCAAATGCTGTTCTGTCTGGGGAATGTTGTTGGATGTTACCCTCAACCCATGGCCACTGCCACACCCATTATCACCTCCACCCATTCCACTTGGTGTTATTCAAGCTAATTTAAATATTTGGTTGCTAGGCAACATCCAACATACATACATACCGTATGGCGAGAAATTTTCGCAGGACAAAATTTTCGCGGATTGGCCGCTGGCAAAGATTTCGTGAAAAATTTTCGCGGTTCGACGATCACAAAGCACAAAGCACGACGATCTCAAAAATTTCGCGGTTAAAATTTTCGCGGTCTGAGGCAAATCCGCGAAAACCGCGAAAATTTTGTCCCGCGAAAATTTCTCGCAATACGGTACATACATACATACATACATACATACATGCATATAATAGTTACATATACATACATATTACATACATATAATAATTACATTTCCCAGACGGCTGTTTCATCTGGGGAATGTAACTTGTTTGTTGGATGTTACCCCTAGCAACCCACTGCCACATCCATTATCACCTCCACCCATTCCACTTTGCATTAGCCTCGTTCCCAGGTCCCACCCAGCTTTCCGTTGCTTGCAGTACGGAAAGCTGGGCGGGGCCTGGGAACAAGGCTAACTTTGCATTATTCAAACTCAAAGGTTTGGTTGCTAAGCAACATCCAACTACTTACAACAGTACTAGACATCTTTCTGACGACCATACACTGTAACCATTCTCTCAGACAATGAATACTTTTCCACCCTCAGAACTTCGCTATGAAGAACCGGTCATCCCCACTGGGATAGATATCTACGAGACATACCATCCTGGGGCAGTGGTGCGTATATTAGCATGCAACTCTGACCCAGAGAGAAAGACAAAGCCAGGAGAAGTAGAGTGAGTAACTGCACAAGTTTACTGCAGTAGTAGGCTGGTTGTGCATTAGCACCAATACCAATGCCTGGGAACAAGGCTAATCTCCTGGCTATAGCTACTAGAGGACTCCCTCTTCTCTTTCTTCTTCCCCTCTCCCCCTCTCCCTCCTCTCCCTCTTCTCTTCCTTCTTCTCCTCCTCTCTTCTCACAGATGGGTGACTTTGTGGTCAGGTCCTCCACAGTGCTCACAGATATCCAAACAATCCCGCACATTTAGCCCCCCTCTCAAGAAGATTGACTTCCCAACAAAGTAAGGAATTTTACAATACTAGACCATGTTCTATGTAGGCTCCTCTCTTGTTCAATATAGCTCCTTGCTTCTTCCTCCCGCTGGTTTAATTCTTCACTCTTCCATTATCCGTCTCTTCTTCCCTCTTCCTCCTCCCTCCCTCCCTCCCTCCCTCCCTCCCTCCCTCCCTCCCTTCCTGCTCCCACCAACAGCCTCATCAGACTAGAGTTTAACTCAGAAGAGTGTGAATACTACACTGAGCTGGATGGAGTGGCTCTGAAGGGACACAGACCTCAAGGTACACACACTAAGTATTGAGAGGAGTACAGTACACCACACACACACACACACACACACACACACACACACACACACACACACACACAGCTTCTCAGCAGTACAAGAACCGAGCAGAGGGGTTTCAGGTAGCACTGACGACTCGGCTCATTCGCCAACTTTCTCTCTCCGACCGACAGTCCTCCATAGACGCCGACAGTGAGGAAATGGAGAAGTGGGGATTATTCAGTTTATTACCGGTAATATTGACGAGAAACATATTTGTTAGAGGTCACCATGGCAACAATATTAGCTTATATGCATGCAGTTATTTTAGCAATTTTAGGTGTGACTTTGATTTCAGAGCTGCATTCATGCTCTTGTAACTATAACTGTTGCAGACCACTCTGACAGGTCGAGGACTATATTTGTGCTTATTGTCCCTCCCTCCCTCCCTCCCTCCTAGGATGAAATCATTCAACACATCTTGAGGTACCTGGATGTTGCTTCTCTGACAAGAGTGGCCCAAACATGCTCGTGAGCCTCAACTTGATCATCCATATGTATACAAGGCCTGTGGCTAGTTACTCTTACTTACACACACACACACACACACACACACACACACACACACACACACACACACACACACACACACACACACACACACACACACACACACACACACACACACACACACACACAGTTTGATGCTGAAGAATGCGTATGATCCCCTCCTCTACTCACAGCTGGACTTTCAGTCATGTTGGAACACAGTGAGTTAGCCTCCTTTCCAGGCTCTTACCCATACTGCAAGCAATGGAAAAGGCCTGGGAACACTGACGACTCATTCACCAACTTTCCCTCCCTCTGGGTGGGAGCTGGGAATGAAACTACAGGGAGTAGTTTGCTGTGTTGAAGCATGCACACTGTTGCATAATGCATGGTTACCATCTTCATTTGCATGTCCTCTCCGACAGGTTGACGATGTTGCCCTGGAGAGTCTCCTCAGTCGCTGCCAGAGCATTCGGCACCTCAACCTCTCATGGACGGGTGGAGGAGGACAGATCACTGAGCAGGCCCTGTGCAGGTGGGATGCTTGCTAGTGGTAGCACTCTAGCTCTTGTTCCCAGACCTTCCCCATCTCCAGTGTTTGATGGCTTGCAGTATGCAAAAACTGGAGATGGGAAAGCAAATACACTTATGATAATAAGATGATTGTAGAGAAACTAAGTTACATTGTTTTCCAAATGGTTTGAAATTAAAGACGTGTTATGTTTGTTTGGTGGTCATTGCTCAGTGGTAGAGCACTGGCAGCTCAAGCCAGGAGTCCTGGGTTTGATTTGCGGTGACTTCAATTTTGCCTCATATGCTATCAAACATGTGTCTTTATTCTTTGTCTTATTGCTTCTTCTACACGTAGTTTCCTAGAGGAGTGTGGTGGTGAGTTGAAGACCCTTAAATTGGCCTGTTGCAGATACATCACCAAGAACACTCTGGCCACCATTGGAAGAGTGTGCAAAAGTTTGGAAGGTATATTTTGACACACCTTGTGTACACTGGGAATGTTGGAATCTGTCATGTCTTTGAAGTTTGCAGTAAATATTGATTCAGGGACCTCCAACCATGCATACCTTTCACCACTGCACTTATTTTACTAAAATGTTTGAACAATTTACTATAAATTTTGCTAAACAGCTAGAAAGAATCCGCATTATCTGATTGCAATGTAGCAGTTAACTGCCTGGATTTACTTGATTGACATGCACACAATGGGACCATTGGGATCTGTACACGCAGACCTGGACCTCCAGTCCTGCCTGCAGCTCAAGGAGGCGGCCTTCCTCCACATTGGGGGGCTGCAGTACCTCAAGAGACTCAACCTCTACAGCACTGAGACTTCTAGGAATCTGCTGGACACCATTGGAAGGTGTTACACTAGCTGTTGGGTTGGACGTTGATTGAGTATGGGAGAATATTGCATGGTTTCTCTATGGAACATTAACACTATGCACACCTAGAGTATAAAGTATGGTACCTAAATCATTCCTGACAAAGCAAGGGTGGACAAGTTGAGCTGTGCTTAGTGGACAGCTGTGAATATTGTATACTTTAGATCTGATGAACGTTTTAAGAAGTATGTCTAATATCTTTGAATAAAAATCCTAGTATGGAAAGGTTAGGTTGTGTGGGCAGGTATGCCCAAATAATTATAGGTGTTCTTATAGATTGTACATGGCGGTGTTGTAATACAGTACAGTTGGCAGATGGGTCTTGAACAAGCCTATAAAAGTGTAGCTACTATCCCGAAGAACTTTCCATTCTGCTATGCTACACCTTAGGAAATGCCCCATGCTGGAACACCTGAACATTGGAGCCAGTGTGATGCCCTCAAAGAACCAGTTTGGACTGACAGATCAAGCACCACTGATAACTGCACTCAACAACTGCCTGAAGAACCTCAGGTATCAGGTACATGTACCCTAAAACAGGTCCATCAATTGATTTTATTGCTAGCCCTGGGATTTGAGGCTACATTCCCAGACCATCTCTTCTTGTGGGAATGAGAGTAACGAAAACTAGAGTAGAAGCAGTAAAGAAGAGGCAATTAGATTTCTGCTAGCTCTATGAGCATCTTTGGATGTGATGGAGTTATTTCTTGTGAGAAATGGTCTGGGGAATGAAACTAAAAAGGTAGAGCTCAGTTGGTATGAGGAAGGCACTGCAGAGTTTGTGAGCATGGAATCACCATGAATTGACTAGACTACATAATGAAATGAACAACTGTGAGCAAATCATTCAAGTTGGACTGTATCTTCTGCCATACCAGGCACCTCATCTCCCTGGACATCTGGCGTTGTCGTTTTGCCTCTACAGAAACTCTGCACACTCTGGCTGATAGCTGTCCCAACCTGGAGGAGGTTGACATTGGATGGTGGTAGGGAAATGCAGCACGAACCCTTACCTCTTAGGATATTGTCAATTGATGTGGTATCTGAACAGGGTTATACCCGTACACGAGATTGATCGGGACACTTCTTTGCACACACATTCTCAATATGCACAGCCAAAATGTTTTCAGGAGAGATTTCAATGCAGACTACTTCTACAAGAGATGCCTAAACTTGAAGAAAATGTTCCTCACATGTGGAAGGTATACAGCTTGTTAGCATGGACCTCCACTATTAGCCAATAAAGAGAGAGACATAGTTTTCTGCATATACACAATAGTGGACTAGTCTCGCTTTCTTCAGTGCACAATTCGCCAATAATGGGCATAACATATCCCGTTTGGTTGCATGCTCATGTACACCAGTGGCTGGAAACTTTGACCAACTCCTGCTAAGTAAGTAGCTAGCCTCATTATTGTCCTTCATGCACTGAGAATTGAAAAGTGAGCCTACAATTCTGAATCAGAGACTCTCCGTTTCAAATTTGGTAGTATCAATGTATACTACCAATTCTTCAATGTACCATTCACAGGAAAATCAGTGATTTTCACCTGACATGTATTGGCAAGTACTGTCCACACCTGGAGCAATTGGACATTCTTGGGACGAACATGGTGACACCAGATGGAGCATTAGCGTCAGTTTGTGTGTGTGTACTTGATGTGTGGTATGCATGGATACATCTAGATTAAATCATCTGAGGTAGCCAAGTGATGATCTGCTAAAATGGTAGCCTCGTTCCCAGGCCACTCCCAGGTTTTATCTTGCAGCTGTGGAGGAAAAAAATTCCCAGATTTTATCTTGCAGCTCTGGAGAAAAATTTTTTTTTCTCCACAGCTGCAAGATAAAATCTGGGAGTGGCCTGGGAACGAGGCTACTAAAATGGATGACAAGAAGACACTTGAGACATGTGGCATTCTAATTAGCTTCCTTTAACCTGCAGTGTTCTGAAGGGGTGTCCCAAACTGTCCTTCTTCGACCTCTCATTCTGTTCTCAACTGACGGATGAAACCGTGGAAGAATTTCGGCGCCTGTTTCCACATGTATGCTTCAAGAAGAGCTTCAATTGAGAAATATATGACTTGATTTTCACTTAGAGAGATACTTATACAAAAAATATATTTTCTGCCTGTACAGATTTTTATTGGTTTTATAACAGTTTTCCGGCTGTGTAGATATTATGCATGTAACATCCTACATGAAAGTGAATGCAGAGTACAGCTGTAGTATTAATTACTATGTGATAGAATGCACTTTAAACTGTGGCCATAAGCATCTATCAGCAATCAGTCAATATACACATATAACATTGTTGTGACAGACAAGAATAAACAGTTGTGCATCCAAAATTGACAATCACTTAAAAACCTGAATACGATTATTGCCAAAATCACTCACATACAATACTCTGTTATGGTCTACAGCAATACCTCTGGGCTCAATCAGTTCTCCCAACCCGTGTCCCTTTTGGCCAAATGCTTGCATGAATGTACCATCAGTACGGAATGATGAGATACGACAGTTTCTAATTTCCGTCACATAGACATAGCTGTCCAGATCAACACATATGTGAGATGGACAGTTGAGTTCTCCTGGCTTTGATCCCTTGCTACCAAATGCACCAACAAATGTGCCATCTTCTGTGAGCACTTGAATGCGGTGGTTATAGCTGTCCACAACGTACAGGTGTCCCTTCCTGTCCACAGCAACGTCAGTGGGATGGTTGAACTCACCAGGACCTGTGCCTCTCTTGCCAATGAAGCTATGGAATGATAGATCCCGATTGAGCACCTGTATACGATGGTTCTCTCTTTCGCACACAAAAATCTGGTTCTTTTTACCAATGGCAAGCCCCAGTGGGTCTCGGAAAGACAGCTCTTTGTTTCCTTTCTTGCCAACAGATCTCAGAAACTTGCCATGTTTGTTAAACAGCTGAACTCGATAGTTGCTATCTGTGATGAGCATTTTTCCTTCTCTGTCCATGGTAACGCTCTGTGGGTACAGGAAGCACCCCTTTCTGTCTCCTTTGCTGCCGATAGTTCGCAGTACATGACCTTCTTGGTCCAGAACAGAGACTTGGTGAGTACCAAACTCACAAACTACAATATTGTTGGTTACAGTGATTCCACTTGGACGCATAATGCCTTCGATCACTCTTACAGGAATTCCAGACACCTTTTGTGTTTCAATTACCACTGTGTTCTGTGGACTATGAAGCAGAGGTCGGGAGCTTGAGTTCTCAACTTTGAGGCTCAAGCTCAGCTCTAAACTCCACTTGCGATGGATGGAGTCAGTCCTTTCACTTTGTTCCATCATGAGGGCAGGATTCAGCTTGAACTCCACCTCCCCAATACTGGAGATTGCTTCCTCAGTGTGCTTGTCACGTTTGAAACTCAGTGTTAGTAATTCCTCTTCCACTGGTTTTAGGTCGTTCACTTCTTTCTTCAGCTCTCCAATCTGTTTCATCACTGTTCTCTCAACTGACAGCAAGCCCGTTGGACTACAGTGTTCTAAATTCTGTTGTAGGAAGTCCTTGGAGCGAAGAACTTGCTTTCGTAGCAACTCAAGGTGCTTGTTGTAGCTTTGCAAGTAAGCTGCAGGTTGCCTCACATGCTCTTCAACTTCTGAAAGAAGTTCCTGCTTTCTTATGTCAAGGCCTTGTTGTGCCTCACAAAAGGTGGTTTCAATCTGTGCCTTGGCTTCAGATGTCTGCCTGTCGAGGTGTTCGTTTGAGGTAACGAAACTACTGGTAACTTCATCAAGGCACTGCAAGATTTTCGCCAGTGTGTTTAACGATATGACCATCATACTCCTGTGTTCTTGCAGCAAGTTCTCAGTGACTGCCTCGCAAGTGTGGTCTTTGTGGGTTACTAGTGTGCAGTCACTGCACACAAGCTCCCGGCAAGATTCACAGTACATCTTCACTTTCTCCCCTACATGAATCAAACACGTACGTGCAATTTCTGGCTTGCCTGTGACCTGCGTATCTCTCAAAATACTCTGGCTAGTTAGCTGGTCAATAGGTACTCGCTTGTGGCTGGAGTATCCGGGCCACCGCTCGTGTATCTGAGTACAGATTTTGCATTGAAATACTTTGCAAACCTCACAATATTCAACAGCCTGTTCGTCTCGACAGTTACCACAAATCACTTTGTTATCAGCTAACGTTGTGTACACGTCAACAAGATCACTTGTAACAAGAGAAGTCTGATACATTTCGACCCTGCCATCTGGCACAGTGAGCTCAACTTGACATTTCGGGCATTCCATGGTATATCTTGAACTTGGGTCTACACCACCCTCATTTTCCGACGCCACAACACTGGCATGTTGTTTCAGACAGTCACAACAGACCAGATCAAAGCATGGAAGTAGTTTGGGCTCCTTGAAGAGTTGGTGACAGAGTGGGCACGTGACTTGTTCCCTCAGGGATTCCAAATCTAGTTCAGATTTGCTCCGCGAATGTGATTGGCCCTTCCCTTCAGGCTTAGCAGCTTCTGGGCACACTTCCAAAGCCATGAACGCAGATCCAAACGCAGTTATGTAGGTCTAGGCCTGCTATTTTCAACAAATGTTCCAACTAGCTTAATGGTGTGTCGAAGCGACGGAGGTCGGAACTAGCATCATAGTCTCGTGCCCAGACCCCTACATCATATCCTAATTTAAGGGTGGGCCTGTCACGCCCCTAGGCGTGGCGTAGGCGTGGACTAGACTGCAAGGCCGCAGGGTCAGATCTGCCTGGTACCTTTTTCGCGCGCGCCGGGGACGAGGCTAGGTCGGATCTAGCCTCGTACCCCGGCCGTTAATTAGGCTAATTAACGGCCGGGGTACGAGGCTAGGTCGGATCATGCTTGCTGCTGCTCGATGGACAATGGAAGAAGAGGACTTGGAACCATTTATAAAGGCGGAAGATGAGGACGGTGATCCTATCCCCCTACGTATCTCCAGCAAAAGCAAGCTCAGGTTTCGTGCAAATGAGACCTCGGCCACAGGCACGGCCACGTGGAGGACCAGGCTTGTGCTCCTGACAATTGCTGGCCTCGCTGTCCTGCTGCTGATTGTAGGCTCTTTCGTAGGCGGCATTTTCCTGGGAAAAAAGATCGTGCACGATCAAGCTAGCGGCTCAAGCTCCTGCGGCAAGTGCAACAACACCGGTGGCACTCAGCCTGTTCCGACGCCGTCTTCCGGCAATGGTAGTGCTTACGACATGGTGTACAACTGGGGCGCGACTGTGAACGTTAGCGGGCAGCCGATGAGAGTGGTAGACTGGCTGAACACGAACATGACCGCCAAGAACATGATGAACAACTTGAAGTGAGTTTTCCTCAGCCACAGACCTGTCCAACAACCCTAGCTTCCTAGATGTACCATCACCTGTCCCTAATCTCTCAACTGCAGGAACCTCACTGTAAAACCTCACATTGCTGGCAGTGAGGAGAACAAGCAACTGGCAGAGATGATTTACGAACAGTGGAGGGGCTATGACATGTTTGATGAGGTGGAACTGGTGAACTACTCGGTTTATCTGAGCTATCCCAATCCTGACAAGGGTAATGTCCTGCGGCTGCTTGGCCCCACTGGTGATGTGTTGTATGAGGCTAATACTTCCAAGGAGCCTCCTCTGACTCCTGGGGAGAATGACTCCACCGTTGTACCCCCGTTCAATGCCTACTCTGGTTATGGGAATGCTACAGTGAGTCATCTTTTGCTAGTCTTACAAACAATACCACAGTGTTAAGATATCTGTAGAATGATGGAGCACATTAAGACTGCCAACAACATCCACAAGTGTAATACTGTAATACTGTAATGCTGCAATGTTTTGTGAGTGTATGTACATTACTTTTGCAAACTTTGTGTGAGTGCCTACAGCATCACAAATGCTATATATACACGGCATTTTAAATTTTTTATAGCTTTTTAAATGTAATGCTCCATGGGTAATTGAACAAATTTTCGCAGACTTGACAGCAATAACATTTTGTTTGTGTGCTCTATTTACTTATTTGTGTTATACTACAAGTATGTTTAAATTTTGCCGCTATATGCAATCAGAGGAATAAAAATTTTTCTCGTTTGTGTACATTTCAGACTTCAGTCCTTAGGGAGACACTATAAGAAAGGCCTTGTGATCATTTTGGATCCTTCCCTCACCCTCTGCCTACTTAGGTGGTCACTCATGTGATGACATATCCCACTTTTTTTTTTTTTTTTTTTTGTGTCAAAAACGAAATGGTGGAAAGGCCTGCGAGTGAAGTGAGGCTGCAGTTAAAGTGATTATGTGTGTTTTGTGTATTTTCTTACAGGGATTACTGGTGTACGTGAACTATGGCACCATCAATGACTTTCTCTACCTCACTGAAAACCTCAGCTTAAGTCTAAACGGAAGTATCTGTATCGCCAGATATGGACACATCTACCGTGGAGATAAGGTCTGTCCGTTTTTTTGCTTAGCTGGGACCACTCTCTCGTGCAAGAAGCTTGCTGGTTGCAAGCCTTGTTCATATAATGGGGGTGACATATCCCAAAGGTAGTGTATTTGACCAGCTGTCTTTGAAATTTGCTACGAGTGATTGTAAATGTGTAACGTTATATAGTTGCATTTAGTTATTTTATCATCACTCCCTAGGCCAAGCTGGCTCAGTATTATGGCTGCAGCGCCTTGATCATCTATTCTGATCCAGCTGAGTTTGCTCCAAAGGGTGGTCTGCCTGTCTACCCCAATGGTCCCAACCTCCCTCCAGGTGGGGTGCAGAGGGGGTCACTGCTGATCTCTGATGGAGACCCCCTGACACCTGGGATTCCAGCTATACGTTAGTGTGTGTGTGTGTGTGTGTGTATGAATGAGTAATCCTACTGCTCTTTGTGTCACATCTACCGCCACACACACACACACACACACACACACATGCACGGACCAGCTGGGGTGTTCAGACGAAACTACAGTGAAGTGTTAGCAGAGAAGGCAGCTCCCACCATCCCTGTCCAACCCATCTCCTATGCTGATGCTATACACTTTATGAAGTAAACATGGCTGCATTTACCGTATCGGCATAATATGTATGCACACAACTAGATACATAGCCTATCCTTTCTCTTCATTTTTTTCTTGTCTCTTTGATCCCTTATTTTCTCTCTTCTCATTTTCTCCCTCTCTTCTTCTCTTCCACCTTTTCTTCCCCTCGCATTCCTCATTCTCTCATCTCTCCTCTTCCTTCTCATTTCTTCTTGTCTCCCCCCTCTCTTCTCATTTTTCCTCTCCTCCTCTCCTTCCTTCCAGCCAGCTGGATGGGAATGAGGCTCCTCCCTCATGGCAGGGACAACTGGGTATCACCTACTACATCACACAGCAGGAGACCAATCAGTCAAAGTCAGTCAGTGTCTAATGTTTAACTGTACATGAACAATCTAGCTGTGAAAGTAATACATCAAAAATTTTAATTGGTCAAACACATCAAAGTGTCATGTCTGTGTTAATTACTGTAGATCGGGAAATTTTTTCAATTTGCATGAAAAGATTTCGTGGTGTTAAATTTTCACCGTTTCGTTTGATCCGCGAATTTTAACGGTTGACGGTTACAATAGCATAGGGACAAGTGCCTGGAGCGTTCCTAGTGTTTAGTCTACTACGAGGTATCGGGAGAGCCAGATATCGCTATCTATAGTCATCAATCGGACATTTATCTCAGGGGGTGTGGACTGCACACTTATTCATTGATCATTGCCACATAAGGTGTGTTTTTTTCGTGTGTTAAATTTTTGCGGCTGTTCTCGACTGCGAAATTATGTTAACAGCAAATTTTTCACGATCTACGGTATAATATATTTCACCACATCCCTCATACCACACATCTTCCCCTTCTCACAGCTCCACTTACATTGAGGTCAACAACTGTCAGACAGAAAAGGTCATCTATGATGTCACTGCTACCATATATGGTGGAGTGGAGCCAGGTAGTCTATGCCCCTCAGAGACTAGTTTAACTTATGTCCTAGCTCTATCAACAGTCTGTTTCACTAACTCTGTACCCGAGTCGCATGCTGCTGGGCTACGTTTGCTGGGCTACGTTTGCTTGACCCATACTGGCTCTCTGGTGATGAGCAGCCCTTTGTCTCTGCCTATCAGCTAGTTCATCTCTCTCTACTCTTCAGTAGCGTTTCCTTCTGTACACACTTTCACTTGTCTTCACCAGTATCACATAGTGTTTCTTATGGTGCAGAATTTTCTAGAATCACAATTCCTTTACAGAAACTTTTGTGGATTATGAAAGCAAGAAGTAGTTGCAAAGTTGACTGCAAAGATACGAATTACCACTATAGCAGCTATATATTAGATTAGATAATCATCTTACTGTATGGAACCATACAAACAAGATGTGTGTGTGTTTGTGTGTGTCAGTGGCGGTACTACAGGGGGGCGGAGGGGGGCGTACGCCCCCACAAACCGCCCGTCTGGCCTGGTCGCGGGGCGAGCGCCATGCTATTATCTACACGGCCACAGCTAGGTACGTAGATCAGACATTCCTTGTAACTCAAGATAGAGAGAAGTCCACTGATTCAGTCGAAGGAGCAGCAGCCCAGGCGTCCATTGATTCAGTCGAAGGAGCAACAGCCCAGGAGTCCACGGATTCCGTCGAACGACCAACAACCCACTCATTCCCTTCGTCAAGCGGACGTTCAGCTTCTACTAATGTAGCAAGAGAAGGAGGGAAGATGTCAGAACTTATGAATGTGGGTCTGAGGTCACACACATACATATCTTTCCTGTACTGCTGCAGACCGCACGGTGATCCTAGGTAACCATCGTGATGCGTGGGTGTTTGGAGCAGCTGACCCTAACTCTGGTACCGCAGCCCTCATGGAGATTGCCCGGGCATTCAGTGTGCTTCGGAGCTATGGTAGGATCTGTTCAGAGACTCTGTAATAGATCTAGCAACTGGCTACATGTACCACTGCATGATACATACACTTAATATTCTTCTTCTCTATCTCGTTTGTCCTCTGTTCCTCCTCCTACACACACACACACACATACACACAGGCTGGAGACCTGGCCGCACTATTTTCCTGTGTAGCTGGGATGCAGAAGAATATAGTTTGGTCGGATCCACAGAATGGGTCGAGGTCAGCAGTCAATTTTATCTTCCTCCATGTAGGCATAGTCTGCTGCATCTAGCCAGCTGCATGTGCATCAAGCCATGCAGCTGCATAAGTGTCGGTCACTTTACTTTTGTACATCTGCACACATGCGGTCAACAGGATAGGGCAAAGCTGCTGGGAGCCAGTACAGTAGCATACCTCAATGTAGACACAGGAGTATCAGGTGAGTATGTTATTCATGTATATTCAGTGTGGGCTCAGGAGTAAAAAGTAAGTATATAGGTGTAGTACAATTCAGATGCAAGTTCAAGATATTTTGTGTGGGCTCAGGAGTAAGAGGTTATATAGTTGTATAGCAATTCAGTCTCACTTTGTCTGTACATGTTGAGAGTCTAGCCTCGTTTGATCCAGGCTTTCCCACCGTCTAGTTTTTGATCGCTTCCAGTTTGCAATAACGGAGGAGGAAGGCCTGGTCCATTTTATCACGTGAATGACATCAGTGTCTACTAGAGGGGGGAGGGTCCCCCATCGAAAGAACGAGCTTGAGGCTTTACCTTGTAGTTTCTATCCCAAGCGCTGGAGTTTTGAACGTTCACGAAGTGAAAAACGTACCACTCCTGGTTCAAAAACGAAGAACGTGTGCACAAAATGCATTCGCAATATTCGAGCTGTGTTGCTGTGTATCTTCCATTCCCAGGCTCTGAGTTCTTCTCTGCAGCGGCCAGCCCTCTGCTGTATGAAGTTCTCTTTCAGGCTGCAAATATGGTGACTATATTTTACAACTTCTCTCCCTTCTTCATCCTCACATTTAATTCCTCCTCTTCTCTCCCCTCTCATCCCTCTCCTCCCAGACAAAGTGCCCCAATCCTGGATTTGACACCGTATATGATGAGTGGCTACATTATAACTGGACAAGCTACAATGGCACAAGAAAGCCAAGGTATGCTCTTCAACAAAGGAGAAGCTAATATGTGCAGTAAGGAGGAATAGCAGCATAAATATACCTTTGTCATGTTTCACCATTACGGTTGATTCACTGATTGACTGATTGATTGATTGATGATTGGTTGAGTGACTGATTGATGATTGGTTGGTTGGTTGATTGATTGATTGATTGATTGATTGATTGATTGATTGATTGATTGATTGATTGACTGACTGACTGATTGATTGATTGATTGACTGATTAACTGATTGATTGATTGATTGATGGTTAATTAATTGATCAATTAAGCAATTGATCGGTTATTCAATTGTGCTTGATCAATCAAGTATTTATTGCATTATAATAGCTTGGATCTCTCCCCCACCATCAGGATTAGTGACCTGGGGTCTGGAAGTGACTTCACCATGTTCCTGCAGACCCAGGGCATCAGCTGCTCAAGTATAAACTACGTACGTACTCTCACAGCTGAATAAAACACAACCAAAACCCAGTCTAACCCAAAGTGTTATTGTTACATAAAACAGTCAATTCTATACACAAACTGACATAGATGACTGTAGTCCCAACAGGTGACAGATCAACTTCTAAATACCACAAAAAGAGACCTCCTAAATTGCTTGTATAATATGCCCATATTTCCATGCGAGATCCTATCTTATAGTGTCAACATTTTCCCTCACATATGTAGCTAGCAACAAGTTTCTAGTTCTGTAGAGATGATGCTTCTTGTCGTCATTATATACAGGCTAACTACACCCCTGGTGGCTATGCGGTGTACCACTCGGTTCACGATAACTTCTACTGGATGCAACACTTTGGTGACCCTGACTTTTCACGACACCTGGCTTTAGGACTGGTGTGGGCCAAGACAGGGATTCTGCTTGCTACCACCCCCGTCCTCCCGTATGACCCTCGTGACTATGCCATTGCTCTGAATAGGATCTACAATGGACTGGTACAGCAGTACGGAACAGTACTGCAGCAGCAGAACATCACTCTGGGTGAGGCGGTTGCTGATTTGTAGGGAGATAATTACTTTCCTTCTTTCCTCCTTCCCTCCCTCCCTCCCTCCCTCCCTCCCTCCCTCCCTCCCTCCCTCCCTCCCTCCCTCCCTCCCTCCCTCCCTCCCTCCCTCCCTCCCTCCCTCCCTCCCTCCCTTCCTCCCTCCCTCCCTTCCTCCCTCCCTCCCTCCCTTCCTCCCTCCCTCCCTTCCCCCCTCCCTCCTTCCCTCCCTCCCTTCCTCCCTCCCTCCCTCCCTCCCTTCCTCCTTCCCTCCAGACTATCTTTGCTCCTCAGTGGATGAGTTCACCCAGGCCTCACTAACTCTGTGGGCTGACATCCAACAAGCAATAGCTACCAACCTTACCATGAGTGAAAACATAGTGCGTATCATCAACAACAAGCTCATGAATATCGAGAGAGCGTTCATCCATCCCACGGGCCTACCAGGGAGACCAATGTTCAAGTATGTCCTTGTTGCGTAAGGTGTGCTAGAACCATCTACGTACCTACCGTAACTGCAACTCCCAACTATGTTCTATTGAACAGTAGTCCAACCTGAGCAAGTTAGTTGTTGCTGGACACCCTCCAATCTTCACTATGCCATGCAGCTATCAGCCTAGCCTCATTCCCAAACCTGTTAGAAAGATTGGGGAAATGGGTCTGGGAATGAGGCTAAACTCACCTAGCACATATCTCAATACACAACATTTTTGGTTTGTATGATCTGAAGAAGAAGGGTAAAACGGTAGCTTCAATATATAATACACGGAAGTGGAAGAGCTTCCATTTGTGTTCAGTGTAATACACAGAAGCATAAGAGCAGAAATGGAAAAGCGGTGAAAAAGAGGGGAGGCCTAGGAACAAGGCTACCAGAATGGTATCTTTTGCCCCAGGATATCAAGTGATAGTTTAATTGGCAGTTTGGACTGCAGCTGCTACTGTATACTAGCTCACACAAAGTGTCTGTATCAGACAGTCTAGTTCCTTTAATGCTTTGCCCACAAAATGTTGCTGCTGCTTACACTTGTGTCTGAACTTATTATCCAAACATGGAAATCACACATTGTACCCCCCTCACCCACCCACCCACACACACACACACACACACACACACACACACACACACACACATGCACACACACACACACACACACACACACACACACACACACACACACACGCACACACACACACACACACACACACACACACACACACGCACACACACACACACACACACACACACGCACACACGCACACACACACACACACGCACATACACACACACACGCACACACACACACACACACCAGGCATGTTGTGTTTGCTCCAAGCTCGTTCAACGCCTATTTAAGCTCAACATTCCCCGGCATTTCAGACACCATCTTCAATGCCACCCACTACGGGGGAGAGTGGAACGAAGTACGCAAGCAAATTGACATTGTGAGGATAAGCATCCAATACGCCACTCAGATCATGAGCCAGCCCGCTCTCAAATACATCAAAAAGAGACACATCTAATTATCGAAGGAAGCACAACTTTTGATTAATACCATTGTTAAGTTTCTGTATAGTGACGTGCATTGGTTTAGTTTTTGTTACCTCTTGTATATATAACGAGCCTAGCCCCACCCAACGACGCGACATGCATACCTGGTTTCATGCGGCGCGCGCGTGCGGAAGCCGGACTACCGTTCGCGTTTGGGTGAGGCTACCACGCCCCCAGGCGTGGCAGCCCCACCCCAAGGGTAGAGTGCAGTCTTACTGCTCCGATGGACGATGGAAGAAGAGGACTTGGAGCCGTTTTTGAAGGCGGAGGACGAGGATCCCGTCCCCCTGCGTTATCCCAAGCTCAGGTTTCGTGCAAATGAGACCTCGGCCACAAGCACGGCCACGTGGAAGACCAGGCTTGTGCTCCTGACAATTGCTGGCCTCGCTGTCCTGCTACTGATTGTAGGCTCTTTCGTAGGCGGCATTTTCTTGGGGAAAAAGATCATGCACGATCAAGCTAGCGGCTCAAGCTCCTGCGGCAAGTGCAACAACACCGGTGGCATTCAGCCTGTTCCGACACCGTCTTCCGGCAATGGTAGTGCTTACGACATGGTGTACAACTGGGGCGCGACTGTGAACGTTAGCGGGCAGCCGATGAGAGTGGTGGACTGGCTGAACACGAACATGACCGCCGAGAACATGATGAACAACTTGAAGTGAGTTTCCCTCGGCCACAGACCTGTCCAACAATCCTAGCTTCCTAGTTGTACCATCACCTGTCCCTAATCTCTCAACTGCAGGAACCTCACTGAAAAACCTCACATTGCTGGCAGTGAGGAGAACAAGCAACTGGCAGAGATGATTTACGAACAGTGGAGGGGCTATGACATGTTTGATGAGGTGGAACTGGTGAACTACTCGGTTTATCTGAGCTATCCCAATCCTGACAAGGGTAATGTCCTGCGGCTGCTTGGCCCCACCGGTGATGTGTTGTATGAGGCTAATACTTCCAAGGAGCCTCCTCTGACTCCTGGGGAGAATGACTCCACCGTTGTACCCCCGTTCAATGCCTACTCTGGTTATGGGAATGCTACAGTGAGTCATCTTTTGCTAGTCTTACAAACAATACCACAGTGTTAAGATATCTGTAGAGTGATGGAGCACATTAAGACTGGCAACAACATCCACAAGTGTAATGTTACCGGCAGTGTTTTGTGTGTACCTTACTTTGCAAATGCTTCTACGTAGCATCACAATTAAGTTTTGTGGCAGCAACTACACACTTTGTAGTACTCTTGCTATTATTATTAAACATGTAATTCACACCACAGAACAAGGTGTACAGATAAAGAATTAGAGTGCAGTACCACTAAGTTAAAGTTAAGCACAAAAAATTAATAATTATGCATAAATTAAGGATTGATATTCGCATGAAATGGCATATACAATCATATTAAGCATGTTCTGATCAAAACCATCAACAAAAAGACTATTGTCTCTAATCTCCCTGATTAGGTTAACAACCGAAAGATTTCCACAACTATAGTTACGAACAAAATCGGAGCCATACTTAAAGTTATAACCAATAAAATTACGACAAGACTACATATATATTTTTTACAAAACTGGGGGAGGGACTAAGCCTATTTGAGACAAGTCTGCAAACAATAATATTAACCTCAGGGAGTATTGCATTGAAAAATCTGAAATAAGCGATTTTTAATTATTTTTGAAATTTGTACGGTATATACTGGCATGTTCAAATTTTCCAGACCAGGGGGATCCACATAATTATTTCTTCATCCAGTGCATTTTTTTCCATTTTGTGTACATTTCAGACTTCAGTCCTTAGAGAGACTATAAGAAAGGCCTTGTGATCATTTTGGATCCTTCCCTAACCCTCTGTCTACTTAGGTGGACATTGACATCACTTGTGTGATAACATTATCCTACTTTGCTGTTTGCATTCTGTGGCCAATCACAAACTAAATGATGGGATAGTCTGCGAGTGGGGTGATGCTACAACACAAAGGTTTTAAGTGATGATGCATATTTTCTTTCAGGGATTACTGGTATACGTGAACTATGGCACCATCAATGACTTTCTCTACCTCACTGAAAACCTCAGCTTAAGTCTAAGTGGAAGGGTTTGCATTGCCAGATATGGCCATAACTACCGTGGAGACAAGGTTAGTCGTTTTTAATGGGGTAACATTTCAGTGGCTTCTCAGTTGGCTCCTGCATAAAAGAAGGTCATCTGATACCAACTTGAGTTCAGAAGACTTTTGCTGACGTTTCAACTGTCGTCATCAGGGTGAAAAGAGGAGGAAGGAGGCTCTGCACATCCAGATGCAGATGACACCCTCGGAGGTGTGCTTCAACTGAGATGGAGGACTTGAAGTCCCTGGTTGCAGGATTGCAGAGATGAGGAGGCAGGGAGGGAGGAGCAAACTTTTCCGACCTTTGACTCCCAATGATGTGTATCCTCAGTAGTGCAGTAGTGTTTGTTCACACTTCTTCACTTTCACCCTGAAGCATTCAGTTGTAACCTCGGCAAAAGTTTTCTGAACTCAAGTTGGTATCAGAGGACCTTCTTCATTAATGGGGGTAACAGCATCCCAAAGGTAGCGTATTTGGCCAGCTGTCTTTGAAATTTGCTATGAGTGATTGTAAATGAGTCGTTATGATGCAAGGCAGACACCAATTTTATCTGTCTCAGTCCAATCCATGTCCAGCTGAGTTTCATCCTGACTGTGTTCCATTCTATATACACCACTCTCCAGGCCAAGCTGGCTCAGTATTATGGCTGTAGTGGTCTGATTATCTATTCTGACCCAGCTGAGTTTGCTCCAAAGGGTGGTCCCCCTGTCTACCCCAATGGTCCCAACCTCCCGCCGGGTGGGGTGCAGAGGGGGTCACTGCTGATCTCTAGTGGAGACCCCCTCACACCCGGGATTCCAGCTATACGTTAGTGTATGTGTGTGTGGGTGAGTGTGTGTGTGTGGGTGGGTAGGTGGATGGAGGAGTGGGTGAGGTATATAAGAGTTGGAAGGTGAAGATGTGAGTTTCTGTGTGTATGGTGGCATGGGGAACAGTATCATGGATCAACTTGTTCAAACACACACACACACACACACACACACACACACACCAGCTGGGGTGTTCAGACGAAACTACAGTGAAGTGTTAGCAGAGAAGGCAGCTCCGACCATCCCTGTCCAACCCATCTCCTATGCTGATGCTATACACTTTATGAGGTACGTATGTAAAACATGGCTGCATTTACCGTACTGGCATTATGTATGCACACAACTAGATACATAGCCTATCCTTTCTCTTCCTCCTCCCTCTCTTCTTCTCTTCCACCTTTTCTTCCCCTCGCATTCCTCATTCTCTCATCTCTCCTCTTCCTTCTCATTTCTTCTTGTCTCCCCCCTCTCTTCTCATTTTTCCTCTCCTCCTCTCCTTCCTTCCAGCCAGCTGGATGGGAATGAGGCCCCTCCCTCATGGCAGGGACAACTGGGTATCACCTACTACATCACACAGCAGGAGACCAATCAGTCAAAGTCAGTCAGCGTCTACTGTGTTGCTGGTAGATCACTGAAGAATCTGCCAAAAAGTTAATAGCACATGCATGAAAGTGCCATGTTTGGGAAAATTTTAGTATATCACACCACATCCCTCACACCACACATCCTCCCCTTCTCACAGCTCCACCTACATTGAGGTCAACAACTATCAGACAGAAAAGTTCATCTATGATGTCACTGCTACCATGTATGGTGGAGTGGAGCCAGGTAGTCTATGCCCCTCAGAGACTAGTTTAACTTTGTCCTAGCTCTATCAACAGTCTGTTTCACTATCTCTGTACCCGAGTCGCCTGTGCTTGCTGCTGGGCTACATTTGCTTGACCCATTGCTTGTTTGTCAGACACATACTGGCTCTCTGCTGATGAGCAACTCTTGGTCTCTGCCTATCCACTAGTTCATCTCTCTCTACTCTTTTGTGGTGTTTCCTTCCGTACACCTGTTCACTTGTCTGCACTGGTTACTGTACAGTCTTCTTTTTATTATCGTGCATATGGGGCAACATTTTCATGGAATTGTGATGCACTGTATTACAGCAAAAGTTTTTGTGGATCAAATTTTTACAAAAGCAAGTAGGAGTTGCAAGCTTGAATGTGAAAAAAAAAACAACTGATTAATGACATATATAATATCTTACTGCTATAAGCCATACACACAACTGCTCATTAATGACTGCTGCCCTTCAATTGAGAAGGGGAAAATGTCAGAACTTACAAGAAAGTTTGTGTGCATGTCTGAGGTCACACACATACATATCTTTCCTGTGCTGCTGCAGACCGCGTGGTGATCCTAGGTAACCATCGTGATGCGTGGGTGTTTGGAGCAGCTGACCCTAACTCTGGTACCGCAGCCCTCATGGAGATTGCCCGGGCATTCAATGTGCTTCGGAGCTATGGTAGGATCTGTTCAGAGACAGTGCATGGCGCTATAGCTGTACTCTATTCTGTAATAGATCTAGCAACTGGCTACAATGTACTGATGTGTGATGTCATGTTATTGTGATATAATGTATAAAACTCCTTCTCTAGCTCTTTTCTTCTCTGTTCTTTTCCTACACACGCACACCCACACACATGAATGCACACATATACACACACACATATACACACACAGGCTGGAGACCTGGCCGCACTATTGTCCTGTGTAGCTGGGATGCGGAAGAATATAGTGTGGTTGGATCCACAGAATGGGTTGAGGTCAGCATTCAATTTTACCTTCTTTCCATGTAGGCATAGGATTACAGTCAGCTGTGTCTAGCCAGCTCCATCTAGTCAGCTGTGTCTAGCCTGCTGCACTTAGCCGGCTCCATCCATCTACCTCCATCTAGTCAGCTGCACAGGCCAGCTACATCTAGCCAGCTCCATATTGCCAGCTGCATGAATCAGTCAGCTCCATATTGCCAGCTGCATGAATCAGTCAGCTGCATCTAGCCAGCTGCATGCATATTGCCAGCTGCATGAATCAGTCAGCTGCATCTAGCCAGCTGCATATTGCCAGCTGCATGAATCCATCATCTGCATCTAGCCAGCTGCATGAATCCATCATCTGCATCTAGCCAGCTGCATATTTCCAGCTGCATGAATCAGTCAGCTGCATGAATCAGTCAGCTGCATCTAGCCAGCTACATATTTCCAGCTGCATGAATCAGTCAGCTGCATCTAGCCAGCTGCATCTAGCCAGCTGCATATTTCCAGCTGCATGAATCAGTCAGCTGCATCTAGCCAGCTGCATCTAGCCAGCTACATATTTCCAGCTGCATGAATCAGTCAGCTGCATCTAGCCGGCTGCATCTAGTCAGCTGCATGAATCAGTCAGCTGATGAATCTGTCAAGTGTCAGTCACTTTACTTTTGTACATCTGCACACATGTGGTCAACAGGATAGGGCAAAGCTGCTGGGAGCCAGTACAGTAGCATACCTCAATGTAGATGCAGGAGTATCAGGTGAGTATGTTATTCATGTATATTCAGTGTGGGCTCAGGAGTAAAAAGTAAGTATATAGGTGTAGTACAATTCAGATGCAAGTTCAAGATATTTTTTGTATAAATATCTGCTTCACTCTCACTTTCCTCTGTATGTGTGGAGAGTCAGTAACTTGCTCTAATATCATACTGCAAAGGGATGAATTAACACTGCATGGTTGAGAATGTAAATTTGGCTGCAGAAGATTGAAAATGGAAATCTCAGCTGTTTGAATTTGCAATATTCAAGTTGTGTTGCAGATCTAGGATGGATGTTGTGTATCTTCCATACCCAGGTTATGAGTTCTTTATTGCAGAAGCCAGCCCTCTGCTATATGAAGTTCTCTTTCAGGCTGCAAATATGGTGACTAACTTCTCTCCCTTCTTCATCCTCACATTTAATTCATCCTCCTCTTCTCTCCCCTCTCACCCTCTCCTCTTCTCCCTCCTCTTCATTCCTCTCTGCCTCCTTTCCTCCTCTCCTCCCAGACAAAGTGTCCCAATCCTGGATTTGACACAGTATATGATGAGTGGCTACACAAAAACTCAATGAGCTACAATGGCACAACAAAGCCAAGGTATACTCACTGAGAAAGTGGAGCTAATAACATAAAGAATTCTTGATCATGTTTAACCATTGTAGTTGATTTGATTGATTGATTGACTGATTGATTGATTGATCGATCGATCGATCGATTGATTGATTGATTGATTGATTGATTGATTGATTGATTGATTGATTGATTGATTGATTGATTGATTGATTGATTGATTGATCGACCGACTGATTGATTAATTGATTGGTTGGTTGATTGATTGATTGATCATTCGATTGTTCAATCAATCGTGTATTTGTTTTTTTCTTGTGACGGTTATCTCTCCCCTACCACCAGGATTAGTGACCTGGCGTCTGACAGTGACTTCACCATGTTCCTGCAGACCCAGGGCATCAGCTGCTCAAGCACAAGCTATGTACGCACTCCCTACTGATTCAGATGAATAAAAACACAACCAAAACCCAGTCTAACCCAAAGTGGTGTTGTTACATATAACGGTCAGTTCTATGCACAAGCAGTGCAATTACGTTGCTATGGCTAAAACTCTCTCAAAGAACCTACTGCACTGTCCAAGTTGAAGTATGTGACTGTAGTTCAACAGATAGATCATGTGGCTGACTATGACTGACTGCCTTTACTCCCATGATAGAGAAGGCATTCTTGGGAAGGCTCTTCTCATAACTTCTTAACTCTTGAGCTAATAAAAGTTATCAATCCATCTTCTAAATTCTATATATGGCCTCTTGTAGAAATAATGTGTTTCACCATCATTCCATGCAGGGTGACCACACCCCAGTGTACCACTCGGTTCACGATAACTTCTACTGGATGCAACACTTTGGTGACCCTGGCTTTTCACGACACCTGGCTTCAGGTCTGGTGTGGGCCAAGACGGGGATTCTGCTTGCTACCACCCCCGTCCTCCCGTATGACCCTCGTGACTATGCCATTGCTCTGAATAGGATCTACAATGGACTGGTACAGCAGTACGGAACAGTACTGCAGCAGCAGAACATCACTCTGGGTGAGACGGTTGCTGATTTGTAGGGAAATAATTACTTTCCTTCTTTCCTCCTCCCTCCTTCCCTCCCTCCCTCCCTCTCTCCCTCCCTTCCTCCCTCCCTCCCTCCCTTCCTCCCTCCCTCCCTTCCTCCCTCCCTCCCTCCCTCCCTCCCTCCCTCCCTTCCTCCCTCCCTCCCTTCCCCCCTCCCTCCTTCTCTCCTCCTCCCTCTTCCTTCCCTTCCTCTCTCCTCCTTCCCTCCAGACTATCTTTGCTCCTCAGTGGATGAGTTCACCCAGGCCTCACTAACTCTGTGGGCTGACATCCAACAAGCAATAGCTACCAACCTCACCATGAGTGAGAACGTAGTGCGTATCATCAACAACAAGCTCATGAATATCGAGAGAGCCTTCATCCATCCCACGGGCCTACCAGGGAGACCAATGCTCAAGTATGTGCTTTTTTGTGTTGAGGATATCCTCATTCCCAGGCCCGTTTCTCCAATTTTCCAAACAGCTAGGCCTGGGAATGAGGCCAGGTTGAGGGCGGCTACTTGAATGGCATAGTGAAACTATTCAGCAGAACATGGTTGTTGTAGTCCAAACTGTCACAGGTCTCTCAGAGCAAAAATTTGTAATGTGTGGTCTTCAAAAGAAGGAGAAAATGTTGTGTATCATTTACCACGGGATATCATGACAGTTTGGAATGTGACTTGCAGCTGTATACCGGCCGGGTTACACAATGTGTCTGTAATTCAGTTACTGTGATGCTCCACCCACAGGAAGTTGCTGCCGCTGCTTATACTTGCAGTCTAGAGTTGTATGGGATTTTGAAACATGACATGTACACATGCAACACACACATACACACACACACACACACACACACACACACACACACACACACACACACAAAGGACAAAGGACAAACGTAAGGAGCTCCCCTAATGGGGATATGCCCCCCCAGACCAATTAAGGCTGGGACCCCTGTGCGCTACTTCAGGGATCTCTGGGCCTAGCGCTAGACAAACTCCTGAAGCCAGGCCAAGCACTCGCAGGAGCACTGACTATGCCCCTCCACTGTGGTGTGGGCACCCGAAGTCCCACCTGTACCCCAGTGGAATTAGGCACAGCCAGTGGTCTTGTCCTTCCCCAGCCTAAGCCAGGTTCCCAATTTACTATTTTACTTGGGCCTGGGTTGGGTGCCAAGTGGAGAAAGAAAGATGTTTTTTTTTTTTTCTCCTGTGGTAACTGGTGGGACTTGAACCTGTGATCTTTCGATTGACAGTCAAGTGCTTTAACAACTTGGCCACACAGTCAACCACACACACACACACACACACACACACACACACACACACACACCAGGCATGTTGTGTTTGCTCCAAGCTCGTTCAACGCCTATTTAGGCTCAACATTCCCTGGTATTTCAGACACCATCTTCAATGCCACCCACTACGGGGGAGAGTGGAACGAAGTGCGCAAGCAAATCGACATTGTGAGAATAAGCATCCAATACGCCACTCAAATCATGAGCCAGCCCGCTCTCAAATACATCAAAAAGAGACACATGTAATGTCGAAAGAAACAGTTAATATCTTCTGTATAGTGGAAAACTTTGACAGGCATTAATGTGCAATATTTATGTTTGTACCTCTTCCTGTTTAAAACGTTGGTGACTTTTTGTATATTTATCTCACTATGATCTCGTCTCAGGAACGAGCCCCACCTAACGACATGCATACCCATTTATACGTTACGAAAAATTAAACTCGAGACGGGACCGCGCCGGCCAGTACGACAACGAGAGAGGAGGGGTCCCAGGGAGGCTATGAAGTTGAGCAGGGATGAGTGAACAGCGAAAGAGCCGACTGTTTTTCTACGAACTGCTGGAGCCCAAGGAAGAGATTGATGAGGTGGGGGGCGTGCTCATAGGACAAGAAAGCACTTCTTGAGGCAGGGGAAAGGGTAGCTATTTATACTAAACCTATCTGCACGGGGAGGTATGCATCCATATATGTGGCAAACCACAGATACTGACTGTGGTAGTGTACAGTATGCAGTCTGTTCTCTTAATTGGATATACCCCCCAAAAAGTACTGTGGCCAATAGACCCCTTTCCGTGCATCCGGTTTCCACATCCTATAGATGGTTTTCATGGGGCGTGGCTTCACTTCCGGAGGGCAAAAGTCGGTGTCTGGGTTTAGTGCAGCTGCGTGCAAAATACAGGCTAGTAAGCGCTACATCGAGTCTTTACCATTAGTACCGAAAGATAAAAGAAGCTGCTTCTCTCAAGGTGAAAGGTCCACTGTACAGCTGCCTCTTGATCGCGTGTTTGCCCTCCGGAAGTAGGACGCTTAATTGACATTTGGAAACCATCTATTGGAGGTCAAGGGGAATCCAGTGTCTCCAACTTACCAATCCTGGCTGGCCCTTCGCAAGATTTGCTGTACAATATATGTGTTCATGTCAACATGCAGTACTGACCATCAATATGACACAAACAGGATGCTCAGAATGGAACAAAGTTTTCTGTAAAGATAAAACTTTCAGTGGTTTCTCAGTTGAATCAGAAATGAAAAGAAAGGTTCTCTGTTAAATTGAAAATCCTGCATAAGAAAAGTTTGCCCTGATGACAACTGAAGCATTCAGTGGAACTGTCTGATCCCAAGTTTGTAACATAGAACTTTCCTTTTCGTTTATACTGTTCTGTCCTGGCGTGAGAGCAGCTGACCAGATTCCCACAGTAGCCATGCAGGGAGGTGCACAAAATTTGTTTCCATAGAAGCCTACCACCATGGTTGCACAAACAACACTAGCTACTGTGCATGTACCCTCAGGCATTGACTATAACAGCGGAATCCAGAGTTTCGTGTTTTTTTCCATGGAGATAGTAGCCTTGTTTCTTCTCATGAGGCATACTTTGTGGTAACTTCTATCCTTCCCTCTACCTCCCTCTGCTGCTTTCTCCCATCTCCCCCACCTCTCTTCACCTCTCTCTATCTCCCTCTATCTCTCTCCATCTCCCCCAACCTCTCTTCTCTCCCCACCTCCCTTCACCTCCCTCTATCTCTCTCCATCTCCCCCCACCTCTCTTCACCTCCCTCCATCTCCCTCTATCTCTCTCCATCTCCCCCCCCCCCCCCCCACCTCTCTTCTCCCCCCACCTCCCTTCACCTCCCTCTATCTCTCTCCATCTCCCCCCACCTCCCTTCACCTCCCTCCATCTCCCTCTATCTCTCTCCATCTCCCCCCCACCTCTCTTCTCCCCCCACCTCCCTTCACCTCCCTTCACCTCCCTTCACCTCCATCTATCTCTCTCCATCTCCCCCCACCTCCCTTCACCTCCCTTCACCTCCATCTTCCATCTCCCCCCACCTCCCTTCACCTCCCTTCACCTCCATCTATCTCTCTCCATCTCCCCCCCTTCCATCTGTCTATGCTACTGAAGCGTCTTGAGAAGTGCCACAGTGAGCTCAGTTCTCTCACCTCCCACCTCCAGGAGAATGAAGTCTACAACCACCTAAATGACAAGGTTGCCACATACACAGACACTCAGTTATTGTTTCATTGTTTGTTTAGAGGAAAAGAACATTATTTTTAGTGAGGTAAAAGGAATTGCTGCGATTTCATTGTTATTGCTAGACTATATCACAAGTAATCTCATGAGATTTCCTGTTTCTTGGTTTTTTCAGTACATATATGCAAGAACAATCACAGCTTGCTGTTAAAAGACAAGCTTATAAATTGTGTAGAGTCACCCAATGTACAGGACATATTTTGGCCAATGGAATTATAATGCACGGGAGTGTGATACTGAAAGCGATTCGTGCTGGGGTTGGTTTGGGGTTTGGGAACGAGACAAGGTAATTGTACTGGAAGCAATACACATATCGGGGAATGAGAATGGGAAAAAGTGTATCATACTCCTCTGCAGTAATATCACAGTCTATATATACACCAAGCAACGTGTGTGTGTGCATGCATACACACTCCTCTGCAGTAATATCACAGTCTATATATACACCAAGCAACGTGTGTGTGTGCATGCGTATGTAAACGACTTGTGTTGTGTTGACAGGTTAGCCGCAGTGCTCAAGACCATGAGGACATCACCAACGCCCTTCTCTATTCCATCCTCACTGACCCCGCCACTGCGCCCAAGGTGAACACTCATATAGCCACTGTCAGTCATGACCATTACACATTATCATATCACATCACCATCCCACATACGTAGTGCACACAGAAATCAAACACCCATCACACCCCCCCCCCCCCCCCCATCACGCCCCCGACCATCAATTAGTTGTAGTTCCTCATCTGTGCAGATTCATGCATGTCAGTGTACACATGTGCACATGGTGTGCATATGAGAGTTGATTGACCCTAGCTTATGTAAAATTACAGTCAGTAAACAGTGTGCAGTCACTTTGCAGCATTAAAGCACTGATTCTTTCTAGCATTAAAACTCACAATCTTAAACCCTTGCAAAAGTTTCCTCTGCTACAATAGTGGGTTGTGAGGGCTGGTGCTTGTCAGGGCACTAAACCAGGTTTCTTTTCTACTGACTTTTCACTTCTTTATTTGCTTCATGACAGAAAATGCAGTTTATAGTACATTCACTCACAAAACGTTACCTTCTCTGTCCCCCTTTACACCCCATATCTCCTCCACACCTCTCCTGCACACCCCACCCCCTCATACCTCCATCCCACACTTCCTCCACACCCCCCACACCTCCTAGACCTATCACACCCTCACTCTCGTCTCACGAGACAGCCTGGCTCTCCTCACTGCCCACATGGAGAGAATCATTATGGAGAAGATTAGAAAGCTTCAGGACACCACTAGAGTACAGGTATGACCCTCTTCCATGGTTACGTATCCAGAGGTCAAAGTCCGAATCACGCAGCAGATATTCTATTACATGTATTGTTAGACTGTGCCACCGTAATGAGCAGGTGGGCAGTACTAGAGGTTGTTGCAGTGTATCAGTACTGTAGCCTTGTTCCCAGGCTCTCTCTGCTAAGAGGAGAGGAGAGCCTGGTCTGACATCAAGATATGTCTGACATCAAGACTAGACACGAGGTAGTGACATGAAGTCTGCCCACATAGCTAAGAGCTCAGGGTCATAGCAAGTTGATGCATAGCTACAAAGGGATATGAACAGTTTTCTACAATGCCTGAGAGAGCCTGAGAACAAGGCTATCAGTGCTGTATGTCTTGATGTGCAATGGCAGGTTCGTTTGCTTGCATCTCCAACAAACCACACATTTTGTAGAATCAAGATCAGCTTTGTTAGTCTGTACCTCATTACCACACATTCAGCTTAGGACAGAAGAGCTGTATGCATGCATATTTGGCCCATAAACTATATAATATTGTAAGTACATTAGTTACATTGCCTCCCCTCTACATGTAGCTCTATCCATAATCTGCAGGTACTCTGGCTGACTCGTGAGATGATCCAGACTGGGGTTGCTGGGGCAGACAAACTCTGCTTTGCCCTCCTCAAACAACTGCCAGGTAAGAGAGACTCTTTGTCCTACTCGGTCCCTTTGTCCTACTCGGTCCCTTTGTCCTACTCGGTCCCTTTGTCCTGCTCGGTCCCTTTGTCCTGCTCGGTCCCTTTGTCCTACTCGGTCCCTTTGTCCTACTCGGTCCCTTTGTCCTGCTCGGTCCCTTTGTCCTGCTCGGTCCCTTTGTCCTACTCGGTCCCTTTGTCCTGCTCGGTCCCTTTGTCCTGCTCGGTCCCTTTGTCCTGCTCGGTCCCTTTGTCCTACTCGGTCCCTTTGTCCTACTCGGTCCCTTTGTCCTGCTCGGTCCCTTTGTCCTGCTCGGTCCCTTTGTCCTGCTCGGTCCCTTTGTCCTGCTTAGTCCTTTTGTCCTGTTCAGTGATCATTCACTATTATGCAATTCTTCTCCAGCGGGAAGCACAATCAGTGGAGATATCTACTGAGAATATTTGTGCTCATTACCATTCATGTTAACCACAATGGTGAGGCTACTCCAGCAGCAAGCAGATCAGATCAGGAAGGTCAGCCTCGTACCCAGGCTCCTTCTCGTGTGTGGGAAGAAGAACTGAGTCTCAGTACAAAGCTATACGGCATGCGATGCAGATTAATTAACTCCTTTCCTTCCCTCTCCTCTTGGTGGTGCCACTTTCAGTTTTTTTTTCAAGAGTCTCCCAAACTTCTTTTTTTTTACATGCTGACCTTGTGGCTACCAAATGTATGGTTCTTGCATTCCTATGGTAATTGCAACATCAGCTCAAATTTCAACCCAACACCATATGATAATTTCCTGCTCAGTAGTAACAATGACTGTGGCTATAGCAGTAACAATGTAAACTTTGTTTCTGTACACAGGGAGTGGCTGGAGGGTCAACCAGCGCTGGTGAGCAGTGTGGTGTACACGTACCTCTCTCTCCTCCCGGATCACATGAGCCCTTCCCTGGCCAGCCTGAGGAAGCAGGAGGCACAGCTATGTGCGTCCCTCATCAGAAACAGGGTATGGCGGGAGGGAGGGAGGGAGGGAGGGAGGGAGGGAGGGAGGGAGGGAGGGAGGGAGGGAGGGAGGGAGGGAGGGAGGGAGGGAGGGAGGGAGGGAGGGAGGGAGGGAGGGAGGGAGGGAGGGAGGGAGGGAGGGAGGGAGGGAGGGAGGGAGGGAGGGAGGGGGGGGGGGGGGGGGGGGGGGGGGGGGGGGGGGGGGGGGGGGGGGGGGGATAGAGACAGAAGAGGGAGGGATGGAGGAGCAGTGATCTACCTTTGGTGGTCAGTCAGTCAGATTCCATGATGATCGAAAAGTGACGAAGCAGAGTACCAAGCCTCATACTCAAACCGAGGAATCTTCTCCTCCTGTGTAATGTGCGTGTGAGACTACCTCATACCCAGGCACTCATACTACTGAAACATTCCAGTGTACATGACATTATGAGTGGATGTCTGGAGAAGTGGTACATCTGCATGTGTTTCACCTTACCTCAGTAGTGCAGCTTGGTTGAAAGCTAAGAAACTTTTCCTCCCTTTCTGTACAGTTCCTGGACTGTGCACAGATTGGAAGGGACCTTGTCCGACTCTTACAGAGTGTAGCAAGGTACATATACGAAAGGAGAGAGGAGAAAGGAGAAAGACAGTTATTTCATACTGCACACGCAGCACCAACAAGCAATTTCATCTGAAGATATGTAACACAAGTATATTTCTGGAGTACTGGCTAGCTAGGTGCTATTGCTAGATGTATTGAGGTGCTGCTGCGGTCGTGAAATAACCTGCATGTACAGCTGTATACTACATGCACCTAGGAGGGTAGAGTCATGTTCGCTGTACGTTCATCCTCCCAGAATCCCAGAAATCACAGAACTATGGAGAGATATGATCCAACAGCCTCAGAAGCTCAGCCCTCAATTCACTGGTGAGTCAGTAGCGTAGTTTGTTTATACACATTTCACAGGAGCCTCTCCACGATAAAAAGAAGAGAATTAGTTTTCCAGAACCTGAGACAGTAAGCATGATCCAATTGAAGTTACTCTCAGTTTTTTACTTTTCGTAATTGACTTGACACACAGGTCTCCACTACCTTCTGTCACGTCGCACCTCCCGGAGGTTCATAGGTGGTAGGGTCCTTCCTGACGCTGAGATCAAACTCAATTTTCTCCTCTCCAAGGTACGCTGAATACTAAGATAAGGTACCAAGGCATGCGCTCACTGTGCATTGTTTAAAGTCGAGCAAGAAACTGATGGGATGCTGCCTGTTCAACTACAGCAGTCTATAGTACGTACCCACAAATGTTGATTTGGTGTATTTCTTGATTTGCAGGTGAAGTTTGGGATGCACAGGCGATACCAGGAGTGGTTCCAAAAGAAGGTGTGACATTGTCCACATAAATGTATGATTTAGCCTCATTCCCATGCCCCGCCCAGCTTTCTGTCGCTTGCAGTACAGAAAAGCGGTAGTTGTAATGATTACATTATCTCTCAACCTCTCCTTTATTCCTTTCCTCCCCTCCCATGCTTCTCCCTCCCATGGCCCTCTCTTCCATGTCCTTCCCACGTCCTTCCCTCCCACGTCCTTCCCTCCCACGTTCTTCTTCTTTCCCACGTCCTTCCCTTCCACGTTCTTCTTTCCCACGTTCTTCCCTCCCACGTCCTTCCCTCCCACGTTCTTCTTTCCCACGTTCTTCCCTCCCACGTTCTTCTTTCCCATATTCTTCCCTCACATGTCCTTTCTTCACATGTCCTTCCCCATTTCCTTCCCTTCATTTCTTTTCCTTTCCTCCCACGTCTCTCCCTCCTACGTCCTTCCTTCCCACGTCCTTCCCTCTTACAAACACTGCAGTACCTCTCCACTCCCGAGAGCCATCATCATATACCAGAGCTAATTCGATTTGTCTGCTGCGTCATTCATCCCCCCAATGAAGTGCTGGGGTCTGACATCATTCCACGATGGGCGCTGGTTGGCTGGCTCCTCTCTCTGTGCCAGGTAAGAACACCTCACTTGCCCAACATGTTGATGCATGAACAGAAAGCACTCCAAAATCATATCCAATTTCACATCATCACGTGCCAAGGTAGGTGTGGCTGCAACCCATTGGATAATATGTATACTAGTTGTTAATATACCTATACATTTGTAGGTGAAGAAACCCAACTTTATTAGTCTTGCGGTAAACATCAATTTTGCTCATGTTTGCTGAAGTTCTGCGTCTATGTTTTGGTGACATTCTTTCATTCATAATGTGGGTATGTGATGCAGAATGACTGGATTTTGTCAATTTTAATAGAACTGAGTTGTGTGACTTAAGGATTGAATTCTACCGTCTAGCCTCGTACCCAGGCTTCATGGGAAGTCTGGGTATGAGGCTAGGTATTGTCAGGCATATATACCTGCACTGAATATAATACTGTTGGTTGTTGTAATTCCTTCATCTCTCTCTCCTTCCTTCTTGCCCTTCTTTAGCCCAACCCTGTGGCCTTCAGTAATGCAAAGCTTGCCCTGTTCTATGACTGGCTTGGATACAACCCAGAGACCGATAACATCATGAACATTGGTAAACTTATATCAAGTAGCCTCACCCCTAGGTCCCTCTCCTCCAAAGAGAGGCCCGGTACTGATATGTGCATGCAGAAACCAAGCCTCTCTTTGGGGGGGGGACTAGGTGGGAGGGGCCTGTAACAAAGCTACAAATACGAACATACAGTGCCACTTTTAATAAATATCAGTGAGTATTGTTTGCGGCCTATTCTATCGATGCCGACTTTCGTTATGCATGACCTTGAGATTCATTCATGATGCTTTGTTATGGTAGAACCAGCCATCCTTCTGATGCACCACTCTCTGAGATCACACCCCCAGATCACGGCGACACTACTGGACTTTCTCTGCAGGGTACTACACTTGATGTCTAGAATAGACAATATGTCCAATGTATCAATGTATTGCAATATTCACTGTCCCAACAGTACACCATGTGCTGCTACAAATATGTGCATGATAAAAAATACCGACATGTGGCTGCAATAACTTCTACTCATTCCCTTACCTCTCCTTCCAAGCTTGTACCCTCCTACTGTCCTGGTGAAGAGCAGTTCATCGAGGTCGGGGTGAAGGCAGCTCTTAGAGACATTCTCCACAAAGGAGTCCTCCTGTATGTGTTCTATTATACCACATAGTTTGACTGTTATTGTCCACATATTACAGCAGTGATGCCACGTGTGACCTCTTCCTTACCTGTGCACGTGTAACACACATAGTTCCATGGAACCCCTGTTTGAGAGTCCGAAGTTGGATGATGACCTGAGAGCACTGGTCAGACAGACCTTCCCAGAATTCTACCAGCAAGGTATGTATTCTTTAGTTAAATTTACTGGTTTACAAAATATAGTATAGATGTAACTTTTGGAGAGAGACAGAGAGAGAGAGAAAAAATGTGCAGAAATGGCAGATCTAGCTGGAATTTTCTGCTAACTTCAGCTTTGTAGACAGAAGTCTGCAGAAAATTCTACCATTTCTGTGTATTTTGAACATTGTACAAATATTCATGACTTACCAGTATCCAGGCCTGTTCCAGAGCCCCAATCCCAGCTCCACCCACCAGCAGAGACTCCGCCCACTTTAGGGAGTGAGGGTGTGGGAACAGTGAATGACCCTATGGTCATTGCCAGTGATGAGGAGCTTCAGGGAGAGGACGATGAGGTCACCTCCGCATTCTCTGGTGAGCCTGGGAACACGGTACTAGCATTACATTTAGAGACATTTTGACTTTTCTATTTCTCCTATTTTCATCTTATGACAAATGGCCTTGTACACGTCTCCAGACTCCAGGCTTACTTTTTCCACATACAGTTGTGTACCTACCATCCAACATACACATGAACACACAAGCCATATGCATGCACGCACTAAACAAACAGGCTTTCATACTATTTGAAGCATGGCAAAAATCAACAGTAAAAGGTCATTCATTTGGACATAGATAGGAATCTGTTTTTCTTTCTCCAGACCACGAGGAAGATGCTGAGGGAAATAGCCTGTGGCTGTCAACTGATAGCCAGGGATTTGTGGCAGTGGTGGAGGAAGAGGGGGTGGTAAGTGAGGACTCTTGTGGCAGCAGCAGTGTGGATGATCCCTGGAAGAGAGTGGGGGAGCTGCCAAAAGGCCTGGCAGAGAAGCTGCTTGAGTTAAAGAATGAGAGGTGGGACTCTTGCAAACAAAATTACAGGCTTATTGTCCATCCTGCAGTAGCGCAAGAAGCAGATAATATGTTAGTAGATGGAATGAACATTGCAGATGGCCATGCAATGTTCTTGGGTTTTGGTATGCTTGTATTAGTTCTGTGCCATTCTCTATAGCTTGATAACCAACCTTCCACACTTCTCTTTAATTCTGTCTCCATGTAATTGTACCAGTCAAAGTGATGTTATTGGATTCCTTATTCAACAATGACCAACTGTAATCCCACACAAGGCTTCAGCACTTCCGGCAAGTACTTGGGGCTTGTGTCACCAGACCCTATTCCTCATGAGAGGGCTGGGTCTTGGCACAAGGTTATTTGAAACTAAAAATGCAGCAGAAAGCAATGGAGACAGGGAAGGCCTGGGATTTAGGCCCGTAACCTCATAATCTTGGTTGTTTCTCTCCAGTGATCCTGTTCTTCAACCCAAACTGCTGGAAGAACTATTGAAACTTGCAGAGGAAAAGGTACGTTTTGGCACAGTTCTCAGCTAATTAAGAAGAATTTAGGTTTGAACATTCTTAAGATCAAAGTTCCCCCATCCCCCATTAACACACCTCTTAGGATGCAGAAAATGATACAATTCTGTCCCTGTTAGCTCCCACCCTGGCAGACTGTCTGACCGATGACTTCAGCACGGGATGTATGTGTGAAAGTGACATGCAGAATAGGTAGAAAATGCTTGAAGTTTCCTCGTGTCTTCTTCTTCTAGTTTAACAGTGTATTTCAGACTAGAATATGATCATGAAAGCATCAGCTAAGCTTTCTGCGATTGTGTGGGTTGAAAGTTCATCTACTTTTGCTTTCAGGGATGAGGAAAGGCTAACCCACTGCATGTTTAGGTAAGTACCGGGGATCAGGTTAGAGCTGTTATTACATGCATTCTTTGTGGCTACAGGTACATGTAAACCAGAGTGAACCAGTAATATACTGCATCCTTGCTGTTAGTCGTGTAATATGGATAAGGCCAGCCACCTGACTGCATTTTGTGCATGAGATAGCAGCCCCCATCTCCTGGTCACCCCATGCAGTGCAGCTGATGAGGCCTGGTATTGGCTGAAACACGTCCTACACAGTAGCTGACTTTGCAAAACATCTAGCCTGCCTTTTTTCAGGGAGGTGTGGTTCATTGATTGTTCATACATGTGGTTAAGATGACTGCACCAGACTAGACCGGAATTGAGCTATTACACTGTACTTTCTGTTTTCAGGCATGCTGTTGCTGGGTCCAGCAGTACAACTACCTCACTGGTGGTGGCCATGCACCAGTATCAATCCAGACTAGGATATTTTCTCCTGCACTACCTGCACACTGTTGCAAGGTTAGCAGCACGTAACTGTCTTGCTCGAGTAGAGCAGGGCTATTCTGACAGTACAATGGACACTGGGGAAATAATGATAAAGGAGGATAGATCAAAAAGTACACAGAGCTCAAACTGCTGTGTGTGTATTACCCACCATGTAGAATACCTACTGACACCTTCATTGACAGTGTTGATGGTTGGTCAGAATAGCCCTGCTTTAGCATACAGCAAGAGTTAAAACTTTGTTACTGTAATAAACTCTTGCTTACAGCTATCAGCATACAATGCACATGCTCATGGCCTTGGAAACTTTAATCCCGCAGATCAAGTGAACCTTCTGATGTAACAGGTGGTGGGTTGTCCTACTACCAGAATTTTGCAAGTGGGTTCGAGCTGGATTTGAAGTCATGCCTTATACGCGACATGAGAGTAGGTGTTAGCAGAAGAACGTAGATCTAGGTAACCTCGTTTCCAGGCCTTCACCACTCCCAGTAGTTGATCACCTCTAGTACGCAACTACAGAGGGAGAAGACTTGAGAAATCTTGTCACCTGTGGTGACAGCAGGTAGGTAGAAGGTAGACACGCAGGAGCAGTGCCCATCTGAAACTTTGTGTTGATCAGCTGACGTTGCCTTGCAAACATCCTGGTCTCCAGTTCTTGGACAGACACTGCAAGGAAGGGCCTCGAGATTCTTCATTAGGTGCCACCCCCTGTGTGTCTACCTTCTGTGTACCTGACATTACATGACATCACCACACACGACAAGATCTCCCAGGCCTCCTCTGCAAGGAGTAACAAAGGGCCATGAATGAGGCAGTTTATGCGTATGCACAGCGTTCTGATTGTCTCTTGCTCAAGGCTGATTTGGGTATGCATCTTCAGTGGTGCTACTGGAGTCAAAGCTTGACTTCACAAGTATACACTTACTCAGGGTCACCCTTGTCTCCCATCTATCGTCTGTGGATATTCTATTTTATACACAGGAATGTGTAGAATGTGAACCCAACGTGTTCTACAGTCTGCTACCAGCAGTGTATAAACAGGTCAGCTCCAGATGTGCATGCAGCAAGGCTCCCCAACCTATAGTGCTTTCATTAACGGTTATGGTACAGTAACTACCTTATAGCCTCATTCCCAGGCCAGTTTGAACAACCGAGAAACCAGCCTAGGAATGAGGCTACTACTCATAGCACCTGGCCTATCCTATACAAGATCTTTTCTGTAGCTGTGCCTGTTTGTCATCATGTCCTGTATGACTGTTCATCATTGCCCTGTATACCTCTAGAAACAGTATGGTTGACCATTCAATCTGTGGGGTTGAAGTAGTACCCTGTGGTGGATACACGAATGTGTTTACTGTTTTCTACACAGTTTCCCAAAGTGCTGGTAGGGTCTGACGAGTTGCTGAATCTCACAGTGGCTCACATTGATCCAACACAAGTAATCCATACCCCTCTTTGACCCTCTTATAGCTCCCTTCACCCATTGCTGCTTCCATCTTTGTTGTCCACTTCATCTCTCCGTAGTAGAGAGGGGGATGCAAAAAAAAACACGTTTTTTTTTGCATCCCCCTTTCTACGTTTCCTCATTCTACCTCCTTTCACCCTCCATCTTTCCTTCTTGTACCATGGACACCATCCATGTTTGGTTCTCCACTGTAGCTACACAGCTTGATATTGCAGTTGATGATGAAGCAATTCCAGATGTTTGGGAAGCAACCAGATCCAATTCAACACATCATTGGTGAGCTGGTTAACTACCTTAGTAATGTATGGGTAGTAGAAGATGCTGAAGGGTAGTAGAGAAAGCTGAGAAGTAAGGTCGCCATTGTGTATGGCTGGGAGCTCAAATGATTGTCTTCTTGGCATGTTGCAGGTGAGAGCTTGCACTGGGACTCCTTTGAACAGTTCTGTGTTTGGCAGTTGATAAGTGCTGAAAGCCCAGACTGTCAGCTTGTCATTCCTGCTCTTGCTCACCTCAACCCAGAAGGTACACATAGTTGGACTGGCAGCATTGCACTACTTTCCCAATCCTTAGCTTGTTACAATTCCATGTGCTTCCAGATGAAAGTTCAAAATTCAATTTGCACTATAACTTATGCTCCTCCTCTCCTGATTATTGAACATTGTTTTCTGTGCTCACCAGAACATCCAGAGGCCCTCTCAAGTGCACTGTTGTTCCTGAAAACTGAATCGTATGTAACTGTCCATTCGTGTATATACCCATTTGTAATGTACATTTAACAAACATCAGTAACAAGGGCTAGGAGTCAAGACAGTGTGATGTGCTTTGATTTACTGTCTGCAGGTCAAACTATGGTGGTGTGGGTGCCATTCTCTCGCTCCCATCGCAGCACTGTGCTCTGGTGGATGCAGTGTGTGGGAGATGGATCAGCACACGACCCAGCAAGTACGCCACGCTGATTGCACAGTTCCTTGAGAATGTTGAAAAGGGGAACAGTGGAAGGTACTCTATAGTCATGATGTGATCATAATTAACTCGATTGAGCTGCCATCTTGGTATACAGCTCTTACAGAATGTTTTGCACAATTGAAAATACCACAGATAAGTGTTTATTAACTTACATAGTAGTGGCTACACATACTAGAAGCGTTATATGTATATCTTTCCATTCGCCAAGATCCCCATAGAAGCTACTATCTCCTTGTATACGGCGGCTGTTTTCCGTTTTCCGTTTTCCTTCTTATTCTCGAAGGTGATGATGTCATATGAAAAAACGCCCCTTTCTTGTGTGGAGCTTCTGGAGCCATTAGTCAGCTATAGTTGCATACTCACCATATCTGCATTGGTTATTCAACTTAGTGTGTTAAAATACTTAGGAGCAAATTGTAATGTGCATGGCTTTAATTTGCTATATGCATGCATGATTGTGTGTGTAACTTAATGACAGGACTACGTAGACTTATAGAGTATGTTTCCCTGTCATGCAGAGATTCAATGAGTGCGCTGAAGACTGCATTTAATCATCTTCAAAGACTGTTCAGGATTTTCAAAGTCTCACAAATGTTTGAAGGTATGTAGGTACAGCTAAATGTTAAGCTAACGAGGAAACCTGTCCAGTAATTATTGTTCTATGAAATGTTTCCAGCTTCCGAATTGGTACTGTCTAAGACTTTGGTGAAGCTGTTCAATGGACATCCAGAGCTCACTTCCAAGTAAGATGCCAGATTGAATATCTCCATAAACTTCTACTGTGTTATACAACTGTCATCATACCACTCGGAGTAGTCCCAATGCCAGACAACCTTCTCCTATCTGAGTATAGTTGGAGGAACTCAAGACTCCAGCTTGATTGGACCTCTACATGCTAACTTACATATAAACCAGACGGTCCTATCAAACCCTTGTCTGTAAAGCATGGGCTCACTGGTATCCTAACCTCTTATAGGTATGGTGATCTTTACAAGAAGGCACAGGCCTATGTCTCTCAGACTGGCAAGAAGGTGGGTTGTAAACTGTCCTCTGATTTAACCACACCCACCAGTGATGCTCCAATAACCCATTTGAGTAAATCGCTACTGTAGTTAATAGTATCCAATAAAGAAGCTATCATTAATGTCATATTATACCTCTAATTTGGAGGTCACAAGACTCTATGTTCAGATAATGCACTTGTACTTTTTGTTATAGGAGGCTAAGAAGGCAGTTAATCCTGGTGACAAAAGCTCTAAGTTAGAACCTAAAGCAAAGAGAAGAAGAGTCGTTAACAAGGAGGAGCTGACTGACAGCTAGCACTTAGCAACTACATCGTATCACTCTGCAGTATTATGCACTGGTATGGGTTGTATTTTGACCCAGCAAGTCAAACTTGTGCCATTGTATATACACATATTTCCTATTTATGACATGCAGATGATTTATCATCGTGCGGTGAGCCTGAGCAAGCAGCACACAGCTGATGTTCTATTTTGTCATTGGCACACAGCAGGATTATCACTGTCAACTGTTTGTGGTTATAAGCCAAACTTGATAATGCATATAATAGCTTCCCAAGTCCTCACCAAAGGTAAGTGTCACAAATCGCATACTATTGACATCTGAAAGTTGTCAGTGTTTCCAATCAGTATTCACATGACTGCTGACTTCTTGTTTCTGTTCCATACCAACAATCTTGGCAACCTAGCTCTACTATGATCCCTCATCAACCTGTTACCCTCTTAGCACTTGTAAAAATTATTATAATTCAGAAGAGAAGAGGATTACATGAGCTGTAAAGTTGGGATCACCACAGCATCTGAGGATTGGCTTTGTACCTCTTATAGTCTTCCCAGTTGAAGTAGGATATCTCAGTTTCATTTCCTGTAAATTGCAGGACACCATGATGTATTATACCAGTCTCGTGCCCAGACCCTGCATGGGCACGAGACTAGTATAATACATAAATCACCCCCCTTCCCACACACACACACACACACACACACACACACACATGCACACACACACAATGTAGCATGACTATACACATACTCAAAACTAAAGTGACTGCAATGACTATTTGTGCAGTCAGTGTTTCGCTTACTGATGTCACTCTCAGCCAATGTCTTATCCGGGTCTAAAATCCATTCTTCATGATCTATATTGATAGCTGTGTCACTGGTCTGAAAATCATTGAAGCAGCACACCAATTACCACTGCTGGTCATAACCGTCACAACTATATATGACTTACCTTAGCACCATGTGCATGTGAGTGTGTTTTCAGACAGTCTGTATCAGAGGAAAAGGAGGTCGGATCTCCACTTGCACTAGACCTACTATAGAGAAATTACCATATTTATGTCTCTTGAAAGGTGGAGGAAGAGTACTGCTACCCTGGATTTCTACAGGGATGAACACAAGAGTGTATTTTTGTTAAATTATAAGCTACAGCCTGACAGTTCTTAAGTCAAGGTTTGGGCTAAGGTTACTCCGATGATAATGGTCACTGGGCGACATTGTGGCTACAGATCTGTTTGCTGCCTAATCCTACCTTTGTCAATCTGAACCATCAACTCGCTAACTAGTATTGTATCAAGAATGTTTCGCATCACCACTATCTATAAGTAAAAGAGAACAGTGAGGAATTGTAGGGATGATAAGAGAGCTACTGATACTAGTAACAAGCTAGATCCATACATGCAAGACTAGGACAATAAGATCAGACTTGAAACATGCTCTTACCCTGATGTTCCGGTGTTCAAAAGACCGAACTAGACGAATGCAGAGTGTCATGCCTTCTTTGGACTCCGCCATAGTACGTACAACACACGGAAATAAATTAATGACCACGTGACTGCAGCCCCTCCCCCGGCAGTACAGCAGCCTCCAGAACAGGTACCTTGCCTCGTTGTCAGATTCTCACAGGAATTGAGATGGTTGTTAAGATACTTAGAACTTCCCTCACGTTTCTCATCACCCAATTGTCTAGCCTCAACGGCCTGCATGAGCTACCAATTTAGTACCAGCTGACTACTATTGGTCACAAACCACTAGCTCTTGCTAAGTGCTAATGTCAGTAGCTAGACAAGGAATAACCACGCAAACTCAGTGAAGTACTCCTGTTTGTAATGCAAAACCCTTAACAGTCAGTATCTTAGGCCAAAGACTATGATACATGTATATCTAATTGCTTTCGCAGATTCAGTGGAGTACTCATTCAAGAACAGATTGATGGTCATGACTGGATGGCATCTTATATTGTGCAACAGGTTCTACAAATAACCAATATGTATTTAATAAGTGACTGTGTACCTGAGAGCTTAGTTGTCAAATGATTGCTGTGTTGTGGAAAGCAACACCCACACTAGTCTCGGAACCAGACCCTCGAAAAATTGAAAAGGAAGGTCTGGTAAACGGGGCGTGGTAGAAGTGTACACTGCGGAATGTTATTAATTGCTGAACCTTCAATAGCCAGTTAGAGCTTTCTGCTGAACCAGACACTCGCAAAAGCATTTCCTGCTTGGTGTTTACAGCTTTCTAAAATGAAGCAAATGCAAAAATGGCTCTCGTGCAGTTAGTATTTCTAATAAATGCACATCAGAATGCTAATCAAAAGCCAATCGGAAGTGCGCCTGCACACCGGGTGCAGTGTACACTTCCACCCCAGTCCATTTACCAGACCCTCCTTTTCAATTTTTTTTTAGGGTCTGGTTCCGAGACACCCACACAAAGTATGATTTTTAATGTAAAATTGTATAAATCTGGGAGTAATTTCAGCAGTGACACAACGCAGAATTTTGGAGCACAATCAGATTTTATGACACTTTAGAATAAAAGAACCTGGATTAATTCCACCGCTAGTATTTACTGGTATGATACCAGTTGCTGATCAGTTGCATTGTGCGTATTACATCACTGATAATATAAGTGAATGTTCATTGTGGGCTGTCAGCATACTAACAAAACACTACACTTGTACAAAGGAATAACCTAAGTTCATGCACAACACCTAGTAAGTGTCCATAGTATCCAATGGAGGTGAAGATACAAATAACATGTTAGTTGCACTAGGCTGTACAGTTGTTTGCTGTTTCCTGTACATCACATTCCTGTAATCTTGAGTAGGACTAACATAGATAGGATTGTCAGCCTGTGAAACAATGACAATAAACAGTAAAATTTAACCAAAGCCATATTGACTATTACTTATGCATGCACCAAGAAGCTTGAGCTAGAAATTTGTACACAGAGAAATACAACTTCAGGAAGTTATAGCACAGACGAACATCTGCTTACATGTTGCCAGTCCACTTCCTCCACTTCTTTTTCAAAGGTTTTGCATTCACGGCGTTCCTGTGACAAAATCAACAAATCTATGGTCATGTATCAAGTTTCGATCATGCAAACTGCAACTTTGATTAGTATAACACGCATTGCGATCATAATAATTTGACCCAACATAGAGATTACATAGCTACAGTGTCAAGCTCTAAAAGGAGAGGATACATCAAATTCTTTGTTCACATCATTAAGGCTGCATTAAAGGTAATTGTAGTTATATCAAATTTGCGTACCAGTATCACCAATACAATCTTGGCGATGATGAGACCCAGGATCCCCACCAGCAGAATGAGAAGTATCAAGACTAGGGGTAAGATCCATACAAGGTTGTCGGCCAGTTGGGGACAAGCTGCCATATGTTTCAAGAGGTAAGCACATAGGATAATAATATTGTTCATGAAAGTACTAGAGTATTTATGAATTACAACACCAAGCAGAGGGTAGACACACCATTGGGTTCATTTATTTATGTGTTAGAATGTGAATTTTAGTGGAAGTGCACAATAGTTGCATGGAAATATTCTGCACTGTTTTACTTGCCCTGGTTATACACATGCACATGCATGCGTCACATTCACACACACACACACACACACACACACACACACACACACACACACACACACACACACTTTCTTCCATTTCCACGAGAATAGGCTCAGTTTCATCTGACCCAACTGCAAAAAACATATGGTCACATCCTCTGTCATCTTGGAATACACATGTCACATCATAAGAACCTGTGCAACAAACAGTTTATAAGTTATACAAAGAAATGTAGCCATATTTGTACTGTGAAACACAGTATCACATGCTCTGTAATAAGATGTGTCTAAATTGTAGAAATATTGCTTTTCACTGGAGCAGTGCTTTGTTGCCAGTTTGATCAGTATAACAGCACTGCTAGTAACACTGAAGCACTACTCCATTTAGATGTAGCTTAACCATGGATGGATATTGCTCTTCCATATACATCCTAGGAACTGTACAGCTAGATTATCACTAGAAAATCTGACTCTAACTAGCGTACATGCATGCATAGCTTCATTAGCATACAGCAAAAACCTACACATGCAAGTGAGTTCTTCCAATGCCAATCTTAAGTGGATGTAGGGACAATAGCAAGAATTTCTGGAACTGTCGTTTGTTTTAACTATACGTACTTGGAATAGTTTCATCCATCATCACCAGTTCCGTCATGCTGGCACACTGCATCTGCATACAGATGGCCTCCGATGATAAATTTTTGGCACAGCGTGCACATGGTGTATATTCTTCACAAATACTCTATGTGTATGAAGTAGATACAAGCAGATCACAAAAACAGACATCAAATTATTGCATGAGGATATGGATACCATCTTTGTTCACAATACAACTGTTACAGTATCCTGTAGTCACTGACTGTTGGGGGGTAGCAGCTGTTTTTACGAACAAACACGCCATCAGGACACATACAGCCAACACAGGTGCAGTTCCCACTCTCTCCTCCACCCACATTCACACATAAACCCTGTAGATATTATAGAAAAGACAAATTGTTATGATTACTACATGCCCTGTATCTGCCTGACATGATCTTTATCACCCCATCTGTTCAGCTGCTTCGCACCTCAGTATAGTTATAGTCTGGGTTGTAACACCGATCTGGGTCACATTCACATGGCCTTCCGGTCTCACTGAAGTAGCGCAAACCAGATAGAGGCGCTGTTCTGCATACACAGGCCTGGCCATCACATCGGCAAGTGCCCCTAGTATTCCCTACAAGTTGTGACACAAGTCATTCGGGTTATATATATATACCTTTACTTCAGCCACACTTATGTAGCGTGACTAGACACTAAACATTATGGGTACATCAGCCTGGTTGCACAAGCCTCATGAACTCATTTTGATCAAGGGCTTATCAAGCCACCAAAGGCAGTGAGGTTGATGTGCTCTTGTTTTGATGTAGTCCTGTTCCCAAGCCATCCCATTATTCAGATTCTGATTTCTGGAATGAGTATGAAGGGATGTTTGGTGCAGTTGAGCAGTCATCCAACTATTAATAGCTATATCCAAGACTCAGATTATAAGTTTTCAGCCATGCAGTCAATGCAGACTCTTATACTATGCATGAATTACCTGAGCAAATCTCTCCAAAGTCAATGCAGACCCTTATACTATGCATGAATTACCTGAGCAAATCTCTCCAAAGAATGGACTCTCACTGTTACGATTATCGAGACAAGCATTGCTACATTCACAGGCGGTGCCGGTATAGGGGAGATTAACATCCTGTAAAAAAGGAAATTGTATTAAGAGCTTACCAGGTTGTTACTTCCATTCCCTCTCGCATGCACACACCAGCCCCAGCCCCAGGCAAGTTTTGCGTTGGTAAATAAAAATTATCCAAGTTTAAACAGAGTCTATGATGAGTTGTTCTAAAGGTTGAAAATAGCCACAGAACTGCATATTTAAGAAGTTCTTCAATAAACAAGCAGGCATTAAATGTCACCGGTGAAGTTGAGCAAAAATAATCTTAGCTATGCGGTGACTACAAGTAGTCTCACTGGAGCTGATGTCACAGGAGAAGACAAAACAGAAAGATTGTTTTGTCATGGGACTGTTTACCAATCCAAGTCATGAATAAGCAGGGTTGGTAAAAATCTACCTTTGATCCACACAGTGCAAGTGGGTCACCCAAAAAAAGCTAATGTACACATTCACGCACTGGTTGCAAGAGTCCATGAATTCAGTTAAAATATATACCAACAGGAGTACAACAATAGGCCATGTTAAGATATAAGCTGTATATTTGCAGTGCTTACTGGTTCGAGATTGCACACACACTGGTTGCATTCATCACACCTTCCTCTGCCCGAGCACACAATTTGTGTGTTATCTTGAGTACTGATAAAAGAAATACAAGTAATAACCACACAATAGCGTGAACAATGTTGCTACATGTGCCAGGTATCTGGCCTAGGGTTGGGATTCAGGATAGGTCTTATTGCAGGTCCTTTCTGTAATGTGCTGTCATGTTTTTCTGTCTGCAAACATTTTAACCTGATACACCCCAATCCAGCTATATTTTCTGTGCTATAGTATGGACTGCTGGAGACTCCAAAAATATGTGTCTGGAAGTACAGTCAATGACAATGTGTTTGTGTGTGGGTGTTATTATCTATTATGACTCAACATACGGGCATTGTTGCGGTTTATCATCACATTGGCATGTAGGCCCCGATCTAGGGGGGAAAAAAGCAAGACATTGTTATTGTGGCTTGCTATGCAGAATCTTAGTTTATATTATAGTGTTTTTAAAACTGTGTGACTGTGTAAAGAGGACTACCTGAATTAATGCATGGATGACCTAGTGACATCTCTACCAGCAGTGGAAGCATGCACATTGTCATGATTCTCCGTTCGGACTAGGCCCCCATAACTGACTGCAGAAGTTTGCCCAAACAGGGATACTCTCCTTAAGTGGAGGTTATAAAGAAGAAGAAGAAGAAGAAGATATACATTAGCTACAATATTACCTGCCGGGATTGCACTTGCACACCCCACACACAAGAGATCCATTGACATTACACTGCATACTGTTGGGTTCCTGTACGGTTATGTGATAAGGAGTTATCATGCATGATAACTTTTTAGGTGTCTTTAAAAAAATTCCAGCAGTTATCCCAATGATAGAACTGATACTGTGCAAATTCTCTAACAGTAATGAGGGTTATGTATGCTAACATGCCTGACCTGTTGCTCTTCCCTAGAGCACTCACACTCACACACAGGAGTGACAGTAAGCACAGTTTGCATGCCGACTCTAGACACCAGGATGTTTGCTCTAGGAAGGATAGAAAAACACTGTGATACTATGAAGGGTAGTGATACGTTGTGGTGGCAGACACACTGAACTAGAATATGTGTATGTATTACTCTTACTCTGTGGTTGTATTTAGAATACTGCAGTCTTCAAGTGTGACTGTCACATCGAAGATCACTGTGGTGTTGTATCGAACTAGGCAAGAACTAAACCCTTCTCTGTGAGTGTGTATGTATACATGTGTGCATGAAGATAGTTTATGTGTATGTAAAGTACAGCCCATGGTCATTCCGGTTAGAATCCTTCTCACTAATTGGTGGTTTACACAGTCTAAATATGTCATTTATATGGCTGCTTCAACATGTACATAGACCAAAGGGCGACTAAATATCCTGCGTTATTGCAGGTATACCTACTACAGAACATGTATGACTTTTCACTACCTGACACTTTTGTGTATGCCTACTACAGAACAAGTTTATGACTTTTCACTACCTGACACTTTTGTGTATGCCTACTACAGGTCATGTAACTAACAATTTTATCTTGGATTATACCTAGATATGTTATCTGGGTATGATATTTTTTGCTGGCATATTTCTTGTAGCTATCCTCTTGGTTAGACCACTCTGGTTCTGAGGCCATCAAATTTAGTAAGCCGCCTTTCAAAAGCCGATTTCCCATAATTATGTTGTGTGCATTGATGAGGCTGTACATACACACTGCATTCTTCTGGTGGTGTTACTGTGAAGGAGAGGCCGGGGACAACATCTGGCACAGGTTCCACCAGTACCTGTTGAAAGTTGTTTATCATTATTGACTTGCCATATATAGAAATCATGGTTTACTACTTACTTGGACGTTTTGTTGAATTATTTGAATCAAGTTTGTTGAGGTAAAATCTCTTGCCACTGCCAAGGATGGGAACGTATTTGAGAGTCTCTGCATGGTGGAGAATAAACAGGTAATGAAAAATCTAATACTAATGCATACACTTAGCCAAGGTTGTAGTATTTTCCTCTAATTCTTGGGTTTAGACTATCATTGTTGATTCATGAAGTACTTTAGTGAATTGAAGTTTACCAATTAGGAGTCTGGTGTTTGTTGTGTGGATTGGGGGGGGGGGGGGGGGGGGGGGAGTGATGACGTAAAGACATTGGTCTAAGTTGGTTTACCTCATAAGTAGCCAGACGTCCTGGATCAACTGCAAATAATGTAATGATGTTTTGCTGTCTCAGAGCATTGCTAAGCTGATAAATTGAAGGGTAGTCCTAAAAAATAGAGAGAAATATTAGTTCATTAGAATTGAGTCCATATTTCCAGCACAGCGCCCATTGTTTTGTTTGATTCATTAGGTGGCAACTACCGACTGCAAAACAAGCGTTAACATGAAGAGAATGAGCAACAACGTACGTAGACAGTGGCAGTGGTATACTCATAACTCCCATTGACCAGCTCCATGTGACATCTCCCATCATTCGGCCGAACAACACCTCCCAACTGTTGGGATACGAAGGCAATAACATTGTTTCAGTATAAATGTGCTAATGGATGCAAGTACATCTCTGTTCTGGTATAGATGCAAGTACATTGGGTGTATATCCTTGTTCTAGTTTGGTTGATATGCCTGATGTATGTTGTCAGCATGGCTTTTATAACACATTCACCTCCACTATAGTTGTAATAGCATACCTTGCCATCTCCTGCAACGTGGTAGTTAGCATCTGTGATGAAAACTACCAAGTGAACACTGTTACTTCTCCAGCCAATTATCTGGTGTTTGTGCATTTGTGTGTGCATGCATGTAGTATATAGCTGATGAGGCTGAAACACATTCTGTGCAGTGAGTGACTCTGTATAACATAGGCCTGCCCTTGAGAGTAAAAGGAATCAATTATAGGCTTGCTTCAATTCATCAAAATTTGAGGGGTAAAATTACTAACAGTACCAGGTTTTGCTACACTTGGCATACCTCTGGGCAAGCAGCAACCTGAAGCAAAGCATCTAGTCCTCCTTCAGGATTGTCAGTGCTTGCTGAAATTGCAATGTTGTTGAGTTCCTCCTGCATATAAACATGCTTGAAGCATACTTTACAGTAAACATCAAGAAATATACATTTTTTGAGAAGCTACCAAAACTCAGAAAAAAGAAAAAAACCTTGTCAGTGGTAATTTTATTCAAAGTTGATGTATTTTTTCATTGAATTGAAATAATTTTATCTCTGAGAGAAAGGGTTGCACAAGAGGACCAGGCATATAGCAAGTGCTCCCCCTATAGTTTTGTGTGTGTAAACAAATTATTTTGATGGGGATCCTCTGCTAGCTACCACATGGAGCATGCAATGTAACTTACAAAAAAACGGTCCACATCATTTGTGATTGGCACCAGTTGGCGAAAACTGTATGTGTTTTCACAGTTGCTTGCGGTAGTCAGACATACATATGCACCATTTGACCTAATAGTATGAGGAGCCGTGATGATTGTAAAATTCATGCAATTTCCATGCAGGTCAGGATCAGGTGATTATACTTGCATTCCTAGGTCTTCACTAACATTATTTATAGTGTGAACTGCATGGAAACCTACAAATGAGCTGTGTAAATAGTTAGCTTTGCATAATTCTTGGCATTACTCTTAGTGTCATTTCCATGCCTCCAGTCTATTATCACTTGCAGCATGCATCAATTTGAACACTGGACAAGCAATCTAATACTGGAGGCTGCGAAGAGAATATATTTATAGTTCAAGACAAATGCATTTCTGAATTACCTTACTCTGTAAGATGGCAGTGCCCAGGGTAGTAAGGGTTTGTCAACAAAAGATCCAAACCCTACACGCCAATCTGTAGATAGGCTGCTAAAGGTAGATGCTGTCACAGTGTATGCATGATAGTTTGGTTGGTCTCAATCGTGGTTGGTTACGAACAGATATGAGCAACTAACTTAGCTCTCTGGCAAGAGTTCTTAGTGTTTCAAGATCACGCTCCAGTGATGCTGAGAAGTCCATGAGAAAGTACACATCCAGTTGCTGGTCTCTTCCAGTGCTGACTTGCAGTTGGAAAGTTTGTGGCTTCCCTGAATGAGAAATCACAACACTTGAGATTCCCATGCATTAGTACCACATCTTACTAGTGGATAACAATCTGGTTATGAGCGTACTTGATTATTGAATATGTTCAGCTACTTTGGAATACCTATTGTACTGCATGGTACCAGTTACTCCGGTTGTGCTAGTCATTAACCTTAAAATAAGGTCATACATTTTGTGATCTACTATAGCTGACAAACATGCATTGATAAGAGCAGAATGTGTATACAAAGTATCTTTGTGGTTACACGTGTAGTTAACTAACCATTTAGCCTGATAATACAAAACTACACGGTTGAATGTATTGTCATAACATTGCAATGTCATGCCTATTAAATTGGCATTTGATCTGCAGGTAAACTATTTACACAAGGAAACCCCCCCAAAAACAACTATGCTATATTACTCTCATGGTACAAGTTCTGGTTGTGACAAATTCTATCAAGTAAACCATGTGGAGTAAATCATTTCTGCGAGTTAGTTTGGACAAGGAATTTACCTCTTCGCAATTTCATGTTGACTGCTTGTGGTATCAATGGAACAGCTGGATCCTGCATGATGTAATGCCATGCAGGGAAAGAGGAAAATAACAAATGATGATTCTCCGCTTCTTCTAAGCTAGCTAAGAACATGTGTAGTGGTACACGAGCCTTATAATTGCATGACTCCATTGCCTAAATAGATATATAATTTAGCCTGCATGCACTAGACCCTGCTGATGAGTCCTGGAACATAGTCTTCTTTAGCCTCATTCCCAAGCTTTCCTTGTTTCCAAACTCTCGGTAGTAAGCGATACAAACTGGGTGGTGTGGCCTGGGCTGATTGTTAAGCACTCAGTTATTACCTTGTTCTCTGTTTCTTCCCTGTGAATGGTTGTAATTAAAGAGGTGGCTGGTGGCCTGGGAAAAAAACTAGCCTATTCTAAGCATTTTGTTGCACCTACAGTTGGCTATGCATGACTTTTATTTTGCCATGATACAGATTGTGTACTTCGGTTTCTGCTTACAGCCCGAACAGTATCTACTGAATCCTGTGGGTCTTGAATGGCACCTGGACACTGGAACACGTTTGCGTTGCTGCGATTTCTGCACTGGCTTAGTGCAGCATCAGAAACTTCACTCTGTGGAGAATTTGAACAGCAGTGTGAGGTTGTGTTTCATGGCTAAAGAGAATGTCATATATCAACGTCTATTTACTAGTATGCACAGCTGTAAAGCCTACAGCTAATCAGCACAGAGCTTGCACACCACAACATTTGAGTACACAGACATACCAAGTCTATATAGCAGCATTATTAGTCATAGCTGAGTTCTTCTACTTACTTGTCTCTAAACATATAATAGGGTACTTACAGGTAGTAATGTACACCAGAGACAATCTGGTGAAAATGCTATGCACTCATCACATGAATTGTTGTGTGCTACACATTCATCCATCATCTGTGTTTGGGAGCCTGGCACTGGAGTTTGTTGAGCTGTGTACGTTGAGAGAAATGTGCCAACATGGTCACCATCAATTGTATCAAGGAATACTTCCTTGTTTGTCATTGTCTGCTCAAATTAAAGAGGCCAGGATATCGATCTTGGTTATTGGCCTCAGGCAATGATTATACTGTACCCATGCACGTACAGTTCGTTTGATGGGTGTTTTCATAATCTTGCAACCTTGATGATAGCTATACACTTTTGCAATAATGTTCCCTAACACAAAGATATCATCTCATATCTGACAAAGTGGAGGAGTGGTTGGGAAAGAGTGTATACTACACTAAGAGGTATGTGGGTGATGATGTATACACTTGCTAATAGCTTGGCATGCATGGGATAACGTAGTAACTGTTTACATGATTGTGCAAACCTATAGCTAGCAGTGTATAACTCCCACAGGCTGGCTATTTTACAGGTAAAAATACAAGTCCTTACATGGGAAGTTTGGCTGCTAGAGCTACATAATAATGAACAAAACACTGTGTTTCAGTTCTGTATACTTATATGTATTTTGTAGTATTTAAGTCTCATAAACCCTCATGGGCTGGCTGCATCCCTGCAGGTGACATTAATGATTGTCTCGAGACAGATTTGTTCATACACCCCTTCAATGTGGTCTCAACATACTAAGCATGCTAGTAAATCTATTTCAGCCAGCGTACGGATCGAGCTAATTAATGGGCTGGCTGCTACCATTACAGTTGACATTACTCTCTACGTATCAAACCTCCTATGCATTAGCTAGTCCTTGAGTACTATCTTTGACAGTGACATCCAAGCTCACCGGTACTCAGCCAAACTACTGCCATCAACACAGCTCCGTCCAAGATCAGTCTCCGCATTCTAGGGGGCGTTGTTTTACGTGTCGCGTTAAAGTATAAAATATACCTAGCTATGTCACACAAACCCACGACCGATCGACTTGCTTCGAGGCGTAAACGTTAAAAGGGGAGGGGCTATAATTGTGAGACTAGACGCTACGGCGACTCGGTGCTAGGGAACCCAACATTCCACTGTGCTGCCAAGGTAACAGGATACGATAGGTGAGTTACTTCATGTATTTGTGACTGTAGCAAGAATAATTATAACCAAAGTATGCAAAAATAGTATACAAATCGCGCGTTCAAGTGAGTATATAGTTACAGCACTGCAAATATTCATAACCATGAATTTCTAGTACTGCATTGATAGATAATAGCTATGTCATAAAATTGTCTGATTCTGTACAAAGTTTTAACTGAAAGGAGGCTAATGGCGCCTCTTGTAAAGTACGTTCCTATAATTTTGCTGAGGGTTGACATACAGGGGATTCTCATGCTGTGGAGGGAAGAAAATGGAGGAGGTACACAGGTGACCATTAGTCTTGGAACCAGACTCTTGGAAAATCAAAGAAGAAGGTCTAGTTCTGTGGTGGAAGTGTACACTGCACCCAGAATGCAGGTCGTTTGTGATGGGTTTTGACTAGCATTGTTTATTGGATGCACTAATTGCATAACTGTCGTCTTTGGAAGGAGCCATGTTTTGCTTCATTGCCTTGAAAAGTTGTGAACAAGTAGAAGATTACAACACTCTGCAGGTGTGTCTGGTTTGGCAGGATCTACTGGCAACAGAAAATTCTTAAAATTCTGCAGTGTACGCTTCCACCTATTTTCCAGGGCCTCCCTTCCGTTTTTCGGGAGGTTCTGGGAATGAGAGTATAGGAAAGAGGGAAAACGATAAGTGTAGCATGTTGAAGAATACCAACCAATTCCCCCTAAACCATGTGACTCATACTGCAAGATTTTATGCTGATTACTTTACAACCAACTTACTGGTGCCCATTCGGCTTCTTGTAGCTGTTGTGTGAACTTCTTATACTCGACACGTTCCTGTGATGATAATGTGCAGACATGTGGATGGTTTTATGTGACCAGAATGGTAATCTATGTTACACTGGAGTAGACAGCACTTGGGTAAAGGGATGCGTTCTTAGGGACACAACCTTGTGGCCATACTTGCTGGTTGGGCTTCTTAGTTCAGATGGTAAAGCATCATTGTACTAAGCTGAAGGTTGCAGGTTCAAGTCCCACGGAAGTCCACTTTTCCACCTACCCCCAAAATGTTGCTTTTCTCTAGGTTTGGCTGCCCTAGACTTGAATAACCATTGTATCTGAGACTTTGCAGAGTTGACCATAGTTTTCCATCATGTGCAGAGATGCTTGAAGTCTACTCTCTTATCAGCCATTAAAATATGCACATGCTAAGTTGATGCTGCACAGTGTCACATGTGGCAGTCCTGGATAGAAAGGCTGTGGATTTTACTCACACATCAGTGCTCAAAGTGCAGTACGTATTGCATAAGAGTTGGGCTCAAGATAGCCTCGTACCCAAGCCGCATTTCTCTCCTCCCATGCGAGCTTGGTACTAGGCTAGGCTCAAGAATGAAGCATATGGTTGCATCAATATCTACTGTTACTATGCTGTACATCTAAGCACTGCATGCCCTTACTAAAAGTTTGAAACTGACATCAAGTAAAATGAAGTAATCTTCATTTTCTACCCAGGCAAGATTGTCATATATATCCATGTGGTGTGTTGTGCTGTAGCTAGCTATCTACAGGCCCATAGTTGTGTCACTGACCACAAGAACCAGAATAATCTTGATGATAATGAGTGCAAGTAGTCCCAGCAAAAGAATACCGCCCACAAGAGAAACAGCTATGATCCACCCGAGGTTGTTAGTTGGACAAGCTGGTATGAATGTTTGTGTGTGTGTGTGTGTGTGTGTGTGTGTGTGTGTGTGTGCGTGTGCATGTGCATGTGTGTGTGTGTGTGCACATGTGTGCACATGCGTGCGTGCGTGTGTGTGTACATGAACACAACAGGTGAATAAAAAATGTCAAATTGTCTCTGCATGTTATTCGCACTTGCCTGTCTGATCAAAATTTGTGCAAGGGTAACTTACTTATCTCTTCCTCTATCAGGATGGGTTGACTTGAATCAGGAGACACATGGAAGACATTCACACAATTATTTCCGTCCAGGAATCTGCACCTCACAACATAAGCAGCTACAAAGAAAAAGTGGAAAAATTGAAGTATTCTAGGAGCCCACATCTCATGGGACATTGAAGCATAGTTTGTTAGAAGCTATAGGGACACAAGTATAGGTACATGCAAGTATTGCGAGTTAGCATAGGAGTTCTAATTATGCACCACTCAAATAATAATTAGAACACCTACTGTATAAATCTAAGTACGTTACTGCAGGGGGAAAAGAGTAGCTTAAGTATCAGAAGAACATACAGTGGCTGAAGCAGCCATGGCCACCCGACTTACAAAGAAAAGGGGTGTGGCTTGTTCAATCTTGTGAGCCATGCAGCTGCTTATTGCTTTAAAGCATATCAGGGTGCTACCTCCATTTTCCTCAAGGTGTGAATACATGACAAAGATTCAAATACAGTGCTACACATTTTAGCTTTCCAAATTGCGATTTTAGAATTTAGACATTAATTGTTGTAATTCAAAAAGTGGTGATGGTTGGACTACAATGAGAGCCATGTGAACATGGATAAGCTGTAACACAGATAACATTCCTGGACACACTCCTAACCCCCCCTCTCCAAGCTGTGCGTGCTTATGAACGTGCTTGTATGGTCTTGTCACTTACAGTGTACTGTATAATTTTATTACATGGTCAATAGCAAAGACAGTCCCTAATGAACTGCTAACTTTGGACTTAGAAAAAAGTTGCAAAGAACACCTATGATGCGTATACTTGTCATTGGTTCTTGAACGATAAATTATACATGTCTTCAGTTGGTAAAGGGTTAACTGGTTAAACACTGATTCAGAATTTTACACTTTGCACAAAATGCATGTGACAGCCCCATGTAGAAATTGAAGATTATTCCATCATGCATGTATGCATTGACGTGTTCAAAGCTCTATATCGCTGGGCTTCCTTTTAAAGATGGGGCTCATAATTATGTGCTACTATACTAGAAAATGTAGAACATTGTGGGGGTGAGCCTGAGCAAGCAGGTTACTATGGCTACATGCACATGGATAGACTAAGCTTCACGCTGAAATGATGAGCTGAATCACTAGCGTTTATGAGTGCCGTTTATGCATGACCCTTACCTGAAGCGATCTCAACCCGGCGTGTATAATTTGTACGGTCTGCGAGCAGCCTGCCGTTGATGATCGGTCCGTAGCTGCTATGACAAACAAGAAGTAAGGTGCCATGCGTGCTTAAACTTGAGCCGTCTCCACTTCAGTTGCCAACACTGCACTCTGGCAGTAGCCCAGCATTGACCTTCACCTATTGACTGTATTTATTAAAATGCATGCGAATTTGAGTGGGCATGTGTTAAGTTAGAGCCACCCATAAATTCCAGGAATTGAACATCTTGCGTTTGATTAGATCATGCATTGCAATGAATTCAAAATAAACTGACTGGGACAACTGACAGGCTTTATTCCTGGTATTTCGCTAAATTGGATCAACCCAAAATTAATTAATGGCAGCTTGTGCAAAGTTGGATTCATCCCAGAATTGAATTTCTTGTGCTAGATTGGATCATGCATTTTAATGCGGTATTACAGTTCAATTTTCGGGAAATATTTAAATGCTCATTTAAAATTTACGGTATATGGCCACAAGCAAGCAAGCACGTATGTTACAAACACACTTCCACAATGCAGTCCCACTAGTGTGGGGCTCGCTCAGGCTCGCCCCAATAAGTATCACCTAAGTACAAAGCTATACCAGAAAATATTACAAGTTTGTTGCCGTCTGTATTGTTACGAGTGCGCAGCACAAGTAACAATGCCAATGGCAACAAACGAGTGATATTTTTTTCCGATATAGCTTGGTACTATGGTGATGATTTATCATACGAACCTTCGATTTCATTGCACGTTCAGACGCAGCACGTGACTTGTAGTACCTGATACAGATTCTTGTGTGACTTGTAGTAAAAAATACGGCCTTTCATAAACTGCGTGCAGCTGCAAGGCTTCCCCATTGACTCCCATACATTTGCGTGAGTTAGACATATGATAAATAGATGTATCTTTGTGAGTCTCTCCCTTAACAGAAGTTCAGCACTTTGAATGTGGCGATGTGTTGACCCACACAACAAGATTTTCCATGACTGACACATGGATAAGAATAGAGGCACATATACACACTTACAGGGAGGGTTACTGTTTCTGTTAAGTATGGTGGATTCACAGCCGCAGCTAGTAGATGTTGCTCCTTGACGTCTTGAACAATTTGCACAATCTGTGTAGATATCGCAGACTATTTGCTGTTTGCGTGTATTGTGTGTGTGTGTGTGTATGTGTGTGCGTGCATCAGATGTCCCAGTGGATGTGTAATGTGTGGGAGATGTGCCAGTGGATGTGTGATGTGTGGGAGATGTGGTGTATGAGTGGGTGCATTGGGAGGTATGTGAGCGAGTAAATGTTGGGGGTACGTATATAACTTGAAGTTGGAAAATTGTTGTGTGTCGTGTCTAGTGCCCCACTCTTGCCCAATATCTATTTAAGTACTAATGCATGCACAGCTGTTATAAATGTCTCATTCCCAAGTTGAGTGGCAGTACCGGTCTTGGAATGAGCAACATCAATTGATTTTTTTTCCCTAGTGTGCATGGTGCGATGGTTCAAGTTGAACGGATGACAACTTGGAGAGGCTAAGACATGGCAATGGTGGTGATTGAATTTATTTGCCAGTACACAGCAACAGAGAAGTACTTATCCTCATACAGTAAACCTACAACATACCTGACGTCTGCAGGTCTTATTGAAAAGTGTGTAATTCTCAGGGCATTCACAGCCTGAGCAGGTACAGGTTCCGTCCATCCCTCCATCCGGGTTGATACACAGGCCACTCCTACCCATAATCTAAAATAGGACCAGAATAGGTTACTGATACTTGTGCACCCACCGTGGTAGTCCCTAGTAGAGCTCGGACATTATTCCATCACACTGTAATGCAGAACTTCCATTAAGGGTGTGGCTCATACGTGGTGCACAAATGCAACAATGCCTGATACAGCGCATATGAGCTCCGCCCTTAGAACATTCTATAACATAGCACTTCCAACGTAAGCAACCTGATCGAAATACTGGATGGAATAATGCCTAATTTCTACATGGGACTGGAGTTACTGGTTTACAATAACTACCCTTGTCCTCGAGCTCCACCCTTGAAGTCGGGAGGTTATTGACCATAAATCCTTAACTACCCTTGTCCTCGAGCTCCACCCTTGAAGTCGGGTGGTTATTGACCATAAATCCTAGGCCATCATACATTGTATTCACGTATGACAAGGACATGAATCAGTGGCCATCACCATGGTAACAAGTTGAATCAGTTGCCATCACCAAGGTAGCAAGTTTTTTCCCCGCATTATTGAGACTCATGGAGGCTCATTAATCAGTTAACAAGAAAAGGAACAACGGCTACTATGTATTTTTTATCGTGTTTTTTTTTTACTACATACTTTGTAGTATAAACAAACAAAAAAAGATCTAACATATACACATGGCTTTGAGTAGCAATGAATTGTTAGTGGAAGAGAGACAAAGACGGTGTGTATAGTCTAGCTTACATTTTGGTTATAGCAGTTGTCAGGGTCACATCCACATGGCTGTCCTGGCACACTGAAATAGCGCTCATTGGACAGAGGAGCTCTCCGGCAGGTACATCCTGTCGTACCACAGTCACATTCTCCACGAGTATCACCTAGAAGATGGCAGAGTAGGTTTCAACTAACTTTTCTTTGTGCAGACTTTGTGAGTGCTTCCCACATCATGATTCTAACAACTGGTTTAAAGGGGTGGCATTTAGTGGGTGGCATTTAGTGGGTGTGGTTCATATTGAACAAGCAAAGCACTTGTAGGACTTTGCCATTCCTTATATGTGGGAAACTAGAAAACCAGACAAAAGTATTAACGAGATGTCTTATTTTGACATTGTAGGTTGTAACCTCTCAGTTCAAAAATGCTGCATTATCTTTACTCGGCACTGCACATCAAATCGATGAATGTTAGCCAGCTAACAAGTCATCTTCTGCAAATTTTGTGAGGGCTTTGTGCATCCTAAATAAAAGCTTGTATACAGTGCAGAAAGAGTTAGAGGCATTCTCTTTTCACCAACCCAATGACCAAAGTTTTAGGGTCAGTATGGCCTCTATAAGGTGTGAGTGGTAGGGATGGGAACCAGGCTCTCCACGGCTTTTCCGTACTGCAAGCGACGGAAAGCTGGGCGGGGCCTGGGAACGAGGCTACTAGGGATGGGAACCACAGTCAAGTGGTGCAAATGAGTTCCAAGCAGCACAGCCCATCTCTGCTCTCTCTCATAGCACCCATGGCTGAGCCTGGAAGTGCTAAAAGTAGTCTATTTTTTCATGTCAGGGCTAAGATCATGAACACACTGTCAAAAGATCAGTCTAAAAACACAATATTGCTCCCAACATGCACAACAGTGGTATGCTGGGTTGCTTGAAGACACTTGTTTTTGAGAACTCAACCTCACCTGAGCAAGTTAGATTGAAAAATTCACTCGTTGGTTCTGTGTTGAAGGGACAGGTGCTTCTGCTACACTCACAAGCATCACCAAAGTAACGCTGATTTGTACCCTGGGGAAGGTTAGTAACGGGCATTTATCACATTTTCGTGATCAGAAGTTGATACCTACTTGTGCAGGTGCAAGGAGCTCTCAGTCTGAGATGTAAGTTAGTATGTTGGTCTGTAACCAGTTTCTGATTGAAGTGTACATGCCTAGTTTACAAACTGTCTAATGCACTCTTTGCAACAAAGACGACGACAAGCTAGGGCAGTTTAAAAGCTAAAGAAACGACAGCAGAATGACAGAAGACTTGCATGCTAGCAGCAGAGTGATACATTTCTCCTCCGTAACTGTGTCCACAGGCAGGAAAGGCAAAGGCCAGCTCAGCAAGGTCGGGGAAACCTTTCAACAAAAGTCAGCTTGCTAATTCTTCAAATTTCTCCTCAAATTCACACTTTACCATTTCCTGTGTGTGTACCTAATACTGGACAGCTACCAGCAATAATTAAAGTGAGGTTAAAGCAACCAGCTATGTCTGTGTGTCAGTCCCAAAACAAAATGAACAAACAAACAAACAAACAAAAATAAATAGAAACACTAAATAATCAACTTACAGGCTCTATGTCACATTCACATTCGTTGCATTCATTGCATGTACCCCTGCCAAGACATTTCTGCATTTGTCCAGCCCTGCATGGAGAAAAGATTTTCTGTTACACGCTCAGACTTTTTCTGAGACTGGGAATGAGGCAAATGCCTACAAATATGTGTAGCAGAATATAAATGTAAGCTGAACAGGTCACATATCTTTGTAAGCTTGGTTATGTAAGGTTAAACTCACGGCGGGCACTCTTGGAGACGTTGGTCAGGATTACACTGACAGAGCCGTCCTGACCTGTGTGTATGTGTGTGTGTGTGTGTGTGTGTGTATGTGTGTGTGTGTGTGTGTGTGTGTGTGTGTGTGTGTGTGTGTGTGTGTGTGTGTGTGTGTGTGTGTGTGTGTGTGTGTGTGTGTGTGTATGTGTGTGTGTGTGTGTGTGTGTGCAATGTGGGTACATGTAATGATGATTGATGATGAGTTAACAGCACACAGTGAGTTAATTTACAGTGGCATAATATACAGTCCTTCCATAATTACCAATCCAGGAACATACCTTCCAGGGTTGCATGCACACGTTCCACATACAACCGTTCCATTTCCATTTGTACAGAGATCACTGTTGGGCTCCTATAGGGAGGGAGGAGGGGAGGGAGGAGGAGGAGGAGGGGAAGGGGAAGAAGGAGGAGGGGAGGGGGGAAGGAAGGGGAGGGGGAGGAGGGAGAGGGGGAAGGAGGAGAGGCGAAGGAGGGGAGGGTGAAAGAGGAGGGAGGGAGGAGGGGAAGGGATAGGAAAAAGGAGGACAGGGAAGTGTTAATGACAATGGTACAGTGGAACCCCTCTTAACGACCACCTCTGATGAGCGGCCACCCTGTCTATGGCGGACACTCACCTTGGTCCCGACTGCATCGCTATTTAGAATAGTACTTAAGAAACCCCTGCTTCGCGGCCACCTCTCTACTCTGTATTACGGCCACATTTTCGGCCCCAAATGATGCCCATCACTACAAAATTAGATGCATGCCCAGAGCCCCCTAGTGTTGCATGCCCAGAGCCCCCTAGTGTTGCATGCCCAGAGTCCCCTAGTGTTGTGTGCCCAGAGCCCCCCTAGTGTTGTGTGCCCAGAGCCCCCGTAGTGTTGTGTGCCCGGAGCCCCCCTAGTGTTGCATGCCCAGAGTCCCCGTTGTGTTGTGTGCCCAGAGCCCCCTAGTGTTGCGTGCTCAGAGCCCCCGTTGTGTTGTGTGCTCAGAGCCCCCCTAGTGTTGTGTGCCCAGAGCCCCCCTAGTGTTGTGTGCTCAGAGCCCCCTAGTGTTGTGTGCCCAGAGCCCCCCTAGTGTTGCATGCCCAGAGCCCCCCTAGTGTTGCATGCCCAGAGCCCCCCTAGTGTTGTGTGCTCATTCTTCCCCATTGCCTCACACTCTGACATAGTTTCTCTCACGTGATTCTCCTCTCTTGAGCATTCACATGTACACACTGGGATGACAGTAAGGACAGTGGTCCCAAACCCAGGTACAGAGAAAGTCACACTGCAGGATGGACGGAGAGAGAGAGTGGATGGGAAGTCATGGAGCATGCATGTAGCACACAGTTAGCCTCGTTCCCAGGCTCTCCCCACTAAGGAGGGTTAGAGCCTGGGAACGAGGCTAGCACACAGTCTGAAGGTTTAGACAGCAATCACAATTCCACATGCAGTGTTCTGTGTTGGGTCTTCTTCTCAGGTACTACACAGCCGTTTGCAGTATTTGATTGGTGGGAATATACACATAAACATACATGTATGTGTGCATGCAATGGTTCGAGAAACACTTCTTGTGGTCCCACATGTAAGGAGTCCCGTGCACAACACACAAAAAGAAAGAAGGAGAGAGTTCGTACAATTTTCACTGTGTTCATGGATATAGAGAGGCAGAGTATGAAAGAGACGGTGCTAGGCAACTAACAAGAATGAATGTATGTACTGAGATATCAAGGACGTGCCACTGAAGAGTAAAGACAGCAGAGATGGCCAGCTGATAGGCAGAGAAGGATTACCTGCCAGCATGAGACACAAGCTCCCAGCATATGGTAAAAAGTACAGCAACATGCACAGCAAAGAGACATGCTTCCAGCTTGATTGGGAGTGCCATTATGTTCAAAGACTCAATGATGCATTGAATTCACACTAAAGTTAGGGCACACGCTCAGTGGCAGAGTGCATTACCAGTCGAATGGCAGTTTTTAGCCTTTCTTCAGTGAGCGGAGTCACAGAAGCTGCTGTGGATGTGAAGCAAATTTGAGTTGAAGTGATACGCCGGTGCCAGAGTTAGATGCTAGCTGAGAGAGATCAACCGAAACTCTTGCTCAGAAGCAGGGGCCAAAGACTTTTCTTCGCACTGCATAGTATGATGTCAACAAACGTTGACGTTAGGGTTAATTAATTCCACTTAGTAACTATCATCATGCACACATTTGCTCACTCTACAGGGGTGTTGACAAGTCCACAGTCCTCTAGCGTGACAGACACTTCAAAAGACACTTTCTCATTAAGTTGAACTCCTGCACACCCATTGTCCTCAGTGCTGTGTGTCAGGAGTGGTGGTGGGAGGGAGGAAAGCGTGAGGAGGAGGGGGAGGGAGAAGTGGGGAAAGGAGGAGGAGTGAAGTGATGTGAAGGGAGAATGAGACTAGCATAGCAGAATGCCTAAAGTACCAAGTAGGGAAAAAATTATTTTGTAACACTCAGCTTGGCCAGATTGACCTTGCTGGTAAAATCGTTATCCACAAAGAAACTGCATGTGCCCAAAAACTTGTGCTTGGGTTTAAACTCAGTATCGTCATGGTTACTTACATCCTGTTGCACAATGGAGTGACAGAAACTGTCAGTCCAGTTGGTACCTGACCAGGAATCACACGCACTGTCTCCCTGGCTTCCTACAGGACAAACCAAACACTTGTGCACATGAGAGATGTTGATTAGGATGAAATGCATCCTCTTTGGGACTGAATCCTACCCAGGCACTCCAATATTTCAGCAACCCACATATTTGAAGGAATAAAAATGACATCATCACGCGCTCTAATATTTTGCTTCATCCACTCACATTGTAGCTTTGTTGTATGACATTGACTATGTCAGCCGAGCCACGCTCCCTCGATCGCACCTGAGCCCCTGTGCTACCTAATCCCTCCACAAGTTGCTACGTACATGGCAGAGAGAATCAGACAAGCACTTGAAAACAAGGTAACAACCTACGTACATTGGTAATTAACACTCACATTTAACAAAGAGTGCATGTACCAGTATTCTTAACATAGGAGATGATTCAAATCAAGCTGTAGCTAGCCTCGTACCCAGGCTCCTCCCCAGAAAAATGGGGAGGAGCCTGGGTACGAGGCTAGCTTATATCTACAAATTTTAACTGCTACGTACAAGGCTGAGTAGGCGGCCCATGTAAACTCTCCACCTAGGACCAAAAGCACACTACAGTGGAACCCCTCTAATGCGGACATCTTGGGACCACCGCTGTGTGTCCGGTATATAGAGGCGTCTGTATTTCAGAGGCTTTTGGTATATTTCCAGTAGGCGTGGCAATGCGTACTCATGCTATTGAGCACTACAAACACGTGTTTTAGAGCTCTCCTTTGTTGTAGCAAGAAAGGCTAACCAGAGACTAGTGCCATGCGCACCAGTTATAATGTCCAGTTGTTGAATCGACCAGTGGTGGCGGACAGCCTTGCGTGAGAGACAAGCGAGCATCCACATTATTTGTACAGACCAGGTACTAAAGGGACTCCAAAATCTGTCCGCTTTACGGAATAGCGGGGTGTCCGTGTTTCCGGGGTTATAATGTATGGCTGTTAATGGGAATGCAATCTGTACCTGAGCAAAACGTCCGTTAAAGCAAGGTGTCCTCATTTCAGAGGTTCGGAATAGAGGGGTTCCACTGCACACACCAAACAGGAGGAATGTACAAACAAAACAAGGAGAAGGGAGAGGACAGTCAGACTAGGATGGTACCAAGTACTTCCATCGTTGGAATTGCCACAGCAGCCCTTTGTTATTAAAAAATGGAAAGAGTGGGGGTCTCCAGTTTACAATTTAGTCCATTGGCCGAGCTCTTTAATGAGAAAAAAAAACAAAGGCTGTTTGTATGTGCACTTTTAATCAGTGAGAAAGTCTTTTTGGACTAACAATTAATTTTCTGTATATTCATAATGTCCAAAAACAGATACTAACCATTGAAACAATCAGTAAAGACGACAGTACTGAACTGGTATGTGTGAACGTACCCGATACTCGTTCACTCTACTTGTGTCAACAGCGAAGATGGGAATGATGTTCTCCTGAGCCAGAAGCTGGTTCAACTGGTAGATGGATGGGTAGTCCTACAGAGGTCAAAGGTCACTAGGTTATTGACTGTCTACAGAGGTCAAAGGTCACTAGGTTATTGACTGTCTGGTCAAAAATCATCCAATACTGCTAGCAGGTGATTGGTCAAATTCATCCAACACTGCTAGCTTGACCGTAGGGTCGAACAACTAGAGGATATTTTATAATCAACTAATTAGTGCTGATCATGTGACCTTCAGCCAATCAGGTGTTTAGAATTTGGTCAGGTGACTGCACATTAAATCACTTAAATCACACTCAAGAGGATATTTTATAATCAACAATTAGTTGCTAACACATACGATTAGTTACGGTAATATGTGGGGATGTAAGTTATCACAGAACCTGGCCTCCTTCTGTGACAGTAATATGTGGGGACGTATGTTATCACAGAACCTGGCCTCCTTCTGTGACGGTGATATGTGGGGACGCAAGTTATCACAGAACCTGGCCTCCTTCTGTGACGGTGATATGTGGGGATGTAAGTTATCACAGAATCTGGCCTCCTTCTGTGACGGTAATATGTGGGGACGTAAGTTATCACAGAACCTGGCCTCCTTCTGTGACGGTGATATGCGGGGACGTATGTTATCACAGAACCTGGCCTCCTTCTGTGACGGTGATATGTGGGGACGTATGTTATCACAGAACCTGGCCTCCTTCTGTGACGGTGATATGTGGGGACGTATGTTATCACAGAACCTGGCCTCCTTCTGTGACGGTGATATGTGGGGACGTAAGTTATCACAGAACCTGGCCTCCTTCTGTGACGGTAATATGTGGGGACGTAAGTTATCACAGAACCTGGCCTCCTTCTGTGACGGTAATATGTGGGGACGTAAGTTATCACAGAACCTGGCCTCCTTCTGTGACGGTAATATGTGGGGACGTAAGTTATCACAGAACCTGGCCTCCTTCTGTGACGGTAATATGTGGGGACGTATGTTATCACAGAACCTGGCCTCCTTCTGTGACGGTAATATGTGGGGACGTATGTTATCACAGAACCTGGCCTCCTTCTGTGACGGTAATATGTGGGGACGTAAGTTATCACAGAACCTGGCCTCCTTCTGTGACGGTAATATGTGGGGACGTAAGTTATCACAGAACCTGGCCTCCTTCTGTGACGGTAATATGTGGGGACGTAAGTTATCACAGAACCTGGCCTCCTTCTGTGACGGTAATATGTGGGGACGTAAGTTATCACAGAACCTGGCCTCCTTCTGTGACGGTAATATGTGGGGACGTATGTTATCACAGAACCTGGCCTCCTTCTGTGACGGTAATATGTGGGGACGTATGTTATCACAGAACCTGGCCTCCTTCTGTAACGGTAATATGTGGGGACGTATGTTAGGCCATCACACCGTACTCGCTCTAATTATCTGAACGGTCAAAAATAATTATTAATACGGTCGTTCGGCGTTAAATAGAAAGTAAATAAATCCCGCACGTGGCTTGTTCGAGTGTAATTAGAACGGATTAGAATATTATGGAGACAACGAAGACGAGACAGCAGTCGATATTGACCTTTGCAGTGAAGACGTCCCCTCACTCATTCGTGCATCGCCCTTCACTGCCAACGAACCACAGTACCTTGCTTAACTCTCGTGGTAGGTGTCCAACTATAGGTCTATCATCAACATCCTCGTCAGCTCTAGTGTCACTGTGCTCTGTGACAGCGATCGCAAAACGATCTTCAGCGTTTCCATGTTCCCTTTCCGCACTTAGACGCTGTCCAAGATGTGGTAACCAGACTCTGCGATAAACGTGGAAGCCTCTAACAGCTGCAGTGAAGCTGAACTCAGATTCATCTTCTCGAGCTCCTGCCATACTTTAATACCTGTGTACACTGCGTGGTGTGGCCGTTCAGTTAAATAGAACGGGTAAGAAAATTCGAAATTCAGGATGTTCAATGAATTAGGAAGGAAACAAAATGATCAAATATGCCATTCGAGCTATTAGAATGTTCGGATAATTAGAGCAAGTATGGTAGGCTCACTACAAAACTAGCGCATAGTTATGAAGTTAAAAATCAATATCAACTAGTCGACAAGCAAGCATTGTAGTCAACAACCTCAATATCAACAAACCAATAATTGTTCTTCTAGCCCTACTTGACCGTGAGGCTGTATACGCTACATGTGCATACACTCATCAGTTATGGCAAGATGATCAAAGTCTCAATGCTCAAGTTAATGGCTGCAATAACTAAAACAGCTAGGTAATGCATGCTCCAAGACTCACAAAGACAGTTGCAGCAACATTCTCATAAATTCCATCGACCAGCTCCATGTGGCATCTCCCGTCATTCGGCCGAACAATACCTCCCAGCTGTTGAGAAAGAAGATGATAATTCCAGTACCCTCAGTCATCGTAATTATGTTAGGAGACATGGGAAAAGGGTCAAGCAAAGCCCTGATGACCAGTCAGCCCTTTTCATAGCCCCGTTCGCAGGCCTTCACTAATTTGACTTTCTGCTTGCACAAATTATTTCAGTGCCACATCATCATCTTATGTGTAGCTGTTAAATTTCCTTGAAAAGCAATTGTAAATGGAGAGAACTTTGGTATAAGCATTTTATCTAAGAAACCATAACACATGCACAGTGTTGCCAGATATGCAATGGTCAATTATATACAATACATACTTACTGCAAACAGTCCTATATAACACAGTGTGCTCATGTAATGATATACTGATTCAAAACAATTGCCTGCCCAAGGAAGCGCTCGCTCGCTCGCTCGCTCGCTCCCTCCCTCCCTCCCTCCCTCCCTCCCTCCCTCCCTCCCTCCCTCCCTCCCTCCCTCCCTCACTCACAACACCATCCCCTGCAACATGGTATCCAGCATCTGTGATGTACATAAGCAGGCGAAGAACACTGACATCTCTCCAGCCAATGACCTGTGCACAAAGAAAAATCATTATCCTATTTATGGAAGCTGCCAGTTATATAGTCAGCAGACTTCAGTATCTATACAGCCAGACAGCCACCATGCATGGGTGTTCATGGTTGTTGGTCAAAGACCGTTTAGATCATGACTGCAAGACTCACTGCTGGGCACACGGCTGTCTGCAACATAGCATCCAGTCCCCCCTCCGGGTTGTCTGTACTGACCGAGACTGAGACGTTAGCCAACATGTCCTAAAGTTTGAACAAAAGAACATCTATTTACGTTGTGTATTTATGCCGACAAACTCTGAAGGCTCAGGTTGACCCTAAGGCAGTTCAGCAGCCAAAATGACAAGCCCATGTAGCTGATAAAGTCTCATGTCCAGATCTCACCCTTGCAAAAAAAGAATGACCTGGTGTACTTTCTTGGGCGGCGCATGACTGTGCTTTTGTGACTAGCAATGTTGCGACACATCTGCTCAAAAAAAAAAAAAAAATCATTGGGATACTCGGGTAGAACTGTAAACTTTACCACTGTAGGAAAAGTGCTATGTAAAATTGCAATCTCATTGTGGTCTCTACCACATTTTTGTAAGAGGCCCAAGAAATTTGACTCGGTTCACCAGACAGTCTCTCACTAGGTGGTGTAAGTGGTCTGGGCATGAGGACTAACCCAAGCAAGGCATTGAGCTATGGTGATGTCTTAAATTTCCTAGCTGGCAACATAATTAAATTTGAACTTACAGCAAACTGCTCCACTTCGTTGGTTGGTGACAGTACGTGTCGAAAGCTGTAGGTATCCCCGCAATCATCGCTTCCAATAGCACAGATACTTTCATTATTACTAAAGTGACAAATAGCAGAGTAATTCGTCATGAGTACATGGTTGGAGATAGTTTCCAATTTCCAATTTCCATTATATCCATGTTTAATCTACCAGTCACAAATCCCCCCCCCCCCCCCCCTCCCCTCCCCCCTCCCTTAAAACCACAGTAACATCTGTGGACATCTACAAGTGCCTAAAAACCACCTAGGAATGATTTATATGTTTGATGTTTGGAGAAAGGGAAAAGTTGGCTGTTGTTGTGAATCGAACCCAGGACCCAGGGTCCCTTGCCTGAGCCACTAGTCCTCTACCACTGAGCTATGACCACCCTCACAATGTTCTACCACATAGCGGGGAATTTTCCCAAGCATAAATTTTTGTGAAACCCCCCCCACCCAATCATGCCAGGAAAAATTTTCACGTTTTTTTTAATTTTGCAACAAGATCTATGACGACACCCCCAAAATTCGGAACTCAGCTTTCACTTGAGTGTCAAGCGGTGGTGAGTGGCTACCACACTTATCAAATGTGTGGGCCACTGTGTCTGGGGAAGAACTGCCATGCCATGCCATGCCAACAGTAGCGAGCTAGCTCTGAGTAGTAAAGTTCGTCCTCGCTTCTTGGAAGGTAGCTTCCTTACAGAGATGTTGCCAGTCTCATCGGGTACTTTGCCTTCCACACCCAAATGCTGCTCTCATTCACAACAAGGTCCAAATTAGCAACAAAGCAACATAGCAACGTGTACAAACTTCTGTAACATTCACGGGATTGGGAAGAAATTTTTGTAAGTTGGCATTTGAGCACAAAAATTGCAAAAATTTCTGCCTTGAGAACATGTTCTGCTTTACACTATGTCCTCACTGGTGTGCAACTGAGGTATTCAGTACCCCACCTGTGTAGTATGTACATACCATAGACTCTGCATGGTTAATAAACGCATGCGCTTATAAGTGTAAGTGGTAAGCAAATATGCGCCTAATAGAGGATATGCGCTTAATAAGGGACCGTCAATGAAAGCTACGCGGGCATGAGTGTGCAGTAGATAGTTAGACGCGTTCACCTGGCAAGTATCGACGTAAAATCAGAAGGCTCCATCCTCCTTGAAGAGACCGTGATTCGCAACCATTGTGTATTCAACGAGATATGCGGGAGCTCTACGCGTCGTACGGGAGAAATTTTACTAGGTCTAGTAGTCCAGTCGTAAGCTGCGAAGGATGTGGCTTGTGACTTTGTGCTAGGCAGAAGCAGGAAAAACCTGTGTAGCTCTTCTTTCTTTGACTTCAGGATGACCATCAAGTGTGCTGGGTGTTCTTGATGCCATGGTTTTCACTCGATCTCCAAGGGGTGGTTATTCCCATAGGCGCCGTAGTCACAGCTGCGACTGGGGTCAAGAAGCAGTCAAGGAGTCAAGGGCTGTTTTTGGTGTCGGTCAAGCGGTCAAGGACAATTTTCAAACTCTGTAACAACGGTCAAGATGTTTACATTTTGTGCATGCGTATTGCACATAGTGTAGTCAAGTGTGTGCGGTCAAACGGTCAAGGTCCCGTTTGCGGTGTGGTCAAGTGGTCAAGCAACAAAAACGATGGTCAAAATTTTATGACCCTGGGTCGCAGCTGTGACTACAGCGCCTATGGGAGTGACCACCCCTTGATCTCTCGCCGCCATCGTGTACTCTATTTAATGCACATGCGCTTAATAAATGATGCCGTGTACCAGGAAGGAAGCATGCGCCTAATAAATAATATGCACCTAATAGCAAGGTGCGCCTAACAACCAGAGTAGTTCAAAGCACCTTCTTCTATTTTTTATAAAGTACATAGACCTTAAACAGAGATCCTATTCACCCAAGACAGTATACACACTACACAAATAGCCTGGTTCCCAGGCCGGCCCAATGTATGTGGAATGGGTCTTGGGAACAAGACCACAACTTGAGCATACCTTTGTTGTATGTACATATATGTTGGCAGAGCATAGGGAAGTGTGGTCTTGTCGACAAATGAGCCAAACCCCATTCCGAAAGATGGAGAATTCAATGTAAGGTTGTCCACTGTGTGTGTGTGTATGTGTGTGTGTGTGTGTGTGTGTGTGTGTGTGTGTGTGTGTGTGTGTGTGTGTGTGTGTGTGTGTGTGTGTGTGTGTGTGTGTGTGTGTGTGTGTGTGTGTGTGTGGTGTGTGTGTGTGTGTGTGTGTGTGTGCATGCATGTGTGCATGAAGAGCATAGGGGAGTGTGCATGTGGGTTTGGCGACAATCGAGCCAAATCCAAAAAATGAACATATTCAGGGTAAGATTGCTTACCACATACGTATGTTATATGTTTGTGTAATAGTTTTGTGTGCACATGTGGGCGTGTACAAGAAGAAGAAGTTACAAGCTGTACAGTGTATGTGATTTCAGCACTTAGGGCATAAAATATTAAATGTGCATGTCAAATTTTACTGACAAACTAAAGCAACAATTCATTTCATACCATCACTCTGACGTTACCAAAAACAACGAACTTACCAATTGACGTTAACGAAAACAACCAACTTACCAATTGATAATGTTTTTTCCTTTTTGCTCGAAAGAACTATTTAACAGTCTTACCAATTGTTATTACCGAAAACAACCAACTTACCAATATCTGAAGTGAGGTTTCTTATTGTATTCAAGTCAGTGGCGAGGGATTGTGATAAGTCCATGAGAAAGTAGAGATCGAATGGAGCAAATGGTGATGGCTGGACATCAACCTGGAAGGTCTTCCTGATCCCTGCAAGAAGAGAGACACACTCTGGTCATGTAGCATAGCAGTTAAAAATGTGGGAACAGAGTGCCCAAAATAGCTGTCTGGCAACTTATCTTTCCACTACTCTAATACCAAAATTGTCTGTCAACTTACTACTCTAATACCAAAACTGTCTGTCAACTTATCTTTCCACTTACTCTAATACCAAAACTGTCTGGCAACTTACTACTCTAATACCAAAACTGTCTGGCAACTTAGTTATCTTTCAACTACTCTAATACCAAAACTGTCTGGCAACTTATCTTTCGACTACTTGAATACCAAAACTGTCTGGCAACTTATCCTCCTGACTTCTAACTTACCTCTTCTCAGTTCCAATCTCAAGCTCTGTGGGGCTATCTGAGTAGCGTTGCCCAATGTGTCCTGCAGAGATAAACAAGGAAGAAGATATCCATGAACTCAAGAAAAAAGTTTGCTCCATCAGAAGGTCCGGATCAATTGGAATACACGGCACCGGAAATTCGGATTAGTTAGTGCACAGGTAGGGTAAGGGTTAGGGTTGGGCAGGTGAACAGGATTTCCGGTGCCGTTTCCGGTGCCGTATATTCCAACTGATCCGAAGGTCCATCAAGAAGTATCACAGAGCTGCCAAACATTGGGAAATTGGGGGTTAAAAACAGTTCGTGTTAAAAATTTTTGCTGTCAAATTCTTTCGGTTTTGTTTACATCAAAAACAACAGGTCAAAGGTTACAATGTGGACAGGCGCTCAAGCCCCTTCTACTACTCACATTCTGAGTGATCTCAAAACGTGACTCAGGTTTCTCAAGGAGGAGGGGAGGACACATATCAGCATTACTCATGGTGCGATTCCTGCAACGAACACCAGTCACATCCTGCAGAAGAGAAATTGAGCAATGTGTAGGCAAATATTCAGAAACATTGTGAGGTAGCTCCCTTCCAAATGGTTGATGTAGCAAGTTAACAGTGCTGTAGAAATCATCCGCATGAATCCGGTAATGATCTCGAGGTTGACAATACTTCCTGAAGTAAAAAGCCTTAATACCCTAAAAGTTGACCCATCATTAGATTAGTCTCAAACCCAGACCCCCCCTCCAAAGGGTCTGGGTTTGAGATTATCATCAGATTTGCCCAGTGTGCAGAAAGAGAGGCACAGTGCAAGCAGTGCAGAATCTGGACCAGCAGAACAGGGTAGAACAGGGGAAGGTTATTCTAGTCTTGTCCCCAGTCCCCACCCTCTCACGAGGAGAAACGGTCTGGTGAACCAAGTCAAATTTCTTGGGCTTGCGCACAGTTTTGCGACAGTGCCACCTAGCACCATTCAAAACATTTTACGCCAAACCCTCTCAAAAAAAGATGGATACTCGAGTAGAGATAAAAAATTTCTCTGTTGTAAGGGAAGTGCTACGTAATAATAATTACCAATCTCACAATCTCATTGGTCCTTGCCACTTTTGGGGAATAAGCCCAAGAAACTCGACTTTGTTCACCAGACCATTTCTTGCCGGGAGGCATGCGCGGGCTGGGCACGAGACTAGGTGAATTCACTCATAGGGTGAAAATCACATGGCTACTTTTGCGCTCTTGGCTGTAGAATGTTCTGTCGGCACTGAGTTGGCCATTAATTCCTTCACAATGGGCTCACCTTGTGGGGGCTCAATTTATGGTATTTTTTAATCTTGACGGACATTTCCTGGATAAGAACCCAGCTTATTGAAAGCTCAGTCTCCTCTGTAGTCTCATTCCCAGACCCTGCAGTGTGTGCACCGTACTGAGGGCCTGGGAACGAGACTACCTCATCTGTAGTCTCATTCCCAGACCCTGCAGTGCGTGCACCGTACTGAGGGCCTGGGAACGAGACTACCTCACCTGTAGTCTCGTTCCCAGACCCTGCAGTGCGTGCACCGTACTGAGGGTCTGGGAACGAGACTACCTCACCTGTAGTCTCGTTCCCAGACCCTGCAGTGCGTGCACCGTACTGAGGGTCTGGGAACGAGACTACCTCATCTGTAGTCTCGTTCCCAGACCCTGCAGTGCGTGCACCGTACTGAGGGTCTAGGAACGAGACTACCTCATCTGTAGTCTCGTTTATTTTACAGCCACAACATGGCTACATAAACAATGCCCACTTGACTACACTGTCTATGTCCACATATCACAACTTCAATGATGACTAAAGTTTTTAATCAAAATGTTGGTGAGTTCCTATTGCCACAAATTTGGTTCCTAAAAAATTCACTTCTTTATGATGGCAACTGGAAACCAATTTCTGGTAACTTAGTCTCGTACCCAGGCACATTCCTTGCCTGATTGCATCTAGGTACGAAGCTACTAACTGATGACAGTGTCTTTGTCATGCACTCACTGGCGGTAAGGAACACCAAAAACAATCTCCTGAAAAGGAGAGGCATGCATCACATGACACGGTGATAGCCGCACACCCATCCTGATTCTGACCTGCAGGACAAAATAGAGCAATGCAACAGTTAGAGAAAAAGAGAGCATTTATGTAGAATCTTCGTCTTGTTCCCAGACCCTCAGTACAGTGCAAGTACTGTACCAACAGTCTGGGAATGAGACTAGTAGAATATGGTGCTGTGAATATGGAAAAGTGTGCAATGGTGCTATATGCTAGCTCCTGGTGTATGTCATCTAAATTCTGGAGTAGCCTCCATCTCAAAGCTCTCACACACCCAGCTTTCATTGTCATACTGCAAGGGATGAAAGCTGGGAGCAGGAGAACCAAGGTAAGCAGCAGTTTACTGGTTGCTTATTTCAAATTCCTAGTCTCATCCCCAGACCAAAGTTTGTTATGTGCACCTTAGGTGTAAAGCTACCACTGTATCAGTTACTAATAGCATCAGCCTAGCCTCGTTCCCAGGCCCCGCCCAGCTTTCCGTCGCTTATTAGTATGGTAAAGCGGGAGAGGGCCTGGTATCTTTTCTCACGTGAGTGACGTCAGGATAGAAAGGATGGTAGAAAGGGTTTAATTGGGCGTGGGCGTACCGGGCCCAGAACAGCGAAAAGAGCCAAGGTACCAGGTAACTTACCACACGTATCTAGCTAGCGGGAGGCGACTGTCTTACACACCAGCGTTGAGCGTGTAGTCGGTTTAAAATACGCGAAACGCAGCCTGTTAGTTCTGCAAAATTTCGCCATTCCGATTACATCATGCTCACGTGAGAAAAGATACCAGGCTCTCCACAGCTTTTCCGTACTGCAAGCGACGGAAAGCTGGGCGGGGCTTGGGAACGAGGCTAGCATCAGCCATGGCACCCACAAATCTGCAAGCTGGTCATCTGTAATAATGTTATAAACTCCCCCAAGTAATCTGATTGAGTGCGATAACATGTCAATACCATGTCAATATGCTTTATACTTAAGCCCCAGTTTTCCTTTGAAAAATAGTAACTGGACAGTTTCACTAGGAAAACTGGGGCTTAAATATAAAGCATATTGACATGGTATTGACATGTTATCGACATGGTATTGACATGGTATTGACATGGTATTGACATGGTATTGACATGGTATTGACATGGTATCGACATGGTATTGACATGGTATCGACATGGTATTGACATGGTATTGACATGGTATTGACATGGTATTGACATGGTATTGACATGGTATTGACATGTTATTGCACCGTGCACACTAAGTTTCCTATGACACATGTTATCAAATCAACAGAGCTTTCAGTTGACACTTGTCAGTTGCCACTTCAGTGTAGCCTCGTTCCCAGGCTCCCCCCACGTGCAAGCGACGGAAAGCTGGGCAGGGCCTGGGAACGAGGCTAACTTCAGTGTATACAAACAGTGAAGTGACCCAGATGTGATCATGCTGAACTTCAAAAGTAATGCTGTTCAACACAAAACAGGGTAGTTGTCCAACCACAAGCATATGTTTGCGTGGTTAAGTTATTTCTCGGCTCGTTGGTCACCCACTAACTGTGTTCAATTGTTCATCCCACCACAATACTGATATACGATTGGGAGCACTGTGGTCACAGCATAGCAAGTACAGACTATATAGTCTTGGCGCCGCCCAGCTATCCGTCTCTTGCAGTACAAAAACGTGTGTGGGAGAGCCTGGGAACAAGGCTACAGAATACTTAACGCAAACAGCCAGGCATTGTGTTTGTACTACTGGGTGTAGCTGATAAAAACCCGTATCAGTGCTACAAGCTATGTCTACTACATCAGAACATGCAATGAGGTCTGTACAAATACATTCATGATCACCACAAACAGCTTATCTGTTGCTCTTGGTATGTCACTTGGACTGTGTACTTCTAACAAACCTATGGTGCTTTGTAGGATGGTAACTACATGCAAATTACTACCTAAAAGCTTATACTTGTCTTCCTGCCTAGATGCTGGATGTAGTTCTTTTATTGGTTAAATTTTAGCTGAATATGGTCTAGTTGCTTGTTCTAATGCAGTGAGATTTTTGGTACGATTTACGGATAGCTGGCATGTGATGCTTAGTCTCATTCCCAGGTCATACAGCCTGGGAATGAGCCCACAAAGATAACAACTATATTATAGACAGGTTCAGTATAGGATACACATGTACACTGTGTAAAAATAAAGGCCTGCTACCTTCCAAACAGCAATCAAGGGTCCTATCCCATATAAGGATGTGGTATATAGTAACAAAAGAAGCCACACCCACTTGGGTGTGGTCTGTAACACACTCTTCCATCAGTTTGGTCTAAGTGTCCTAATTAGAGAAGTGGTTTCTTGGCCCACCCATCCATAATCAAGTAAAGGTGACTCCAAATTGCATAGCTCAGATTTATATGGCTTCAGTTGTGCCTACAACTGTCACTCGCTTCATTAAGTTGTTTTGGTCACCATAACAATGTGGCTCTGGTTTCATTGTCTCATTCTCAGGTCGTTCTCACCTCCAGTCATATCCTTATGTATACAGTAAATAAATCCATACAGCTAGCTGAGTATACAGTAAATAAATCCATACAGCTAGCTGAGTATACACAAGACCAGGGGTTAGTATACCTCCTTCAGACGTAACAGTAGCGTTAGAAGGAAACAATGAAAGTGTTAAGTAAACAATGCAAGCTCCTCGGATTCGGATAGTGGGTTAGTGTTTTTTGCTCTAAGCAAGCATTTTTCCTTGGGCATCTGGGAGTGTGGTTTATAGACTTATGTAAATCAATCCATACAACTAGGTGAGTACTTGCAGCCACACGTTGAGCAACTGTTGAATATGTAAAAGAAGAACTGATCAAATGGCAGCTTAATTCTCGTGCCCAGATTCAATTCTCGGGCCCAGATTCAATTCTTGTCCCCAGACTCAATTCTTGTCCCCAGACTCAATTCTTGTCCCCAGACTCAATTCTTGTGCCCAGATTCAATTCTCATGCCTAGATTCAATTCTCGGGCCCAGATTCAATTCTCATGCCCAGATTCAATTCTCGGGCCCAGATTCAATTCTCATGCCCAGATTCAATTCTCATGCCCAGATTCAATTCTCTCATGTCTGAACACAAGACATCTCCCCCCCTCCCAAACACACACCCTCACATTCTGTTGCACTGCAATCAAAGTATGGAGGCAGAAACAGCTGGGAACAAGGCTATTATATATCTTGCAAGTAAACACTCATCTATCTGCCTGATCAACAACCATTGGTGTTTACAATAACATAGAACTTCATCGCCCACAACATATACATTACTGTGTATTCAGAAAAGGCTTATGTGGACAAACTGAACAGTATGCATGTTTGCACAGTGGAGTGTATAAAATCATAACATGTACTGATGTTGCGTCTCACAGCTATACCAAGGCTACATACAATCTGACATTCTCATTGGATGGAAAGTCACCATTGTTTCCTAGCAACAACAGTCCTGGCACTTAGAACATAATAAAATAAACCCTATTGCTGTACTGAACTGTAAAGTCCAAAAGAAACCTCACCCCCTCTCTAAATCAACTACCTATATCTCTGCAACGCTGCAAGCTACCTAACATTGAAGCAATCTATGATTTTATGTGGTCAGTGGAGAGCCTTCCCAGGCAATAAAGGTAGTCCTCTTCCCTCCCTCTTAAGCACTGGTAATGAGGTAACAGAGGTCGACTGACGAGTTATATTGATACTTGGGCGCAGCAGTAGAGATTAACAGCGTAGACCCAACACAGTGTAGCTGACATCACCATGATATAATTTATGGATGAGGCAGGCAGATTGTGCATTAATGCATCTCCCATGGGTACACATGCAAGTTTCAAGGAAATTAATTGCACTAATAAGCAAGGTCAGAGGACAGCTAGGAGGAACTAGTTCATAATAATGCTCCCAGGCAATAAAGTCCTCTTCCCTCCCTCTTATGCAATGAAGTAAGAGGTCGACTGACGAGTTATATTGATACTCGTGCACAACAGTAGAGAATATGATGTAACAACGTAGACCCAACATCACCATGACATTATGGATGAGGCAGGCAGATTGTGCATTAATGCATCTCCCATGGGTACACATGCAAGTTTAAAAGGAAACTATAGGCACTAATAAGCAAGGTCAGAGGACAGCTAGGAGGAACCACTAGTTCATAAATTATGTAGATACTCTGGAAGAACTCAGTACCCACTCAGCCTACTCAGACATTCCAGAGGGTCTGGGAACCTTGCAGAGATGGAGCCCAAACGTTCACCAATGTATCCAGCTATAGAGACTAGTTTCCTAGCCGTCAGCACTGCTATCACAAACTGGCTTACTTTTACCATAGAGTGCTAGAGAGGTTTGTCTGATGGGGCTGGAATGCTAAAATAAAATGATCTTCCGCAACGCGGCTGTCTACAGCACAAACAATAATTATGCCCACAGGCGCTAGCACTATTTGCAACTGCCGAAAGCAGTTTTTATACACACGGCTAAAACCAAATGCGCCGTTCCAAGACTAGGGATTATATATATATATATCATAGGTACATTCAAATTTCAACTCACCCGCGCAAAATTCTGCAACTAAAAGAAAGACGAAAATTACGATCCCAGCCGCCATCTTCGATATATGGTGCACAGTTGAGTTAAAAAATAGTGCATGTGTAAACTGTGGGCGGAGTGTGTTTATAATTGAGACCGCAGAGGAAATACCGTAGTAGATCTACAGTGTAATAGTACTACGTACTTGCAGCGAAGTGGAGAGGATTGCATCCTGTCTAATAATTATAACCTCCCATAGGTCTAGCTATTTTGGCTGAGAAATAGTCACGGCCTCCAATTATAACTACTACTTTTTTTTTTTTTGCTGAGCCAGCGTTTACAACAATCACACCAATTTTAGTGGCACACCTGTATTTCTTGTATATAGGATATGGTTGATCCTTGCCCGAGGTGATCAGTATTTATTGTAGGATATGGTTGATCCTTGCCCGAGGTGATCAGTATTTATTGTAGGATATGGTTGATCCTTGCCCGAGGTGATCATTATTTATTGTAGGATATGGTTGATCCTTGCCCGAGGTGATCATTATTTATTGTAGGATATGGTTGATCCTTGCCCGAGGTGATCATTATTCATTGTAGGATATGGTTGATCCTTGCCCGAGGTGATCATTATTCATTGTAGGATATGGTTGATCCTTGCCCGAGGTGATCATTATTCATTGTAGGATATGGTTGATCCTTGCCCGAGGTGATCAGTATTCATTGTAGGATATGGTTGATCCTTGCCCGAGGTGATCATTATTTATTGTAGGATATGGTTGATCCTTGCCCGAGGTGATCATTATTTATTGTAGGATATGGTTGATCCTTGCCCGAGGTGATCATTATTTATTGTAGGATATGGTTGATCCTTGCCCGAGGTGATCATTATTTATTGTAGGATATGGTTGATCCTTGCCCGAGGTGATCATTATTTATTGTAGGATATGGTTGATCCTTGCCCGAGGTGATCATTATTTATTGTAGGATATGGTTGATCCTTGCCCGAGGTGATCATTATTTATTGCTAAAACAGCCTTGACTATTGAATCTTGATGTGAAAAGTGAGACCCTTTGCAGAGAAGTCTGTTCAAAAACAAAATCAATTACTGATACCAGTATTAATACTGTGTGTGTGTGTGTGTGCATGCACACATGGGGCCACACTAATGTAGCAAACCAATTTGAGGCCTACGGTAGCTGGCATAAACCTTCCACCATGAATCCAAAATGCAGAGACCTCAAAACAGGGTATTCCAATGGAGACAAGTATAACCAAGTTCATGTAGCAGTTGTTGTGACATTTGCAAACTCTCATGTAGAGTCCTGAGGACCTAATCATTGGCTAAAATTATAGTATCTATATAGGCCTACCTTTTACCAGGTTCATTGACCATTATACGAAAGACGGCATTCAGGGATGGGGATTAGTAATATCCAACGTTAATGTTAGTTCTATAGCTAGCTATTCATTCGCTAGGTGGAGAACGGCCAATAAAATGAACGCATACGTTCAGATTTTCACTCGGAGTCACTCAGAGAACTACTGGCCTCCTTTTTAACGCATGCACCCATGCAGAGACAGCTGACTGGTGGTTTATGGATGTATGTTAGCTATCCAGGGAACATGCAATGGATGACTAATGGTAGTATGGATGAACTCTGAGAGAAATATTGATACGTAGAGGATTATGAATGTGCCTGGGGGTACCCTGGATGTCCTACCATATCTTCCAAATCTCCTTGCTGGACTCTTATCACAGAGAGAAGGGCCTGCTCATGCAAAAAAAAAAAATTATTAGTGTACTAAAAGTTCTGTCATAGCAGTGGGTTCTTGAAAGGGTGTGGTCCATGCACACATGCTCTCCCGGGTGCACAGGAGGTTCATTGTAGTCATTCTGGGTATAATGTAGCCCTAATTGCATGATTTGAAAGGCATGGTCTAGATGCTTCAAATTCAAATTTCAGATTCATTGTAGCCATTCCAGGTATAATGTAGCCTTAATTGCACGATTTGAAAGGCATGTTCTAGATGCTTCAAATTCAAATTTCAGGCTCCACACTATACCCAGCTGTCTGCTGGAGTGTGTGAAAGGATTGTTGCAAATTACAGTGATCAGACCTATTTATGTGCACAGCTCTTCTTTGGGGGTTCACTGCACTTGCTAGGTTTCTCAATATACACGCCACAAGGGTTCAAAGACATTCTCACTACAGGCCTTTGTTGTGGAACTTCTTGAGTCTGTACCTCTAGACCCTTCAAGTTCTCTCTAGCTCTAACCTCAAAGTGCTAGCCACACCCAAACCATTACATTGGCCTTCATGCATGCTTGAAATTCTTGGTATGAAACTAGGTTCATCAAATTTGAAATTAAATCTATAGCTCCAATTTTGACTGCATGTAGATGCCAACTGCCTCTGGTAGAAGAGCCAAACCCAGGCCATCCACTCCTCTGACCATAAAGCATGTGATGCAGGAGGCCGTGCAATTCACAGAGGCATTGTTGTTTTACACAAAGAAGGGATGTCTTAGCCTGCTTATACAGGAAGATGTATTAAATAAGAGAAGTCGTGTCATAGCCGAGGGGTCTTTGGTTCACTGTTCTCAGTTACACAGTACTGGGCCCACTGTGCTGTGCTGGGAGGAGGAGGATCAAGGAGACACGGAGGTGCAGGAGTGCCCTCGGGAGACAGGTATCTGTCCCACTCAGTCCTTTTGAAGAGGGAAGAGTGCGTGAGTGGGTAGTGCATGAATGTGACATGTGGCATATACCTCAGTATAAATGGAGTCATACCTCTATACCTCAGTATAAATGGAGTCATACACACACACACACACACACACACACACACACACACACACACACACACACACACACACACACACACACAGTCGTATGTACAAACGGTGCGTGAGTGTGTAGGAGGGAAGATCTTTATCCCTCTAGATAAAAATTACTATCAGTGCACAAAACATTGTGTAAAATAAAGGGAACTCCCTTGGGCCATGACAGTCTCACCTGATGCTCACCAGTGCCTGCACACTTGTCTCAGCCTGCAGGTAGTAGTCCATGAAGGGAGCCAGGGGGTCTGAGGGTGTCAGGGGAGCTGAGGGTGTCAGGAAGTCTGAGGGTTTCGCAGCCTCCTTTGTCTCTTGAGGAGCCACACATGTGGATACCAGAATATGAATGCTAACTACAGTACAGAATGATATTGCTAATTTGAATGTGCAAGATAGAGCACTCTATTATTGCACAGCACAATATAACAAAACAGCAGCTCTCTGACCATACATTTTGTATGAGTGAGTGAGTGAGTGAGTGAGTGAGTGAGTGAGTGAGGGAGGGAGGTGGGGAGGTAGGGAAGGTATGCAAGATGGTTAAGGAGTGATGTGGATTGATGGTTAGATTGGTAGTGGGAGGAGGCATGTGAGGGCAAACTGCTGCTATGGTAGTAATACACATCTCCTTCCCTCCCACCCCTCCACATACCACTCTTGGAGCTTGCCATGGCCTCCATCACCTCCTCCTCCATCAGAACTCTCAGGGCATGCTCCTCTTCATCATACACAGCAGCCTGCTGGGTCAGCAGTTGGGATAAGTGGTCCCATGTCTCAGAGAAGTGCTCATCTGCCTCAATGGGTGGAGCATCACCTAGGAGATACACGTGCAACAAATACACTCCTGTTTCCAGATTCCCCAACTTCATTTGCTGTCCATCTTTTAGTCTGTCTGTCTGTCTGTCCGTCTGTCCATCTTTTAGTCTGTCTGTCTGTCCGTCCGTCCGTCCGTCCGTCCGTCCGTCCGTCCGTCCGTCCGTCTGTCTGTCTGTCTGTCTGTCTGTCTGTCCATCTGTCTGTCCATCTGTCTGTCCATCTCCCTGTCCTTCCCTCTGTCCACCTGTCTGTCTATACCTTTCTTCCTGCTGGCATCCCTCCGGCTATCCCTGAGGTCCCTAAGAGCATTTGCAAGCTTCAGGTGGTACTGGACATCACTCTGTTTCCTCCTGACTTCTCCTAGCAAGCCACTGGCTGCTGCTTGAACGCTCTTCTCCTGTGTGTATGTACGTCAGGGTTGCAGTAATTGAATTCAGGCATGGTTTTACAATTACTTGAGCCTGAATCATCAATTAGTATCCATTACAATTACCAGGGTTACATTACAGTAATGATTACAGTCACAGAAAAATAGTAAATTACATTGTTAAATTACAGGCCAAAGTAGTCATGAATTGGTATATGACACAGCATGTTCTTGCCACATGTCTTGAACAGTACGTGGTCAGCTGAGTGTGCTGAGTTTGCCTGTATTGTAATGGAACTTGTAATTGTAATTACTATCCACAGTAAACAATTACACGTCTTACAAATTACAGCAGCTGTTGCTGTTATGAAGTGAAATTGCCAATTACAAATTAATGTGTTTGAAAACTGCAATCATTACATAGTCATTACATTTAGTTTGTCAATCACTGCAACTGATGTACATGCATGTGTGCATGCCGGAGTACGCATGAGTGGGTGCATGCAACTCCAAAAGAACACATTGTGTGCTTTGACTTGTGCAAATGATGGCGTGGATATGTCATCTTTTGAATAAAACAACAATTTGATGACACAGACCAACACACTTTCTCATGTTACACAAGTAACTCATCCAAACATCAGCCATCCAGAGTAATGTCCACATGCATGGTATTTGAAGAAAGAGATTGATTAGGGGTCAGTTCTCACCGTCTTCTCCTTGAGTTCTTCCTGCCGTTTCTTCTCGATCCAGGCACTGGTGAGCTCCTCTGCCCTCACTCTCCTCTCCTCCCTCTCTAACTCTCTCTCCCTCCTCCTTCTCTTTAGCCTCTCCTGTGATGTATGTGAGTGTGTGTGTGTGTGTGTGTGTGTGTGTGTGTGTGTGTGTGTGCATGCATATGTGCATATGCGTACATGCATATGTTGGTGGGATGTACAGATGTGCAATGCTATGCATAGTGTATGTGAATATCCATCATGTGCACATGTATATACTCATACCCTCTTCAACTTCCTGCTCCTGAGCTTCCTTGCCATGTGTTCCACCAGGCCATCCGAGTCTAGCCGGCTCCTGAGGACCTGTAGCTCCTCCTGTGGGAGGAGACAGAATAGCTCCAACTCAGATGATGAACACACACACGTGGGGTGAAACTAAACATAAATTGTGTAGTGCCTTTCAGACTACTACTGTAGCCCATCTATCCCAGCAGGCTCATTCCCAGATTCTTTGAGGAGACAGCCTGGGAACGAGCCTGAGAATGAGCCTGGGAACGAGCCTGGAAACGAGCCTGAGAACAAGCCTGAGAACAAGCCTGGGAATGAGCCTGAGAACGAGCCTGGGAATGAGCCTGGAAGCAAGCCTGGGAATGAGCCTGGAAGCAAGCCTGGGAACGAGCCTGGAAGCAAGCCTGGGAACGAGCATGGGAACAAGCCTGAGAACAAGCCTGGGAATGAGCCTGAGAACGAGCCTGGGAATGAGCCTGGAAGCAAGCCTGGGAACGAGCATGGGAACAAGCATGGGAACAAGCCTGGGAACGAGCATGGGAACAAGCATGGGAACAAGCCTGGGAATGAGCCTGGGAACGAGCCTGGAAACGAGCCTGAGAACAAGCCTGAGAACAAGCCTGGGAATGAGCCTGAGAACAAGCCTGAGAACAAGCCTGGGAATGAGCCTGGGAACAAGCCTGAGAACAAGCCTGGGAATGAGCCTGGGAACAAGCCTGGGAATGAGCATGGGAACAAGCATGGGAACAAGCCTGGGAATGAGCCTGGGAACGAGCCTGGAAACGAGCCTGAGAACAAGCCTGAGAACAAGCCTGGGAATGAGCCTGGAAGCAAGCCTGGGAATGAGCCAGGGAACAAGCCTGGGAATGAGCATGGGAATGAGCATGGGAACAAGCCTAGGAACAAGCCTGGGAACAAGCCTGGGAACAAGCCAGGGAACAAGCCAGGGAACAAGCCTAGGAATGAGGCTACTATCTTGGCTCCTCTCCACTAGCCTCGTTCCCAGGCTCTCCCCGCTAAGGAGGGGGGAGACACTGGGAACGAGGCTACCTCTCCACTACACCTGGTCTCCACAACATACTTTGTCACTGTCAATCTTCTGCATGATGTCTGTCCATCCAGTGGCGTCATCTGTGGGGACTGTAGCCAGCTGCCGAAGAGACAACTTCAGTCCAGCAAGCAACTCCAATGCCCTAAACAGGAGTGAGCGAACTTCAGGGACCTGTGAGCATAGGATGCAAAAAGACATTCTGTAGAGTACAAAATACATCTAGCCTCGTTCCCATGCTTCAGGTATTGGAACAGGGCTAAAGTGCATCAACTCTGAGGTAGCCTCACTTCCAGACAACATGTGATGAGAAGGTGGGTGGGGGCCTGCGAGTGAGACTACCTTGAGGTAAGTTACCAAAGTCTAAGAGATAGTTGAATTGCAGTTCGGTCATCTCACTCAGAAAAATCTATGTACTATATACCTATGGTATCTTGAAACTATGCGACAGCAGAGATACCTGTTAATGTGGTTTATACAATAGTCCCTCTTCTCTCACAGCAAGTCATTACTGTATTCTGTCTCGAGTGCTGTTAGCACAACTAAGCTCCGGCATATTTTTATGAGCCCTTGACATTTCTCATCAGTATTAAGAGACAGTGTGTTAAGAGCACATCCCTTTAGCGGCTCCACAAACCCCTTGAAATATCTGCTATAATATCTGCTATTAGATAAAGGATAGGTTTCTTTCAATATCCTCTTTTAAATGACAGTATTTACCAAACGTCTAATGCAATGTTTAGACAAGCTAATGTTAAGGGGTACATTGTTTCTCTGTAGTCTCATTCCCAGACCGTCACTTTGTGTACTGAGGGTCTTGGAATGAGACCAGCATCTCTCTGTTACTCAAGGTGACAAGTTGTCTGGTATGAGGATACATGTGGGAAAGGATATAGGGGTCATGTGATCCCATGTACTACTGCCACTCACATGAGAGAGCTAGTGTGCGTATACTGCAAAGAAAGGCAATCAACACATGAGATAAATATGAGGACAGGTTGTTACCAACACAACATGTCAACTTGAGTCTTTGCTGCATACCCTAGTTCCAGCTTTGTAACTGGCAGCTGACATTCACTTTACCATAACCATACACACAAAATGGTAAAGCTATCTACTATTGGCTAAGTTCAACAGAATAAGCCCTTACTGATGTGGAGAAGGAAAATTAAGAATAACACGTGCATCAGATGAAACAATCGGCCATCAGTTCCATGGTATCCTAGATTTAACTTGTTAGCTTCATCCCCAATTCCTCTTTGGGGAGTCTGGGAATGAGTAAACTCTTGATGAGGTGAGTTCTCTCTACGAAAAAGTAGACCTAGGTGTTGTACAGAGTCATCCAATGCACATTACTAGGTGAGTTGCCGTGTGACGACTGAAAAATGGGGACTGCTATCTCATGTGGGGATAAAAGCAGTCAGATGGCTGACCTTGTCCACACAAAGACTTAGAGGTGAGAACAGCCTGGGACTGGTGCTAAGACAAACAATGCCAAGAGAATGCTGTACCTTTGTGCTTGACTGTTGGTGAGACCTCTGTGTTCTTGAGGAGCCGACTATCCTCAGCCAATTGGCAATAAAAGGATCGACCAGAGATCTAGAGTGCTGAGCAACAGAAGGTGGACCGTCACCCATCAAAGGATGGGGGCGGGGGGGTGGTAACAGAGGGGACAGGTCAGCTGGCACCATGTTCTGCTCCATGTTTCCAGTCTCGCAGGTTGGTTGTTCAAGCCATTGAGGGCTCATATGATAGGGTTCTAATAACGGTTGAGGTACACTAGGGCTCCATACATGTTGGTGGGGATGTGGTGGGTGAGGGCCTACTGTGAATGACTGCGACTGATCAGCTCTGTTTGGATGACTCCAGTTCGCATTAATGTTTGGAGAGGGAGGGGGGGCGTACCATGCACGAGAAGGTGGCTGTGGCTGCAAACCATGGGGAGATAGTTGTTGAAGCATCCCCCTTGTTTGAAACTGCTGTTCAGGGGGCAAATCAGTCCATTGTGCTCTCACCCTACTGTCTCTGGGAATGTTGGTGTGGAGAGAGAGAGGAGGAGGGAAAGGCCCTGGTATATAGGATCCAGGTGTCATTGGCCTGTTGAGTGGCATTCTATCGTTCTCGTAGCAGACAGGTGGAGCAGCCGGGTGGAACTGGGGTCTCCAGGCCATGTTCCTAGGACCTAGCTATGGCTGCACTGAGCTCGTCCACGTGCTAGTATACGGAGCAAATATATGAACGCGAGGGGAACAGTGTAGAATTTGTAGGACGGCCCCGTTACGTCGAAACAAAGGCCTATTGTCGGGAAAGAGTTTTGCACCAACTGGTCGTTAGCATAATGTGTTAGTACGCAGGCATAATAGTGTATGTAGAGATTCTTTGATGCAGCAGCAGAGAAGTAGGCCCACGTGTGACTCACTGACCGAATCCCATGCTGTGCAAGACTGATAGGTATTTTAATGTTGTTGCTGTTGCTCCATGCATGCCATACTTATTGTGGATCCTGATTGTGGGTACGGTACCCCAGATAGCATACATATAGCTGTGAATGGATGTAATTACGATCATGAACCCATTCCAGAGCTTGCAGTCTGCTAGATGTCATGTGAGCTCCTCAAACTTAGAATATCAAGTTCTAGTAAAAGTTTGGAGTACTTGTGTGAATGAGAGATCTAGAATTAGTGGTCAACGGGAAAATGGACCTGGTATGAGAGTCCATAAACTTAACCTGCTGCTAACAAATTGTAGGCTTGTCCATGCAGGCAGGTTTGTTACATCAGGTTAATTTGACTAGAGTAAATGGATTGTTTGTGCTTTAAACTCCACTGAAAGTGCATATCTAGACAACACAAAACTGTGTATGAAAAACATGCATTTAGCTTTTCCAATAAACATAAACCATTCCTTATCTGCTTTCCATTAGGTGATCTGTAATGGTTGAGTAGCCATGCTGCGTACAGCAATGGAGAGGGTAGTGCAGGTTTTCTTCTGTTGTGCAACTGTGCTTCCTCTGGTGTGGAATCAAGCTGTGGAGATTCCAGTGAGCACGGACCTCACTGCTGCAAGAGTTTGGAAGTGGTAAGGGTCAGGGCTGTAGCAAGCACCTGGAAACTGATCCGGCGATGGGTGTGTTAAGCCACACCCTTAATTAATTATATGATGTCACATCCTTTAGCCCCAAAGGCATGGGACACTGCTTTCTTTTGCCCAAATGTGCGTTCGGAAACTTATAGTTCACTTGCTGATGTGGCTTCCCGGGGATATCATCTTGTATACAGTGGAATCATTGATACTGCTAGTTGCTGTGGCCATGGCGAGGTAAAGCACGAGTTACAGCTCGGTGCAGCTGCAGAAGTGCGAAAATAAATGTGTTAATTGTTACGTATGCGTGTGTGCACGACTTGGATTAGTCTGCGGCACTCTGCGCATGCCCATTTTCAAAAATGACCGTGAAAACTGGTCCAGCCAAAACAGGACCAGCCAGACCGCTTGCTACGGCCATGAGGGTCAGTGTGTGAGTACTAACTGCCTCTCCTCTTCCATTCCACTATGGCTGCACCCTTTCATCTCTTAAGTGCACTATGAATGAAAGAGTCCTGCATGTGCTCCAGTGTTTGAACTGTTAGACACATTTATGCATTCACCATAGTTGAGAAATTCTTTCCAATAATACTATGCTACCATAACACTCAAGTTGCATATTAGATAAACTACAGTGCCAGTGCATATGTTTGACTCCTAGTGGATTTGTTAGTGCAAGCACTCTTCAACTACAGCTGAGCAATCTCATGCATGTATGCACTTCTCTTGCTTCTTCTATGAAAACTATAGTGCACAGAACTTGAGTTTTTTTTCAACACTTAATTTGTTTGTGTTTCACTTCATGTTTTCAGCTTACATCCTGATGAACATGTAATGAGGGAGCTGCACAGAAGAGGGTATGAGTTAGAACTTGAGGTTTTGAATACAAGAGAAGACTGGGCAGATATTTTGACCACTACAAGCAACTCTGCTGTCTTACAGTCACTTGGACTTGCAAACTGCACCTTAGTTGCTCACTTACCCCAGCTTATAGCATCTGAACTGCAGGAGAACTGGAGAGTTCTGAAGCATCATATATCCATAAAAGGGCATAATGAATTCATATCACTTAACAAAGAACAAGTTGTTGACCCCCAGAGAGCATTTTTGAAACATTTAGTGCGCAGAGCAGTCAATCCACCGAGTGATAGAGCTGGTTGTCATGATAGGGAACATGCTGATTGTGCCAAGAATAAGAAAAAGGAAGAGGATGCCAATGATGAGTGGTTTCAGTGCTATGTAAGTGGATCACAGCCAATGTAAACAGTGAGAGGGAGAGAGAGAAATAGTGTTATGACTTGTCAGCTCTTTTCACTTCCACCCACAACCATACACTTAATTTCAAATTTATTTCTTCTAAACTCTGTACAAATGTACAAAATACTGGGTATATTACATCATGTGTCACATGCTCGCATAAACATGCATACATTACATAACCATGGTGAATACACCACCAATAGCAGCCACTTGGGTTTGAATTTTGAACCCAAGTCTTCCAGACACCAGTCAAATGTTCTTGAGACAGTACACACAATACTGGTAGGTCAAATTCAGCCTGGGTCTGGAATATTTTCAAGTATATTGATATATAGAAATATAGCCCTGGGCACTAGCTCTCTAAATCTTTTGCAGCACAATGTGACTGAGATTTATAAGTGGTTCAGGACACTCTCACTGGAGCATCCTTCCACTGTGACCGTGAATGTATCTATTGGGAAGACATACTTTGAGAGAGACATCATGGCTGTGCACATTACTGACAGGAGTGTGAATGGACACAAGCCCAAGATATATCTACAGTGTCTGCTACATGCAAGTATGTATGTTTCTACATTTTAGTATTAGCAATCCTTAAGAACAGTTCCAAGTGTCCTATCACAATATCTTACCACATTCTCCCACTTCCAGGAGAGTGGATCACTGGTTCTGTGTGCATGTACATAGCCAGGTACCTTGCAGCCCCAGACAGTTCCAATCTGATGGTGAGTGAGCATGAACAACAGATATTCCACTATTGCACACTTCAACTTTCTTCTCCTTTATACTTACAGCTTGTAGACCTGTTGAAGAGGGTTGAATTTATCATTGTACCAGTGGCCAACCCTGATGGTTACTATGTAAGTCAATTAAGTAGAAGTAGGCAGATACTATACATGGCTACTGTTGTTAGATGAAATTCTGACTATAGCAGGACTATATTCTGACTATTCTGAAGATTGGGTTAATGAGTCTTGAGCGAAAGCATTGTGTGTGTGTAACCTCAAATGCAGTGACTGATTATGAAGATCACTTGTCTATTTTTCTAGTACTCCAGACTGATACAGTATAGGTATAGTCACATGCCTCTATAAGCAGTTCAGCACATTCTTGAGCACATTAATGTGCAGTTTATATACTGGCTAACAATGAGGAAGTTTCACCTCACTCTCCCCTCCCTGATCCTTCATTCCTCTCCTCCAGTTAACATGGCTTCAGTACCCTCGGTACAGACTCTGGAGGAAGAATGTCTCACCTATGAGCGAGTCACAGTGCTCTGGTGTGGATCTCAATAGAAATTTTGATATTCACTGGAGTGAGGTAGGAATCCAATACCACAATACTGGAGTTTGGTAAGGGCTTCTATGCCCAGTGAAAAGTTGCATGCTTTATGCATAATTATGCCATCAAACTTAATAGTCACTGGAGTGAGAATGGATCTAGGTTGAGCACCTGCATGCTGGAATGCTGGAACGTTATTATCATTTGACATAGACCTATCATTATATTAAAGCTGGTGCCAGAAAACAGCAGTAGAAATTTATTTAACTGCTTGATGTGACATTACACTCAGTCACTGAGTTAGTAATTTCACGCCACTTGCAGGCTGATAGTTCTGCAGACCCCTGCAGTGAGCTCTACCATGGCCCCTCTGCAAGCTCTGAGTTGGAGGTACAAGCCATCACAGACTACTTCCAGAACAACAAACCAGTGTTAGGGGCCATTGATTTTCACTCTTACTACCAGGAGATTCTTTATCCACCAGGTACAGCTAGTCAAGTTATCATTTAGAGCTGTTACTACATGATCAAAATGATGCCCAGGGTGCATGTAAAAGCAGCTTGGCCAACAGCCTTGTTCTGGGGAACGAAACCGCTAGTCTCATGGCCTGGGAATGAGGCCACATAAGTGCATAGGTACTTAGACATGTGCAGGATACTGGTAATTTAGTATTCAAGGGTATCTCTAATCATTGTTGTTGTTTTTTTCACTGATTGATAGTGACTATAAGCTTCAATATTACATCTTTTAACAGCATGGACTAAAGAGGACAGAGAGGAAAGGACATCTAAACTCAGTTACATTGCTCAGTGGGTTGCAGCTGCAGCAAGTGAGGTATAGTATAGCTCTTGTATACACTATGCTTTAGGTGTCAGTTGGTCTTACACTAGAAGGACTGTGTATACTGTCTCCCACTTCTGTGTACTGAATTATCATTACCACTTTACTTTGTTTAGATTGGAGAAACATACACTTACCATAAAATGAGTGAAATTTACGTGGCAGCTGGGACTTTTCCAGACTGGTATGTTTCTTGTTTTATGCATAGATATGGATACCTCATTTCCATCCAGGTCATACCAATATATTAGTTGTTTGCTCGGTTTTTGTAGTTCCACTTGGGGTTGGCTTATTGTGTGATTGCTGTCATCTCTTTCCAGGGTGCTGAAGTACAGTCAAAGTTCTAAAGCTGGCAGGGATGGCAGTGCTTCTCCACGCTGTGTGGTTCCCATCACCATAGAACTGCGGCCTAAAGCAACTACTCATCGTGCTAACACATACACTGGGTTTATGCTACCAGTATCAGAGGTACAAATGTGATGCAAGTGGTTGGTTTGCTGATTTACTTACAACCAGCTTCTCTTTCACTCCTCTAGATTCTCCCAACATGCCAGGAAATGGTCCCAGCTGTGATAAAATTTACACAATTAGTTCTAGAAACTTGCAGCTAATCATATGTCCTATCACGACTATAAACCATGCACATTGGTCATCTATATGTTCTCTTGTACAGCATAATGATATATGGAGTTTTGCATGCACACTTGATAATGTAGTTATACTCAGTGAATTAGATTGCTAGATAATAAATTAATCTTCCAAAGGCTCTTAATGTAATGTTGCACTACCAAAATTTGTTCTGAATTAATGCTTTTCTAGGTCAAATTTGCAACGAGCGAAATCTTCTGCATTGTGTTTACATATGTAGTCAATGTGAGCTACATGGGAAGAACACTGCTAATGTGACATTCATTGGACCTTCAATTGGAAGTATCCCCTGCACAGTGTACAGTGCTGAGGTAATGAAGGAAGATTAGTGGTATATAGAGAAACCACAATATAGTACTACAGTGATTACACAGTATCAGTACTACACATATCTGTGGTAGTGAAAACGCCACTTTTATTATTCTGTTGTCGTATATGTCACCACATGTATGCAGGAAGATGAGATTACAAAACTATCTGTGGGATTTCCTTTTATGGAATACTAGTTGACAAACCAAAATCCACCTAGGTATATACAATAAAAGATACAGTTTGAAGTAAAGATAGTCCATGATTCCCTTCAAAAAAGTGACTCCAGAAATAAAATTCACCCAGTTAAGTTAAACCTGTCCACATGATTTTCCCTGGACCATGTTGACTGAGACATTATATGGAAGCATTACACCCTTGTGGAGAAAGTCCGTTACAGTTTTAGTACATGTACAGCAGGCAGCAAACGGAGATAAGATGAGGAAGAACAGAGCAGCCAAAAATCCCAGTGGCCATGCAATGAAGATGAGAACAAAGAACCACACAACTGCCCACAGCCACTGGAGTGCCATGTTTGAGGGTCAACTATATATGTCGAATGTGTGGAGGTGGGGGAGGAGGGCAACATTATTAAACTAACAGCCTTGTACAAGCAACCTTGGTACCACAACTGTTACCTATATAAATCTTGTGTGCTTCAGGTTTCCTGGGGGAAAAGAGAATAAAGGAACATGAAACATAACACACAAACAAGTCTGTAGTCCCTACTGTACTAGTCATGTCTATAGATCAAGAGGGTATTCACCAATGTCATCAAATCTGCACACATCTGTATACTAAAAAAACTTATGCCGCCATCTTGGAGTACAGGCAGTATATACGTAGAGTATATGCGGTATCAATAAAAAACGAACTGGCCTCACAGATAAGCTTAATTTAGCCCTCTTAACTTACAGGTGATATTTCGCCCGATTCAACACAGCATTCTAAGTATCTCGTCACATTTTCCAAGATCGCCATAGAAGCTAGCATCTCATTGTAACCCAACATGGCAGCTGTTTTCCGTTTTCTTTGGTATATTTGTATTCTTATAAGTGATCATGTCACTTGAAAACCCTCTATTGTCAGATGTGTTTCACAAGCTGGGCCAAAAATTACATTGGTCACTGAAAGTTCCCAGCAAGGTAACCTTGAAATTCATAGATAGTAGGACAGAGCATAGTGATCCAAGTATATAATTCGGGGAAAGCTCATGATGAGAAGATAATGTTGCTTTCTCAGACATCAGTTATTCTCCAGTATTTACCTAGCACTTTCACGGCAACAACTAAAACCCTAGACACGCAGCAACCACTCACCTCTACCACGATCATCACACAGACTGTTGTGCGGGACACCAGTCAACCCTCTGAGGAATGTCATCCACCGGCGTACTAGTGTCGTTCCCAGACTGAATGGGTGGTGGGTCTGAGACTATACCGGTGCAGTCATGTGACCATAGATAGTGGACTAGTAGAATTAGAACTTGATGTCCTCCACTGTAACTCCTGATAGTTCAAGGGATGTTGTTTCTATGAAACCAAATGCAATGTGCCCCAAGAGAAAGGAGAATGGTGGTGCTGCTCCACAGTGGGTGAAATGTAGCCTCGTTCCCAGGCGAGGGGAGAGCCTGGGAACGAGGCTAACTGTGTCAGAGTAGCTACATGTAACCATCAGGGCTTTCCACAAAACTACCATCCATTGGCTTCTCTACTATCTATGATGTGACAAATGCCTCAGAGGGCTATGAACGTTGACAAAAAACAACAACAAAAAAATTAGATAGTTTGGGATTTTTTTTTGGGGGGGGGGGGGGGGGGGGGGTTGCACTACACCTCCAGGTGTCAATACAGTTGCACAACCTGACCTTCCCGAGTTCCCCACAAAGATTTACCCTCAGCAGTTCTAAACCATTCATGTTTGTAGTTAGTAGCTAGCTACTTTCATGAATCTCTCTCCTCCCAATTTTGTCATACTAGCACTAACAACTACACACAATTCCCAAATGACTTCATCCTCAGAGTAAGGTAAATAGCAGGTAAAGGTTGTTATCCTCATGGCCAGGTTATAGGGACAATGAATGCGACTGTGTTTACCAATGTACTACTGCTTGGGATTTCATAATGATTGTAAACACACTCTTCCAAAAAGTCTATGGTCACCAGAGGGCCAGTACCATAGCTACAATTGATGACATGCATTCATAGGGTAGAAAACTTGGTGCATCATGGCAGTCTTGGAAAAGTATCACACTATCTGCTTTGTTGGGACACATTGCATGCACAGTATAAAACTAAAAAAAACTGGTGACTATACTAGCAACTTGAATCTGAAGTAACGAGCTACACATAATTATTCAGAGTTCTGAAATGCTTGCTCTGAAGCTACTGATGCTTCTGTTTGTAGCTGCTGGTTGTGCAAGTAATGACAGCCACCATTATTATGTAACAGCAAATGACAGCAGCTCAGACTGTCCTCCTTCCAGCTACTGCCATACTCTTGGTGAGTATGTCCAGCAACAATATGACATCTTCACCTCCAACACAATCGTAGAATTCCTGCCTGGGCTACATGAACTGAACAAGGATGGCCTCATTTTCGTCATGTTTGTCAAAAATCTGACACTAATTGGAAGTAGTTCTTTTGTGGAAAGTCCTGATGGTTACAGCTACTCTGACACAGTAGTGTTTTGCACAAATTATTCTGGTTTCTTTTTTACACTTGTCACAGAACTGAAGATCACAAACATTACTTTCACCCACTGTGGAGCACCACCACCATTCTTCTTTCTCTTGGGGTACATTGCACTTGGTTTCATGGAAACAACTTCCCTTGAACTATCAGGAGTTACAGTGGAGGATAGCATTGGATTTGGCCTAAACGCATACAATACGATGAAGAAAGTAGTGTTAACCAACTGTAATTTTATCCGGAACAATGAATATATAAGAAGAAGTCATCAATGCATAGATCCAATTGAACCATGGACTTGTCATGGTGGAAATGTCAGGCTGTCCTTTCTATCAAATCCCGTATCATCCGTCAACATTGTGTCAACAGAAGTTGAGATAAACCATTCAACATTCTTGGGAGGAGTTGCTGCTCTCAACTACGAGTCACATGGTAAAACTCAAATGATACCAGGGGCTTCAGGTCTGGAAATAATGTATACTGTTTTGCTTTCCTCCTTTGGACTCAATGTTACTATAAACAACACGGTGTTCAAGAACAACATTGGACCATACGGAGGGAACATTAACATAGCTGTTGGTTTTGAAGTCCACCACACTCAAATAACAATACACAACTGCACTATTGAACATGGTTACACAGAATTACTCTGGCCACACCCTTTTCTGGGGACTGTTCATGCAGCTGGACTTAAGTATACAGTTGCTTTTGCAAAACATTCTGATGGAAGAGTGCCACAGATCTTGAAAGTATCCAATACTCGTTTCTCTTCTAATTTTGGTGGTGCAATGGCATTAATGGTTCTTCCAGAAAACAGTGCAGTGTGCAATAGCTCTGGATTTGAATTTCTCATTGAAAATTCAGAATTTACTAACAATAGCGCTCTTTCATTTAGTGCTGGAATGCTTGCTGCAATGGTATATATGCGACCGGTAGTATTGGAAAGTGTTTTCAACATTCAAATTACTATCATCAACACAAGCTTTAACAATAACATGGAGTACAGAGAATCATTTGGTGTTACCAGATTCTACCAGTTTCCAAAAATTACCATCACAAACTCATCGTTCATCAATAACTCGGGATCACATGCTATGGATGTGTATAAGTCAAGAGTATATTTTACTGGCCAGATTTTGTTCCAGAACAACACTAGCAGTACAGATGGGGGAGCTCTTTACTTGCATGAGAATTCATTGATGTATTTTAAACCAGATACAATAATGCTGTTTAGAAACAACACAGCTCGTCACAGAGGTGGAGCCATTTATGTTGAGACGCGCATACAGATTGGGATACCCATGTGTTTCTTCCAGCTGGATCATGTAAGGAGGTATCAGAGTTCAAATGTTCAGCTAATATTTGAAGGAAACGATGCAAATCAAGCTGGAGTTGCCATCTATGGTGGACGTGTGGATTCCTGCTACATTTATGAATTAAAGTATACACTGTTTGCAAGATCTTCACGGGTAGGCACCCCTTCAGTCAAGGTATTTGAAAAGCTATTCAACTTCAGCAACAGTATGCCCTCACTCACACTTGTGTCTTCAGATCCAATTCGAGTATGCTTGTGCAACGGTACAAAAATTAACTATGCTCAATCACAGATTCTTCCAAAAGAAGCCTTTCCTGGGCAGCTGTTTGAGGTAAGTGCCGTACCAATAGGCCAGTACAATGGAACAACACCCGGTGTCATTGTTGCCAGGATTGCTACAAACACCACAGCAGAATTTGAAGAAGTTCAAAGGGTACAAGGAGGCCACATAACATGTACTCCACTACAGTATTCAATTGCATCAGACAGAGACAATGAGAACATAATGATTCAGCTGACACCTCAAGGAGTGTCTCGAGAGTTCTATCACAACTATACCACTACCTTCATCAATGTCACCATGAAACCCTGTCCCCCAGGTTTTCAGCTCTGGCACAGCCGAAGATGTGACTGTGACTTGCAGCTCATACCGTACAATGTGACTTGTGACATCAACAATGAAACCATAACCAAAACAGGAAATGTGTGGATCAATGCAACATACGGGGAACATTCAGAGTACTTGGGATTAATGGTACATGCCCATTGCCCATTTGATTACTGCATTACATCACATGTTTCTTTCGGAATTGATACCCCAGATGCACAGTGTGCTTTCAATCGTTCGACCATTCTCTGTGGAGCATGTTTACCAGGTTATAGCTTGACACTGGGGACATCCAGGTGCCTGAAGTGTTCTAATGCAATGCTGTCCCTGGTTTTACCACTTGCTATTGCTGGCTTGGCTTTGGTCTTTGTTCTGATGCTTCTCAACCTTACTGTTTCCAAAGGCACTATTAATGGGTTAATCTTCTATGCTAATATTGTCAGGGTTAACCAAGCTATATTCTTCCCCCCAGGAGACAGAGGCTTTTTCACAATCTTCATTGCCTGGCTAAATCTGGACTTGGGAATAGAAACATGCTTCTGGGATGGCTTAGATGGATATGCAAAGACATTGCTACAGTTCATCTTTCCCATCTACATTTGGGTGATAGTTGCTGTGATCATTGCACTCAGCAGGCGGTATGTAATAGCTGGGAGATTGTTTGGTCGACATGCAGTACCAGTACTGGCTACATTGTTTCTCCTTTCCTATGCTAAATTGCTGCGAACTATCATCACAGTTTTGTCATTCATTACCTTAAACCATCCAGATGGTTCAAGGATAACAGTCTGGCTTTATGATGGCAATGTCAGATACCTGGCTCCGAAGCATGCTATTTTATTTCTTTCCTCGTTGATTTTCTTATTTTGCTTTGTTGTACCTTTTACTTTTCTTGTCACATTTGCTCCTTGCTTGCAAGCTCATTCAAACAAGGTCCTTTTCAGAAGGTGGGTAAACAGACTGAAACCTTTGCTTGATGCATATCAGGGTCCTTACAATGACAGGTTTAGGTGCTGGACTGGAGTGATGCTAATGGTGAGGAATGTACTGTTCTTTGCCTTTGCTGTCAATATACTTGGTGACCCAGTGTTGAACTTGGAGCTAATTATTACTGTTGTCATCTTCCTTCTTACCTTTATGTGGCTTGCCGGAAAGGTGTATAAGGTTTTCATCTTGAACGCTTTAGAAGCACTGTTTATTGCAAAGCTTGGTGTGTTTTCAGCATGGACAATCTTCATACGCCAGGACACCTCAAATGCTGCAAAAAATCAGTTAATGATATCCTACTGCATTACAGCTACGACAGTAGTTGTTTTTTCTGCCACAGTTGCATTCCATTCATATCACTGCTTCAAGGAACTCCGAATTATCAAGAATATTCGTTTCAGGATGCAAGGACAGCAGTTACAACGGACAACAGCCCAGCCTGAAATAACTTACAGTGGCAATGGCAATGCACCTGCACGACCACCTACTGTCTCCTATATTGACTTTGCAGAGCTGAGAGAGTCACTCTTGACTGGAAGCCAAGGAAATAATCATGAAGTTTAGCGGTAACACCTCACCTGGATCAGAATCGAAGCTAGATTACATTTAATGCCACCTGGCTATCAATGTGGTACATTCATTAAAGTAATTTGTGTGAGCACCAAACACTTGTGCATGTACATACACATGACTGTACTATGATTGCAATGAACATTACTGTATGGTACACTTTGAATGATATCCATTACAGCAATTCATTACTCGACTACTAAGTGCTGCAACCTAATTTGTGAAGTACAGTGGCAACTACACCATATTACATTAAGTTCTTGATAGACCCACTCCATGGATACTTACCACAGAAGAATATCACTGCAAAAACTACTTGGTTAAAACAAACCACAAGTGCATCGCTACTGTAGTTTCCAGGTTCATTAGACAGGTGGGTAGTATGATTAAAGAATTCCAAAACACCAATTGTCATCCATCAACCCCCTCATCTAGCTTCAAAGAGCTAGCATAGACACTTGTCTGCTAGCCAACATGTTTCAGTTCATATGCACCTATCTGCTGGCTATTATCCGGTTCTGAACTGGATAATAACCAGCAGATAGGTGCATATGCATACATGTTGGCTAGAAGACAAGTGTCTGTGCTAACTCTTTGAAGTTATAGATGGAATTGTGAGAGGGTTGATGGATACATGAAGAAAGACAAGACTGGACAGCCACCAGTCCTCACAGTCCTGTACATGTACTACAGAGGTGGTACTGAATAATTAGTTCAGTTGCACACCCGGTACTCAATGACTGCATGTTGTCATACACATGGATGAGTACACCACACATACATACCCACACAAGTGAATGCAAAAATGACATCATCATGTGCTCTTGAGAAAGACCATTAGACACAAGTAGCTAGCTAGTAGAAATGATACAATACTGTTCATCTACCATAACTTTGAATTCAGACTCTTTTCATCTGTACGAAGGTCAACATATGCAGGAGATCAAGGCTTGTTTACATGTTTTTCCATCTACCATGAACATTGAAATGGTGTAGGGAAGCTGTATCCCCTTCAAGAGAAAGTCTGTTCCCCGTTTAGCACAGTTGCAGCAGGCTGCAAATGGAGCCATGATACAGTAGATAAGTCCAGCAACAAGACCCAACCACCACGCCAAGAGAAGCAGCACAAAGAACCACACCACCCCCATACACACCTTCTTGCACTTCATGACTGCATTCATATAAATATTGGCATCATGGTAGGTTACGGTAAGCTAAGAAGTAGTTGTATGAGTTATAATGCTATCACAATTGGGCCAGTGTGTGCAAAAACAACCATAGCCCAGGGAGCAGTTTGTGGCATCCCCCACACTGTGGCAATATCATCCTGCCACACCAACTCAGTTTCAAAATTGCATCCAGAGGCAATGCCTGGCACAGCCACTTTAGTATAGATCTATAATATTTACTCTGAGAACTGTTGTGTCTAAAGTATAACGAACTACCACACTTTATGGCAAATAACAGCCTCAGATGTAGCTAGCCCTGTTCCCAGGCTCTCGAGAGCCCCAAGAGTCTGAGAAGGAGGCTAAGATGTAGCCTTCTAGTGTCTACCTCTCTACTGTCCTGCCATTTTATTAAACTTGTGTCAGACTATGCTGTATGTATAGTATATGAAGGTACATGTAGCTAGCTCATACAGTGGCTGGCAGCAGCCCAAAGCATATCAAAAGAGCAGCCATGTCACCTATATCAATATGAGACCATACCAAATTGATTTCATGTTTCACGGATCCGGCCGGGTCTTTTTTTTTTTGAAAATTGAAAAAAAAATGTAAAAATGCAATTAATATGTACACGTAATCCAGTACTCACTAGCCTCGTTCTCAGGCCTTCGCGCGTTCGTCGCTGAACGCGGCGAACGCGCGAAGGCCTGGAAACGAGGCTAAGTACTCACAACGTGGCAAGGATGGAGGATGGCAAGCAGTTTTGTGTGGCTGAGCGTAATTCATGAGAAGTTTCGTCATTTTATTTTTTTGCCTGCCTACCGGGTCATGTTTCTGACCTAAGCAATCCGTGAAACATAAAATCAATTTGGTATGGCCTAAATGCACGGAAAAACTTCTCTACTTGCAAATATCATACACAACAACATATACCTACCTCTCAAATCAGATACGAGCCGACTAGTTGCAAGCTAGTACCATTTAGTGGGTGATCCAGTCAGCTATTTTATCTTCTTATATAGGCTAGCCCCATGCAGCTGCTAGACTTTCAACTTTTGCACATGTCAATGTCCAAACAGATACATCAATAGGTCTATTCATCTAGACATCCTTGTACTTGGCTCCAACAATTGCTACATAATTATAGGTGTGGTGGTTCCGGCATTCATGCAACTAAAAAGTTGGCTGGTGCCAGTGAGATTGGGAAAATTGGCTCTGTCCAGGTTACAGGCTGCTGCACACCCAAGCATATGTGTTTTACGCCACTACTCAGGCAAAAGCAAAAGCATGTACCCCACTCGTTCGCAGCCTGCTCTCTAGCTCTCATGTCGCATCGCGACACGGCACGGCGCGCGCGGCGGCCGGCCGGAGTCGCTTGCGCACGTGAGCCTGGGATGTTTTCTAATTATACGTGTTTAGTAAATACAAAATGGAACAGCAAGTCTTTGCAGGAGTGATACTGGGAGCTGGCTCCCTTGTTGCTGGCTACGTGCTCCACAAATTGTCAGACCTTCGATCAGAAGAAGTCTCATATCTCCACCTTGTACCACAGTTTCGTGACTTTGGCAGGCTGCGTAACCACCTGAAGAACTCCCCTGGGTGTGCAGCTGACGTACTCGCTGAGGGCGTTGTCGAGAAACTAGGAAATGCAGCACTGTACTCTGAAAAAGCAGGGATAGAGGGAGCAGCTAGGCTTGTTACAACATCTACTTATACGAAAGTTTACCATGAAGAATCTCAAAAATGGCGTGACCTATCAAACTCAATGGAGAATGTCAACCTCTCTCTCCCTTTCAAGTTGGCTGATGGCAAGGGGAACTTTGTTCGTGTTGAGTTGGTACACAATGCTGGTGGGTTTCGACAACTATTACAGAAGGTCTTTCAAGAGAAGACACTTCCTGAGCAGCGAACTATGGGAGACTACGCGACCAACATAACATTGAAAGAGATACCTAATGGTTCCCTCACCAGAGAATTTTTGTTGGTGTTTGGAACCTCCATGGGGGCCTACGGAAATGCAGTTCTAACGAATCAATCAATTTTCAGCAGTGGCGAGATTGTGTTCACACCAAAAGAAGTGGGTACCTCAATCAGTGGCCTCATCTCAAGAAATGAAATGATTGCAAAAACATTCAAGTTCCTCTCGTTCTTGTTTCTGTTTGCAGGGGGTAGCATCCTATTGCTGAGTGCTATCCCAATTGTCTTCAAGTTTCTGAAGCCAGATACATATCGCAGAAGGCCTTTGGCAGTGGAATCAGGCCCAGATGAAGAACAACCTTAAACTCCTGTTATTGTGTATCGGCTAGGTAAAGTAATGTATTAGCTTGGTTTCCTACACTCATGCAGTTGTTACTGTAACAAATTCTGATATGTCTTTTTTATACTACAAATGAACACCCCTAGCAATTCTAATTCTGTCCTGCAAAAACTGGAATGGAAATAACACCAGCAACTTAAAGTTAGGGTAGCCTCGTTCCCAGGCCGTTCCCGGCTCCAGTTTTGATCGCTTGCAGTATAAGTTAGGGTACAGCTAGTCCAATGTCGTGGATTTTTGGCCATTAACTGATAGCCATTGCATATATGGCCTAGTATGTGCAATGCAACATTACCAGCTGCTCATACTTTGCAAGTTGAAAGATCTGTAGCTGCCATGCACCATCTGTTTGTTACCTTGACAGACCAGGCAAAAGCCCGCCTCTTTACTGCTGTGTTTCACAGCTTACAATATTCACTGCTGATTGCCTATACATCATCCTATCCAGATGGCAGGTATAGAAACCATATGGGAGTTGCACTTATAAATATAAACTCTTGATGACAGATGATACACAAGACTCACAGTGCTGAACAGACCATATAGGGTGGGGGCATAAACTGTAGTAACTGTATAGCCTTGTCCCTGATGCAGAGAGAGGATTAAGTGATTTGATGATTTCACTTCCGGTCTGGTTGCAGAATGTACTCTAGTTTGCTCCTAAGCAAACATCATGAACATGATGTGCGATCTTTGCAGGCTGACTTTCCCCTGGGAGTTCCCCTTGTGCACTGAGCAGCTGTACTATTGTAGTGGGTCAACCACCTGAGTGGCAAGGTTATGCAAACCTCCCACTCCCACTCTGTAGTTATGGTAATCACTGCTGGTTGAACATTAAGGAGGTGTACATTATGCTGGCATGATTTTGAGTAGCTGTGAGCATACAAGCATAATTCTTAAAATTCGGAGAGTAATACTTAAAAAAAACACAGCATGATAGAACATTTTACAAAGTTATTATGCATGTGAGGCAAGAGCGCATGATGACATCATTTTTTATTGCGGAGGCTCTTGCGCTCTTGATGTGAGGCTATAGAATGCTCTTGCAAAATCGAGACTACATGTGACTGAGTTGGTGACCAACTGCATGTGATGCTGTTGATTTCAATTGCTGAAAGTACAGTGACTGATTTCACATGACATTGTCATGAAGTGCAACCAATCCTGTTGGGCTTTCCCTGGGGATTCCCCATAGTGCAAAGTAAACAACCAGCCTGCTCCATGATTGCAGCACTTCAACCTAGCTGCATGCCCCCAATGAACTCTCCCACATCAATAGCTATGGTAAATACTGCTGGTTGACCACAGACCAGTTTCACTTTCAGAATACTGTACTTTGTAATCATGACCAGCAGCAACAGCAATCACAGCTAGACCATCAACTTTATGGTTGTACATAATATAGTTGGTTGTAATGGCTTGACTTATCATCCCTTCGTGTTCTTGTTTAATACATGAAGAGCAAGGACACATATAGCCAGCTTTTTGGTTTTGCTTATACAGACTAGTAGTTTAGTTTTAGTTTAATGTTCAGCTAGACTAGTAGCAAACTGTTAGGTTTTAATTACTAAATCTAAAAAGGGTTAATATCGGTACTTTTAGTTGTAGCAAACTACAATTAGTTTAGTTGTAGTTTTTAATTAGCAGACTAAGGCAGCATCGATTTTTTTTTTTAATTACTACAAGGTTTTATGCCTTACTATATATATATAAAACGGATTTTAGTTTTGGTTTTAGTAAACTGAGTCAGGCAGATGAAATGAACAGTATAACAATTTTCACATCATTTTCTTCTTTCTATCTGACCATATATTGACAACCATGTGGCCATGCCCTATATATAAGTTTACAAGTTGGAAGATAAGCACCAATCCAAATAATTGTCATCTTTACCCTTTACTCCCATGCAGGTAGCCTCGTTCCCAGGCTTTTGAGGAGAGAGCCTAGGAACGAGGCCTGATGACAGGGTGGGCATAACAGTACCCATGCAACAATCATATGAGCTGGGTGTGGTCATGAACTACTTTAGCCTGATCCCTGATGCTGAGCTGGAGGATTGCTATAGAAGTTACTATTGCAGAATCTGGCCATTAATACACCTCACAGGTGAATGCTTTCACTGATAACGGAAATGGTCATTAAGGGTTTGCAAAGTCTTCTGCCTGACACCCTGAGCTCCCCCCGCCCCACTTGCAACATTGAGTTAGAAGAACTTAGGACATGGTTGAACTTTACTATTAAAACTGACTAAGGTCAGTGCTAATCGATTCAGTCTGTATCTCGACAGACAAACTCTCCCGATGTTTACTGAGGAGGGTCCCATTTTCCAATTAGTGATGACCCCAGTTGTTTAGCAAAGGTTATCAGTGTCCTACCACCTCTGGTAGGACATGATACAAGGTTGTATTTTCATATTCTAGCTATGGTAATGAATATCAATGTTCATGCATTCAGAGCCATGGTAACTCCTGCTGATTGATCAGTTTCAAAATGGATCACAAGGGTGCATAATTAACACAAAAATGTATAATCAGCAGCAATAGAAACCACAATTAGCAATCGTGCATGAAATGGTTGATCAAGCAAAAATCAGTTCAGTAAATGACATGCAATGTCAATTTATGTTGCGCCTTGGTATTTTTGTCTGACGAGGAGCAGGAACACAAACATCATTAAACGAGCCACATGACCAGCTTCCTTGGTTTTTCTTACGCAGGCAGATAAAACAGAATTCTGTTCGACAATTCTTGCATGTCATTTGTTTGCAGCCTTCTGTGTGTTCAATAACAACACCACAGCCTGGACAGGCACGAAGCTTTGGAATGGGAATGTTCAGCCCCAATGTTGTTATCATTGGAGCTTCTTGTAGCTGCCTTAGCATTACTTCAACATCATTGCATTCCTGGTTTCCACAATTTTTAGCCATCAGGGTATTTTTCCAAGGCTTGAGGCAATGCCAGCAGAAGTAGAAATGGCTGCCTTTCTTTTTGCCACATACTATACAATTTATGCAAATATCAGAGGGATTTTCTCTCTCAAAAAAAGTGTTGCACCCTGGGCACTCCAGGAAATTATCATTCTTCAAACAGTAGTTTCGTGAAAGCCCTTTCTCAAGCTCATGGAGCTCTGTGTCACTTGCACCACCATATCGCTTGATGATACTCATTGACCATTCAGTGGCACACAGAGGACACCGAATCTCAGGCTTCACATCGCTGATCTCATTCCAGCAGTAGTCCAAGAGACCATCGGGGGAGATAGAGTGACCACACGGCATTTGTAGTACTGGTATGTCGGGACCTGCCTCATGAGTAATCATGCATGGCTCACTGCTTCGAGGAAGTGCTGGATCAATGTTTCGAGACTGAGACTGGGACAACTGGAGATGGGATAAATCTATGTCCGCAGAACACTCAGAATCATCCTCAGTACTGTCCTCGTCCTCATCTGAGTCTGAATGAGCACGATTGTCTGCCACAAATAACTGTTGCGTACTTCGAATCATGGGTGTTTGTGCTTGCAGAATTTGTGCTGACTGGTTGCTTTCTGAATTCCCACCACCAGGAAGTCGTAGCACAAGATGGAGACTCGATCCATTGTGCATGGGGGGATAGGCTTCCAATGGTTGGTCATCTTCGAGAGGCTTGTTGCCGTAAATAAGCCGCTGATGTTCGGGATCAATTCCAGTCTTTTCCTTGATCTGCAGCTTCACTTCCCGTATTTTTGTTTTCTGCTTATGCATGAAATAAAGAAAATGTATGTAGTATAATTGTACTATGAAATATTGCGCCTAACCTATCGTCTGCATGCAAAAGTGACATTTTATTTTTATCACCAACAGATGTGCAGTATACACCAAATTATGCTCATGTAACGCTCACTGCAGGGTTGTCGCCTTCAATCGTCACGACGACTGTCCTCCCATCCAAACCGTTCACAAGGAGTTGCCACATCCTATCTAGAATAGGTCTGCGAAAACCATGGTCCATGGATAATATAATACACGGCGAAACGAAGCGCTTTATAAAGGTATCGATCAGAGTGCGGTTTTCCTGGTGCCGCCCATATCAGTGGCGAAGGGGCCGGGGGGCCTGGCCGGGCACGTGCCCGGCCAAAGCATCCCGCTCATGTCACGCGATCTCGCGCGAAGCGCGCGCGAGCTCTCCCTAGGCCCTAGTCCTAGAGCTAGCATACAGCAGGTGCCCGGCCAATAGCAATGACCTGGCTACGCCACTCCGAGTCCCCAATTTTGAACCCGCCCCACAATTAGGACCCCGCCACAATTTCAAGCAAACACCACGGGGCCCGTGCGAGCCGTCAGCCGATCAGAGTGCGCAGAATTTATGTCATGTACACTTGCACTGTTAGCCTCGTTCCTAGGCCCGCACGCTATGAACCTGCAGTTGTGATGGCGAGTGCAGTTGTATCTTCAATCCTCCTGTTGGCTGTAGGGTTTTGTGCTGGTAAGTTGACCCTGTACCACCATAGATATTATTGCTCACGGACGCGGCAATAATATCTATGGTACCACGCTGTATTTTGGCCTGCGCAAACACTCAGTTTGTAATAAACAGTAGATTCTGCTATGAGTCGCCATAATATTTAACAGGAAACCCAGTAGAATACAAGGAACAAGGCAAAGACCATGACAATTGTGATATACAGGTAGTATATTAATTAAACAGGAACAAGGAAGTAACCAGTGGTGTTCACTGCACAAATTTATTGCTCTATAATTTTACTCTTTAACCACTGATGACCAGTCTACTCGTCATGTAACTTTGGCTCCATGTTATCAGTTGGCGCAATCCATTTTGAAGATAGGTTTTGTGCTGAAAAGTTTCAGCATGGGGTGCCATGTACATGGCGGCTGTCTTGGCTGGCTGTAGAAAGGCCTTGGTCGGCACTGGCTGGGCAGCTAATGTACACGTTTCAATAACAAACATGCATGCATACTAGTTGTATCTGTCTGCATAATCATGGTACAGTGAGCCTTGACAAACTACAAAGAGGAGTATTTCCCTGATAAATTCAGTAGTTATATACTGCACAAGAAAAGAAAAACGTAGGGATGGCATGCCCAAAAGTATGCAAACAAGGTAGGGATGATGTAAAAGTGAAGGTAAATATACAAGGCCCATCCCTGCATCTTTTCCGCACTAGAGTGCAACTGACCGAGTCTACCAACTCTCTGATAAACTAAGCACTATCCTTTCTTTTGAACTTCCAAACTTACTTTATATAAATTATGCAGTAGAAAAGTAATAAGCACCTTGGTTGAGTCTGTGGGCTTGTCATTCATTATCTAATTAGAGAAATGGATTATTGGCACACCCATCTCTAATGGAAACACAATTCTGATTTATACTTATCAGGCTCCTGGGCAAGCCTGAGTGGGCAAATATGCCTTGCATCAAATTGATGTTAATTACCCTCATCATTTCTATTAGTATACCAGCAGCGAATGGCTATTAAATCCCTTTGAATGGAATCTGGTATAGCTTTGCCACAAAATGAACCATGCCCAGTCAAGTGCTTGGGTCACTAACAATGAACCAGCAGGTTGTGATCCCTTATTCAGTTTTGAGAGTTGCTACCGTGCAGAGGTGCCTTGTTGCTAATGAAGAGCCCAATTGTCATGCAGAAATGCAGTGGAGGTTTGGCTGTTGGCCTAAGTATTGCTATTGAATTTGGGCATTTTAGAAAGCTCTCACAATGACTCAGATTGGGATTTCTTGTCAGATGTTAGCCTCCATTTTACTGTTTCACAATCAAACAAGATGTCTGCATTTGCCTATATATTCTTCCTGCAGACTTAGCTAACTAGTAAGACCAGGGGAGCTGGAGTTGCCTGTTCACAGATCCCCACACATAGAGGCGAGTGGCCTGGGAATGGCAGAAAATCATCTAGAGGATAAGAGACTGGGACCTCCTACATGAGTCACCTGACATAGATTATCATGATAATGGTTGTCTTGTTTCCCACTGTTCCTTTTTGTCCTGCAGGTCAGGATCAGGATGGGTGTGCAGCTATCACTGTGTCATGTGATGCATGCATATCCTTTTCAGGAGATTGTATTTGGTGTTCTATACCACCGGTGAGTGTGTGAAGTCTGTGTAAGTTGCTGTTGTGATAGCTGCACATGCATGCAGGCAAAATTATTCAAAGTTAGTTTTCAGTTGGACTAAACTAGATTGTGAACCTGATCACTACACTAGATTATTGGACAGCCATGCATCAGATGTGCTGAATGGCATCACTTGTACTGGTCGCAATATACCCATGCACTCTTCAGGCATCAACAAAACAAGCACTGCCATTGTGTATACAGAGAATCGTCCCTCTCTCTCCTAGTAAAGGCTACTGAAACTAGTAATCAGTGGTTGTCACTGAATGTGTACAGTTGATTGCATGATTGCAGGAGGGAATTTTAAGCATTTCTTTCTTGTAGGATATGACTGGCATCCGTTGCAGGAATCGCACCATGAATGGTGCTGATGTGTGCCCTCGTGACAAACTTGAGAACCCTGAGTCACTCTCTGAAATCACTAAGAATGTGAGTGGTACGATACTGGTTTACTGCTTTTGCAGAAGTGTAATGTGAGGGGTATTTTGGAGGTAGATATTGTACTACTCTACACCATCTTGTTTTCCTCAAAGCACCCTTCAATTGTTAAATGGTGACATTTATTCATGGTTAGAAAATGACCAATGGCCATCCTCTGCTTTGAACCTTAATCACACCCAACTAGTCACATTATGTGCTGGAAACAAGATTTGGTTCTGCACTTTGATAGCTACCTATCTAGCTTTCAGTGCACAATTGAGCTACACATGTATAGCCTCACTTTGGTAACACTTTCCACTGTTTCTGGTGCATGATGATTATGTGACAGTTTTTGTTACATTCTTATGAATACATACATGGGACCTAGGCCTCTACATATGCTATTTACTTCATTCCTCTGCAGGACATATTGGGCAATGACACTCAGGTGACCCCACAGGCCTTGAGAATGGAGCTAAGGAAAGGTAAAGTCAAAGGAAGTATATTTTGACAATTTTGTGTGTCTTCAACTGAAATTTATTGATAGAAATGTCTTCCAACCTTTGTGATCCAAAATGTAACATCATGTAAACACTACTATGGCTCCACTATTTCTCTACACTTGGTAATTTAAGAGCTCGAACATTCTTCAAGGGTAGTGATTCTACATAATGTAACCAGTTTTATACCACCTATTGTCCCTTGACTCCATTGTTTTGTGAGAGCAGAGTTGTTAAAACATGCAATTTGGTAGGGGTGTATACTTTGCTTGGAGTACTGCATGCAATTGTGGGCAACTGTTGATGCCAAGACTGAAAGATTGAAGTACTACAGAAGTACTACAGACCCAAACCATCTGAACACTGTAGTGTAGTCAGATGCTCTTGCCACTAATACCACTGTGAGAGGCCTCAATCAACTAAGCCAAGTGCACACAGTATGTGTCTGACTAACGTCAAAGGTCCCAGGTTGAGTTTTGGGCACTCTGTTCCCATATTTTTAACTGCTATGCTACATGACCAGAGTGTGTCTCTCTTCTTGCAGGGATCAGGAAGACCTTCCAGGTTGATGTCCAGCCATCACCATTTGCTCCATTCGATATCTACTTTCTCATGGACTTATCACAATCCCTCGCCACTGACTTGAATACAATAAGAAACCTCATTTCAGATATTGGTAAGTTGGTTGTTTCGGTAATAACAATTGGTAAGACTGTTAAATATTTCTTTCGAGCAATAAGGAAAAAACATTATCAATTGGTAAGTTGGTTGTTTTCGTTAACGTCAATTGGTAAGTTGGTTGTTTTCAGTAATGTCAGAGTGATGGTAAGAAATGAGTCGTTGCTTTGTTAGTGAAATTCAACATAGCTACACATTTGGTCATATTTTATGCTCTAAGTGCTTACTTTGTTAGTAAAATTCTTCATGCTCTAAGTGCTTACTTTGTTGGTAAAATTCTTTTATGCTGTAAGTGCTTACTTTGTTGGTAAAATTCTTTATGATCTAAGTGCTTACTTTGTTGGTAAAATTCTTTATGCTCTAAGTGCTCAAAGCACATACACTAAACATCTTGTCACTCACTTATTCTTCTACTTATTCACATGTACAGCACTATTCCATAAACATGCAAATGTTAACAGTGAACAATCTTACCATAATTTTTGAAATGCATTGGGATTCAGCTATAATTTGTGGACAAATCTACGCTTTCCTATGCTCTGCCAACATGCACACACACTCACATGTACACACACACTCACATGCACACACACACTCACATGCACACACACACTCACATGCACACACACACTCACATGCACACACACACTCACATGCATATATGTACCACATTATCCTATGCTCTGCAACATACATGCACACACAATCACATGCATCCATACAATACACTCACGCATACATGTACCGGTACATACAAATACAGCGGACAATCTTACATTGAATTCTCCATCTTTCGGAATGGGGTTTGGCTCATTTGTCGACAAGCCCACACTTCCCTATGCTCTGCCAACATTTATGATAAAGTAAGCGACATAATTGTAGTCTTGTCCCCAAGACCCTTTCTACATAGTGTATAGGGGACAATGCATTTTTATGTGTGTAGTATGTAGTGTATTGTGAGAGAACAAGAGTACTTCGCAAGAGAACAAGAGAAAGATAGCCACAAACTTATTTTTACAACAAAATTTACCTCATCTACAGTTTATATATTACTCATTGCTCACATATGCATGTAAGGTTTTGCGCACATTGACTCTGCAGCCAAAAGAATCAAATAATGAATTTGTAGAAGAGTAGCAGTACTAAAAACTTTAATTGGTCATATTTATACGTAAGTACGTTTGACCACACATACATGATTATGATGACAATATATATGGGCAGACAAAATATGATGATATGGGCAGACAATATATTGAAAATATGTCATTGATGATACAGGCAGACAATAAATATGATACGGGCAGACAATATATTATGATACAGGCAGACAATATATTGACAATATGACGATACAGGCAGACAATATATTGACAATATGACGATACAGGCAGACAATATAAATATGACGATACAGGCAGACAATATATTGACAATATGACGATACAGGCAGACAATATATTGACAATATGACGATACAGGCAGACAATATATTTTACTATTCTATGGCCAGTCAGTGGTTGTTTCTGATATTGTCAACCACTTCTGATAAATTACTCTGCATGTGTCTGCTGTTTGTCACTCTAGTGATGGTAGGTGTATCATTGGGAGAGATGATTGCGGGGATACATACAGCTTTCGACACGTACTGTCACCAACCAACGAAGTGCAGCAGTTTGCTGTAAGTTCAAGTTTCTTACATAAACTGTTTCTATGAGCAGTTTATGTAGAGAGCTATCGAGTCTCAGATGAAATGCAAGGTTAAACTAGACACTGCATTTCGCATGGATAGATTCTGTCTCTTATAAGTACAATCTCTGTTGTTAAGTGTTAATAGTTAAACAGTACTTTTGTGCATGGGTGTAGACTGCAGGCTGAGGGGTTGGTTGGCTATATGCATGGTGTTACATATCTTCTACTTTCATGTTTTGCTTTGTTCAGGATAAATTGGCTAATATTTCAGTTTCCGTCAGTACAGACAGCCCAGAAGGGGGACTGGATGCCCTTCTGCAGGTTGCCGTGTGCCCAGAAGTGAGTCTAATATACATAGCTACTGTAATATACTAATACTAACCTAACACTAATACTAATTCTAGTCACAAACTGACTTATAGCCTTGCGTTTTACTGCGCTGATGGTCTGTAACAAAGTAACTGAAATCTGCTTTCACACACACACACACACACACACACACACACACACACACACACACACACACACACACACACACACACACACACACACACACACACACGCGCATGCATGCATGCACACAAATACATGCCAGATCATTGACTGGAGGAGCAATATTATTCGCCTTGTGATCATCATCACAGATGCTGGTTATCACATTGCAGGGGATGGAGTCGTGAGTCTCACTGTTCTCTCAACTTTACATTAACCCACCATGCCACTGAGCACCATACCACTGAGCACCATACCACTGAGCACCATGCCACTGAGCACCATACCACTGAGCACCATGCCACTGAGCACCATGCCACTAAGCACCATGCCACTGAGCACCATACCACTGAGCACCATACCACTGAGCACCATGCCACTGAGCACCATACCACTGAGCACCATACCACTGACCACCATACCACTGACCACCATATTTCATTAATCATATAGATTTGGGTGCTTAAAAAGTAAAGTGTATTTTAGTTTTACACCAGTGTACTTTTGGTTACATCAGTACTGCATGCACAATGCACAGAAGATTACCAGCAGAAAGGGTTTGACAGGGACAGGGGGAGGTGGGTGAGTTCTAACACAAGGTTAAAAGCACATGTAGCCTCATTCCCAGGTTCTCCCCTCTGTGCCCTCATCGAGGAACGAGGCTAAATGCATGGCTATTTCTTTGTTTGGCTGTATACCTATTATTACATGAGCACTGAAACAATGATCTTGCATCCCAACAGCTGGGAGGTATTGTTCGGCCGAATGACGGGAGATGCCACATGGAGCTGGTCAATGGAATTTATGAGAATGTCGCTGCAACTGTCTTTGTGAGTCTCTTGGAGCGTGCATTGCCTAGCTGTTTTAGTTATTTCTACTTAACTTGACCTTTGAGGTTTCAATCATCTTGTCATAACTGTAAGTGCATACACATGCAGCCTCATGATCATGACTTTGACCATGACATTTCCACAGCAACCCCATTTCCATGGCAACCATGGAACCAGTCTGGGTCTGCCACTGCATGCACATGCAGAATAGACAGCCTCACAATCCACCTAGCAGTATTGGGGATAATTTTTGACCAGACAGTCATAACCTAGTGACCTTTGACCTCTGCAGGACTATCCATCCATCTACCAGTTGAACCAGCTTCTGGCTCAGGAGAACATCATTCCCTTCTTCGCTGTTGACACAAGTAGAGTGAACGAGTATCGGGTACGTTCACACATACCAGTTCAGTACTGTCGTCTTTACTGATTGTTTCAATGGTTAGTATCTGTTTTTGGACATTATGAATATACAGAAAATTAATTGTTAGTCCAAAAAAAGACTTTCCCCCTGATTAAAAGTGCACATACCGGTTCAGTACTATTCTCTTCACTGATTACTGATTTAGTAAACAATATTCATGTCTCATGATCGTTCACATACCCATCTGAGTAGAAAACACCCTAGCAGGATTTGCTCATGTGCATAGTTGGTGTGAGGCTGAGTGAGCTCCACACTAGCATGACTGCACTGCACACACGTGTGTATGTTTGCTTATTTGTTGCTTGTTTGCTTGAACCAACCACCTTACCGTAAATTGTAAATGAGCACATTATGTAGCGTAACTTGTTTGTCTGTTAAACACTTGTCTGATTCTCTCTGCCATGTACATAGCAACTTGTGGAGGGATTAGGTAGCACAGGGGCTCAGGTGCGATCGAGGGAGCATGGCTCGGCTAACATAGTCAATGTCATACAACAAACCTACAATGTGAGTGGACGAAGCAAAATATTAGAGTGCGTGATGATGTCATTTTTATTCCTTCACAATGTCATGCACCTTACTACAAATATGTGGGTTGCTGAAATATTGGACTGCCTGGGTAGGATTCAGTCCCAAAGAGGATGCATTTCGTCCTAATTGACATCCCTCATGTGCACGAGTGTTTCATTTCTCCTGTAGGAAGCCAGGGAGACAGTGCGTGTGATTCCTGGTCAGGTACCAACTGGACTGACAGTTTCTGTCACTCCATTGTGTAACAGGATGTAAGTAGCCCGGCCTCACTTCACTTGAACCAACCATCACATGCATACTGTAACATTTTTGTGCTGACTTTGACTTTCCTAAATCAAGAAAGACACAAGCTAGCCTCATACCCAGTCTCTGTCCACCAACAGCCTGGGTATGAGGTGTACCATGAATTGGTTACTTCAAAATTAGCCAATCAAATTCATGGAAGGCCATGTTTCAGTGTTTTCTTTTATTGTTCGATTTGAATCAACTAATGAGATTGCCAAAATCGGTGATTCTGATTGGTTAATTTCAAAATTTAATACTGTATTGTCCGACAACCTACCTGTATTGACTTTGGCCGCAGGAACCGGCTTTAGCTCTACGTGTAAACGCAGCTAAAGAGACCCTGAGACAATCTTACTTGACATCTGAAGCTCAGAAAGCTTCGTTGTCTCGGCATAACACTTCAACTGCCTTGCCTTCTTTGGTCACCGTTCATTGCAGTATGTGACATCACTTGCACAAAGCAATCTGATTGGAGCACCACCATCGTGGCGCTTAGAGTAGGCCGTTGACCAGGCCATTTTTTTCCCTCCGTGTGCGGAAAATAGTTTGGGAACAAGACTACTCCCCACTTCTCCCTTTCCCACTTCCTCACGCTTCCTCCCTCCCACCACCACTCCTGACACACAGCACTGAGGACAATGGGTGTGCAGGAGTTCAACTTAACGAGAGAGTGTCTTTTGAAGTGTCTGTCACGCTAGAAGACTGTGGACTTGTCAACACCCCTGTAAAGTGAGCAAATGTGTACCTGAAGATGATACTAATGCATATAAAATACACAGAAAACTTCACAAGAGGTGGTTGTACTTTTGGTTGGCAGAGGTAGTTTGCAAACTCTGTTTTATGTGAATGGTGGTTGTGCATGCAGGATGCTCCATGACTTCCCATGCACTCTCTCTCTCTCTCTGTCCATCCTGCAGTGTGACTTTCTCTGTACCTGGGTTTGGGACCACGGTCCTTACTGTCGTTCCAGTGTGTACATGTGAATGCTCAAGAGAGGAGAATCAGGTGAGAGAAACCATGTCAAAGTGCGAGGTGGGAGTGTAGTGATTGGGGCGAGCCTGACCGAGCCCCACACTAGCGGGACTGCATTGCCCACATGCATGTGTATGTTTGCTTGCTTGCTTGCGGCCATATACCGTAAATTTTAAATGAGCACTGTTAAATTTTAAAATAACGAAGACCGAGCTCATGCCGGGTAGGTGAAGGGCTATATAGTGCCAGAGTGCAGCATTGGTGACCCGGAGCGGAGACGACTGAAGTTGAAGCACGCATGGCAACTTACTCTTTGCTGCTACAGATCATTAATGGCAGGGTGCCAACAGGCAGTACAAATTTCGATCACGACAGTGGTTGAGGTCAAGGGCCATCATAAATTCAGCTGATGACTTTAGTGTAAAGCTTAGTCCATGCATGTAGCCACACTGACAGTAGCTGTCCTGGCTGTTGGCATATGTGATACCTAGCTATCTCTGGTGAAGACTTATCAAGATATCTACTTGTTCGTGACAAATCCTGTGCCAAACCCATTTGCTGCTTGCTCAGGCTCGGCCCCATAATGTTCTACATTTTCTAGGGAGTGTGTATTGTTCTAAGTATCATACGTCTAACTCACGTGAATGCACAGAAGTCAATGGGGAAGCCTTGCAGGTACACACAATTTATAAAAAAAACGTATTTTGTACTATGTGTCTTGTGAGAATTCGTATCAGCTACTACAACTCACACAATTCGTATCAGGTAATGCAAGTCACGTGCGCTATGTCTGAATGTGCAATGAAATTGAAGGTTCGTAATGATAAAATCATTATCACCATAGTACCAAGCTATACTGAAAAAGTATCACTCGTTTGTTGCTGTTGGCATTGTTACTAGCTTGTGCTGCACACTCATAACAACACAGACGGCAACAAACTCGTGATAATTTTCGGTATAGCTTTGTACTATGATCTATGTGCCTGGTGAAGCCCATTCTTCTACTGCATGTCAAACTCAAGCTGCCAAATACTATCTGTAAAAAAATTGTGTTTACAGAGGGCAGTTGCCAGCTTGATGCAGAGAACAAGTATGTCACCAAGTTACAATTTGGGAAGAGCCAGAGACAATTTGTTGTCCTCTTCACAGCACAGCTGTAAGTAATCAACAGTGACTTAACATATATCTCTTCCTCCCTCCCCTCCTCCCTCCTATAGGAACCCAACAGTGATCTCTGTACAAATGGAAATGGAACGGTCATATGTGGAACGTGTTTGTGCAACCCTGGAAGGTATGTTCCTGAATTGGTATTTCCAAGGGATTGTATAGTTACTTGCACCATCATCACATGTGCAATATCTGTGCATACTTCTCACACACACACACACACACACACGCACGCATGCACGCACATGCATGCACACGTGCACACACACGCACATACACACATGCATGCACGCACGCACACACACACACACACACACACACACACACACACACACACATACACACAGGTCAGGACGGCTCTGTCAGTGTAATCCTGACCAACGTCTCCAAGAGTGCCCGCCGTGAGTTTAACCTTACATAACCAAGCTTACAAAGATATGTGACCTGTTCAGCTTACATTTATATTCTGCTACACAAGATTGTAGGCATTTGCCTCATTCCCAGGCTCAGAAAAAGCCTGAGTGTGTAACAAAGGATTTATTCTCCATGCAGGGCTAGACAAATGCAGAAATGTCTTGGCAGGGGTACATGCAATGAATGCAACGAATGTGAATGTGATCTAGAGCCTGTAAGTTGATTATTTAGTGTTTTTGTTTATTAAACTTCTCATAAATATGATGTATGAGCTAAGAAAATTAGGGCAGTGTCCCTTCTGTGAACATCTGAACAACCTTGCCTTCTTTAAGACAGTGGACCTCATGACCAGTTACAACTCTGGACAACCCTTTTGCTAACTAGGGTGATTGTACCTCATACAACTCCAGGGTACAAACCGCCGTTACTATGGTGATGCTTGTGAGTGTGACAGGAACACATGTCCATTCAACACAGAACCATCGAGTGAATTTTTCAATCTGACTTGCTCAGGTGAGATTGAGCTTCCCTATAAGTATGTCAAACTCCTCTACATACTAGGGTTCTGTGTGTTTTAATGCATTTTTAGGCAAATTTAAGCAATTTTTTTGTGGCTGTGTGTTTCACAATCTTTGCCCTGACGTGGAAAGGTACACTACTCTCAGTAGAGTACACTTCCAGGCTCAACCATGGGTGCCATGGGAGAGACAGGCTGTGCTGCTTGTACCTCATTTGCACTTCTGGATTGTGGAGTCCATCTCTAGCACTTGTACCTCTACTCCTAAAAGAGCCAACACCAACCTTTAAAACTTTGATACCTGGGTTGGTAGAACTTGGTTACTGTTCAATGGTTTTCTTCCTGCACTGGAAGTTAGAAGACGACTAGCCTAAAAACAGCCCCTCCTAATTGTTATGATCCAGTGTTTGCAAAAGAAATACACACAAGTCCACTCTGCCATCTTCTAGGTGATACTCGTGGAGAGTGTGACTGCAGTAGGAGAGGGTGTGCCTGCCGGAGAGCTCCTCTGTCCAATGAGCCCTATTTCAGTGTGAGAGGACAGCCATGTGGATGCGATCCTGACAACTGCTATAACCAAAATGTAAGCTAGACTATACACACCATCTTGTCTCTCTTCCACTAACAATTCATTCCACATAATAAAATATAATGCTATATGATTATTGTCCAAGCCATTTCCAAATCTTGTAGCATTGTGGTGGAACATTTTCACTAGAATTATTGCTATGGTAGCTTACTAAAAGATTAGCCTTGCTTTTTGGGGGCTTGAGTCTGACAGTCATAATTTTCAGATAGGGGCTGAATGTATCTGAAGGAGAAAAATTCCTGCTACTTGGAAAATTGGAACTCAGACACATATAGTAACAACCAGCAATAAGTTCTGTACTCAAAGACTTTTCCGTTAGTCAATAGTTTATTCTAGTTCTATTCTAGTTTCCACAGGGCCTATGTGTAAATGTGGATGGAGGAATTGATGGGGCCTGCACCTGCTCGGGCTGCGAGTGTCCTTCTAGTTTTACAAATGTCGATAACACCTGCAGGCTTCTGGTGTGATGAAATGGACTTGGACTGAACATTGCATGCTATTACATAATTGTCACATGAGGCTATCATTATTATCCTGCCACTCTTTTGCTCAGTATATAGATGCCCTGCTGTATTGATCAGTGTTGTTCCTTGTATATAGATGCCCTGCTGTATTGATCAGTGTTGTTCCTTGTATATAGATGCCCTGCTGTATTGATCAGTGTACCAGATGTTGAGTTGTGGTTTGAGGTTAGCCTCGTACCCAGGCTCCTCACCGTTTTCCTGCATGGGGAGGAGCCTGGGTATGAGGCTAGTTTGAGATTTGAACACTTGTTGTAGCATCGTTTGGCTAGTCTACCACATGAAATGATTACCTTCTATATTGCTTGCTAGCTAGCTAGAGCCCATAACAGCATTTTGATTTTAATTCAAAAAGTTGGCTCAGTTTGTAGAAAAATAAAGAACATGAGATGGTGTTCAACAGAGCACATTTCTAGTTACTCCCTGCTGACAGGTTTCACTGTGCACAGCACATTATCCCTTGGCTGGATTGTAGTGTGACAAATAAGTTCCAGTTTGTAGTCTGGAGGCAAACCAAACTGAAATTTCTGGAACATTATAATTCTTGCTTCAATCTGGTGGTGCAGAAATAAATGTAAAATAGTTACATTGGTTGCTAGTTTCTGGTTTTAAGTTACTAATTGGGATGAATACGTTACCACCCATGTAAGCTATTTTGGAGGGGCATAATTCGAGGGAAGAGAAAGAATAATAACACACAAGATCTATACTCTGTGTATAGATTCATGTAATAGCCTGTCTGTATATACTCTTACCAGTGCAAAAGCCTGTCCAATACAAGACCCCTTGCAAATGGAAAGTAGACAAAGGGGTCAGGCCTACAATGAAGAGAGGCACAAAATGTCATGATATTGTGGAAAGGTTTTGCCAAACTATTTCTACACAATGTGGAAGAGTGTTGGCTAGTGATCCCAGAAGGTTGATTATTTGTTTGTTCCCCATACTGACTTATTAACTGATTCACAATAGTTCGTCTAAAAGTACGATTTGACAGTTATAATCACCTTTGCATTTTTGTTCAGTTGAAATTTGGATGCAAAAATTTTTTTCAAATTCTGCATTGCAATGGGCAAGTAATCCAGTGCACTGAAAAATGTAATAGACACTGAAGTTTGGAAGTAGTGCTTTTTGATAGCAATTTTGAAGTTAAAAAGAGTATGATCTAGAGGAAGTTCCCTCAATTTAAATTTGTATCAGCTCAAAGAATCAGCTTACAAAGTTGACTTCCACTCACTTTAGTCTATCAGGTCCAAAACGACTCGGGTCAAACTTCTCTGGATCCTCAAAGTTGACTGGAAGATGGCAGGCCATACAGATGTCAACCTATATTAAACGGAAAAAATGAGTACACCACACTAGAGTACCTCATGGATAACAAGGGGGGCGTAATGAATAAATGTACAAGAACCCTCTTTAATTGTCAGTGTTGTGTTTCCCTGTCAATGCATGTGCTATTTTCTGTTTACTAACTATACGTGACACGGAGTTCCGTGCACGTCCGTAAGCGTGTCTGACCATGCATGGACGAGAAGAAAGGCGTGGCTCGTTGAGTCACATGACAGCATGCAAGCAACAGCTATGGCTTGTTTGCACTCGTTGTTCGTTGTTTGCCTCGCCGTACTTGCTGCATGGAGCAGCCCTGCTATCAGCGCCAAAATGCAACCCAACATCCTGTTAATCATGGCCGACCAAATGAGGGCGGACCTCATGGGGTGTGTTGGAAATCCGGTGGCCAAGACCCCCAACTTGGATTGGCTCGCGTCTCAGGGCGTTAGGTTTAGGAACGCCTTCAGCTCCACGCCTACCTGCACACCAGCACGGGCTGCAATACTCACTGGCCTTTCCCCATGGTATCACGGAATGTTAGGGTATGGCAGCATAGCACACCACTACAACTTTGAGATGCCCAGAGCTTTCTCCAGCGGTGGCTATTTTGCATACTCAATAGGAAAGGACCATTTTGGATGGAACTCTTCTAAAGATGCTGGAATTGCCCATGGATACAATGGAACACACCTCTATGATGGACTTCCACAGGAAGTTGATGATTATGATGAGTGGTTCATGAAGGCAGACCCTGGGGTTGACCCCATGGCGACTGGGTTGGAATATAATGACTATAGAGGAAGAGTCTATGCACTTCCTGAGTACTATCATCCAACAGCATGGGTTGGAAGAACAGCCGTAGACTTTCTTGAATCATACAACAGATCTGAACCTTTCTTCCTCAAGGTTTCTTTCCACCGACCTCACAGCCCCTATGACCCTCCAAAAGAATGGATGGAGCAGATCAATCCTGATAGCATGCCAGATCCTGCTGTCGGTGGTAACTGGGACTCTCGCTATGCCATACACTACAATGGAACTCCCAATCCTGGTATTTGGTGTGGAGACTTGGGACTGCAACAAGTGCACCTTTCCAGACAAGCTTATTATGCAAGTGTTGGCTTTGTAGATGAGTGGATCGGAAACATCTTCACGATTTTGGAGGAAAAAGGGATGCTGAACAGCACCTTTCTGTTCTTCACTGCAGACCATGGTGACATGATGGGAGACCATTACCATTGGCGGAAGGGGTTTCCGTATTTTGGGTCGGCTAGCATCCCAATGATATTGATGTGGCCACCAAGCATGGACCATACACAAGGTGGAATCATTGCTGCTCACCGTGGAACAGTAAGAGATGAAGTCACTGAGCTCAGGGATATCTTGCCCACATTCTTAGATGTAGCAGGTCTACCCATACCAGAAAGCCTGAATGGAAGCTCACTACTCAGTTTACTAAAAAACTCAGACATACCTAACCTCAATAGCATTCTGAAAGCTCCGACAAAGTGGCGTGAGTACATTGATCTTGAACATGACATATGCTACAATGTAACCAACCACTGGAATGCTTTAACAGATGGACAATTCAAATACATATTTGAGGCATATTTTGCAGATGAACAACTGTTTGATTTAAACAATGATGCACAGGAACTTCACAATCTTGCTGCAGAAGGAGAGTGGCAAGATGAATTGAAGAAGTGGCGGCAGAGAATGATTGAACAGTTTGAGAGAGAAGACAGGGGCCCTGAGTGGGTACAGAACGGCAAGCTGATGCAGAGGGTGAAAGGAATGCTCTACTCCCCACACTACCCAGGAAAATCCACTTACTGACTGACACCCATACACTAGAACATATTATACAAGTCATGTTGGTACTAGTATATTGATAGTGCAACTTCATGTTAGTTTGTTTGTTTGTTGGAATTGGGTTCATGTTCTCACCTATGAGCAACCTAATTTCTAGACCATTTTTTTTGTGATGACAGTTTTAGTAGTATTATGCTGTACATCGATCACGGGAGGGTTTGCCCTTATATAGCCACAATTTGTCAGTATTACAACATTACTGTTAGATGTACTTGTATTCAAGGATAAGGGCAAGAGTTAATTACATGCCAAAGCATAGTGATTCCCATGCAGTTTTCCATTGACTGCAGTAACTGTTATATGGCTCGGCACTAGAATGTGGAAAGCCAAAATTATTTCACTGAACCATCACAGCAGAAATATGAACTTTGTGAGAAATACACCATTGAATCTACATGTAGCCATGCATGTAATAATGTAGCAATTCTACATGGCAGAAGGTCGACATTCTAAGGTGCATGGAACATCATCCTTCGGGGTGTGTGTTGACCTCTGAACAAACTGCAGTTTGTATCCTTCTGGCAGGTTGATATGAAATGACTGCAACAACCGAGCAACAATGATTTTTGCCTCCATCTGTAGTGATAACAATAATAATTATGGCAAGTTTGATTGATGCTTTTTTGCTCCTCCTCATATGCAACCATACTGCATACGTTAAGTATTTAGCCTGAGAAATGGCTGGAATGCATCCTATTCATGAAGTGTCCCAGCTCTGAGGGGTTTGTAAATATGACAGTGTGGCAAAGAATAAGCCCTGTATTTCTCCAGTAACAATAAGGTAACGAGTGTATCCACCATTCTATTATTATACCTTATTAATTTTAGTTTATGGTGCACACAGCAAACTTTATAGCACAAGTGGTGAAATGCCTTGTTCCCAAGCCTCCCCCGTTTTTGTTCTTCAGTTTGCGTTCAGTCTAATACATGGGAGCAGAAGAGTGGTGAAAAATGGGGGAGGCCTGGGAACAGGGCTAGTGAAATTCATGCTGATTGCTCACCATTGCAAATGTTTTCCCTAGACAGGAACGGTGTCCCAAACTAAACGGAAAGTAGACATAGGGATCTGGCCTGTGTATGAAGGTTGGGAAAACATGAGTTTATCAGATACCTATCTATTATTAGTACACAGACTTATGATGGCCAAGGATATTCAAGAATTAAAAAGGTAGTTATTATTTCTGTTGGCTATAGGGGAAAACTGAAAAAGCTTCTATAAATGTAAGTATGACTTAGCATATGTACTTTCTGTCTGGGTCAAAATTGCTGGGGTTGAAAGTGAGTGGATCCTCAAAGTTCTCCGACAGACGGCAAGCAACAAATGTGGATGACATCACACATGTCCCCTTGGGAATCTTGTAGTTACTGAGCACTTGCTCTTTGGAGGAAACACGGATAAACCCTCCGACTGGTTGATACAGTCTCATAGTCTCCAGAAGCACCTACAGAGAAAGCCATGAGCTGGCTATTTCTTTCTAGTATGAAATGAGTATTATGGGTAATTGACCATCTTCCACCTAACATGAGTGGCCTTAGCATACCTGTTCAGTGTAATGCAGCTGTTCCAGATCATCTGCTGTCACTACTTTCCTGTCTCCCAGAACATCGGATATCTCAGTTAGCACTCTGTGAATAGCATGGCACATGTGGATTAGCTTGCAGCAGTATTACAGTCTCTAATGAAAATGAAGCTGGATGATTAGATACGTACATGCTAAGAAACAAAATTGTAAACTGATTGCTAATACGCACACTCTACAACATAGCCTTACCTATCCAAAACTTCAGAATGTTGGAGCAGCAAAACTGATTGTAAACTGATTGCTAATACGCACACTCTACAACATAGCCTTACCTATCCAAAACTTCAGAATGTTGGAGCAGCAAAACTGATTGTAAACTGATTGCTAATACGCACACTCTACAACATAGCCTTACCTATCCAAAACTTCAGAATGTTGGAGCAGCAAAACTGATTGTAAACTGATTGCTAATACGCACACTCTACAACATAGCCTTACCTATCCAAAACTTCAGAATGTTGGAGCAGCAAAACTGATTGTAAACTGATTGCTAATACGCACACTCTACAACATAGCCTTACCTATCCAAAACTTCAGAATGTTGGAGCAGCAAAACTGATTGTAAACTGATTGCTAATACGCACACTCTACAACATAGCCTTACCTATCCAAAACTTCAGAATGTTGGAGCAGCAAAACTGATTGTAAACTGATTGCTAATACACACACTCTACAACATAGCCTTACCTATCCAAAACTTCAGAATGTTGGAGCAGCAAAATCAAGGCAAATGACAGAACATTAGAAGTGGTCTCTTGACCTTAAACAAAAAGTATTTCATTCAATAATAGTAATTTACAGTACCAGGTGTTATAGCTGTCAGACATACCAGCAACATAGAAAGTAGTGAAGTCATCTTCCAATTCCTCAAGATCAATAGATCCTTCTGCCACTGTATGTGAATCAATAGCTGCTACATCACTACAAAATTGGCATGGTTTTAACCCTACAGTGGGCATCCTGGTCATAACCATCACGGACAGTACAGTATATAACTTACCAGCTGCTTTCAATGCACTTGTGAGGATATCATTGGGTACTTGTTCCCCATCCTCAATGGCCTTGATTCTCTTCTGAATACACTCCCTGCCAATTTTCCTGATGGCTCTTGCTGTCTCACGATAGCACTCAATTTCACTGTGCTGTCCATAATACTATGCATAAAAGCAAAACAACATGTTGGTGGTATGTCACAAGATGTGAGATCAAGAGCGCATAAGAACAGGCAGCCAAAGTAAGAGTGTGTAACTCCACCAAATTTGAAACTGGTCGGAATTTACCACCAGCACTAAAAAAAGTAACCTGTACTGTGCATGCTGTGTAGACATAAGTCATTGTTGTTATGGGGTGTTCTATTTTTAGTACGGTTCAATAATTTTGACCAGACTATACAGGCTTCTTTTAAACCTGATGCACACAGGTAAACATGGATGTGTATAAAAATTATGAAAGCTCAACACTACTAAAAAGGCATCCTTCATTGAAGTTACAGGCTCTTCTCAAACTGCCCGTTCTTATACTCTTGGTTAGATCTATAGGGTACCTATTTATACATACATATATGCTTCTGAACACTCTGAGGGGGTTTTCCGCTAGATCTATAGCACTAAGAGTGATCACTACCTTGAAGAAAGGATGCATTGCTCCCTTCATCATTCCTTTCATACAATGCTGCAGAAGCCATGAAAGCTTGTTGCCCTTGGCATGTCTCAGACCCAGGAACTCATCAGACCATGTTGTTTGGTTGAGGTCAATGCCAAACGCCACCTGCAATATATATGTTACTGCATCAGTGAGAGTACATACATAAAATATGGCTGGATGTTGCATGGGTTGGGCAGATGTGTTTTCACAAGCTGGAGGCCTGTGAAAACACCGTCCACAAGTGCAATATTTATTTATTTATTTTTTTTTTTTTCTATAGGAATAAATTTGTGCAGCGGCACAGGTCATACAAGAAGATAGCTATATAATAGCTAATATGTAAATCTTGTGACCAAACATGTGACATAACAATACATAAATAGATGAAATTAATAGTATTGTTTTAATAATTAGAACTACAGATGAGCATTCAGCCTGCTGGTTCTTTCCTGATGGAGAGAATTTCCAGTCAATCCCTAATGGGGTTCTGACAGCTCATACTGAGTGGCTACCAGGTGTGCAACTGAAGTACCACCTGTGCTTATGCATAGAGGATTGTGAGAGGATGGTGGTTTTCTGGTTGTCATAGCTCAGTTATAGAGTACTGGTGGCTCAATTTTAAGTCAGGTGTCCTGGGTTTAATTGTAACTGGCAGCTTTTCACTTTCCTCCATTTTCACCTCATATAACATCAATTTAAAATGTCTTGAGTTAACTGAGTGAGGCTGGCTATACCTGATGCTAAATGTTTGTGTACATCTATTTACCTTGCTGATGATACTAAGAGTAAGAGTAGCAAGCTCCTCCTTCATAGGAACTTGAGTCTCGCCATCAGCGAGAGGCCTGAGCCTCTCCAGAAACTGGTCCACACACTCATTGAAGGAGGGGATCAGACCTTTGAGGTAGCTAGTGTAATGTATATGGCATAATGATTACTATCACACAGTATCACAGTCTGCATTATACATAGCTACTTTACCTCTTCCTGAAGGCATGTTCATAGGTATTCCTTTTTCTCTTCCAGGTATCGTAGTCACTCACTGTCACAAGACCTTGGCCCATAAACCTGAACACAGGACAGATACTGTATGGCTGTATGGCTATTTTACACATTGTTCTGTGAATCATACTATACTATAACATACAAACTTCTGTCTGTTGTATCAATATAACACACATGCTGCATGCATGAATGTTATCTATATACTCATGTACAAACTACTACTGCTCTCACCTTTGTCCAAATAGGGTTGTCAGAAACTCATAGAAAAACCTTGGCTTCTTATACTGTCTTGGCTTAATTAGTTCCTATATGTGTACATGGGGAGAGAGGGGTTGGGGGAGGGGGGGGGGGGGGTGGAGGGGGGAGATAACATTATAGCCTTGAACCCAGGCTTTCCATTCCGGATTTTGTCTTGCAGCTTTGGAAAAAAAAAAAGAACATTTTTTCCAAAGCTGTGAAACAAAAACCCAGAACAGAAGCCTGGGTTTAAGGCTAATAACCTGAGCAGACATAGTGATTTAGGAAGCGACTGAAACTGCTGGATATAATTATAGGTTGCAATTTTAGCCTCAATCTATACACATGCAGGCTCTCCATTTTCTTTGCTTCTATCAATATGCAAGCAGAACAAACATTTACAAGACTGCTAGCACACCTTGAGGTCATCCGGGTTCAATGTTACCACAAATGGCTTGTGGATGATGAAGTAGACAAAAATCTTACCACATTCTTTATACCTGTAATCAGTACAACATACATTCATACCAGGCAGAAAAGGTATCCCCTAGTAGTTCATATTCTTGTGAGTCTACATCTTTAAAATAGGCACGCTTTAACACTTTATAGACAGATCAGTGACAGGGGTGCATGAACCCCAATGAAGGCTACATTGTTCTTACACCTTCTTCCTACACCACCTGTGACCATGTAACTATTGGAACTATAGTACAAGTTACATAACTATCAGAACTAGAGCAATATGCAGCTATTATTACCTGTTTACATACAAGAACACTGACTACATAAGCTACCTGGGAGCATGTATTGAGTTGTAGTAAAGAGATTCAACATACCTGCACAATCGTGAAAGGAATGGTACTAGTAGAAGCATAATCTCGTACCCAGACCCTCCTCCAAAAGTGTACTATATTCACCAGACCCCCATTTCCTCTTGGAGGGTTGAAGGGGGGTCTGCATGGGTTCGAGACTAGTAGAAGCATCACTAGAGCGGAAGTTTGATGCACTAGTACATTGAAAACTGTCCAATTTTGCCTCGCAAGATTGTGGCATGATATGGATATGCAGTTGGCTCCTATCCAATCTAAGTGCCAAGGCATTTTCCACTAGTGAGGTGTGCGCATACCAAGACACAGCTTCTTTGCTAATTCTGGATCAATCAAAGTACATAGTTGCAGGTTTGCAAACTGTCATTATACTACAGGCTGATATTGTAGAAAGGCTGATGTACTTGCCTACCATTTCATGTAAACCTCTCCATCTGCGCCCTCACGATTCAAGACTTCCATCATTATTGAAAGATGGCCCAGGTAGAAGCTGGTGTCCACCAAACAAAAGCAGTGTATCAGCAGGTCATACAGACTCCAAGTACAATTCAGTAACAATTCAGTATACTGGCTATACCTCGGCATCTTTGGTGAGGGGATGTGGGCGTATCTCCTGTGCAGTAGGTAGAGGTAGACTGTGACAGCCAACCACAACGCAAACAGGAGAAGGAACAGAGCCCCTCCAGCGTACAATAAGCCCAGACTAAATGCTATTGACGACAACCCCATGATAGACGACGACGATCAGCAGCTCTAAGGCGAAATTTATCAAAATTGTATAGCACTGAACAGGATCGGCGTTTGCGATTCAATTGAGGGGGAGGAGCACCTACATGGCCCACAGCCATCGTCTGCACATGCGCAGTGCGCACGTGGTTGCATGTACAGAAATGTATGCAGCATAAGAAGGCAAGTAACAGATTTCTACGGAGCACTAAGTTAGTAGCTAACATGATTAAACCTGGTCTAGACACAACCCTCAAGTTAATGCAAGTCTACATGCGTAAGTTCTAGAGTGCAGGGCACTTTGTCCGCGGGCTTCATTGTGGTCCTCTGAACAACCTTCAGTACATAGCCACTGGGCAGGTGGACAGTAAAAGAGTTCAGCAGACGTGACATGATTATCTTTGCCTCCATCTGTAGATAAGGTGACAATATATGGGGTGACCATTGTACATTGTAAGTTATTGCAGGTTCAGCACCACCTTCTAGTTATCAGCCAGAAATATCAATCAAATCCATCACTGAAACCATTGAAACAAAATAGCTATAGCTACATACACTACCTTTCTAGAACTGTTACAGGTGAGGGAGTTCAAAAGACTGCACTTGGGTTGAAACACTGGTGATCTGAAAAAATTGTGTTTGCAATTGTAACAAACTCACCATAGCAAATACTTTCCCAATGCAAGAACGATGACCAGCACTAAAGGGGTGGTAGACAAAATGGCTGGGCCTATAGAGAGGATAATCATTTTGTTGGAAATCAAGTGCATATTTTTCAGCTAGTTGGACCTCTTCAATGGCATCACCTACCTTTCTCTTTCTGGGTCAAAGCGACTAGGATCAAACATTTCTGGGTCTGTGAAATGCTCCTGGCTACGATGGCTTGCATAGAAGGAGATCTGTAACAGCAACATTTGGGCAGTCAAGCGCACAGATAGAACGAGAATTTACAGTAGATGCAAAGAACATCCCGTTCAAGCAACTCATGGCTATGGAAGATTTTATCTTCACTGCATAACTTATGTTAGATGGATAGTATACTTACGTTGATTGATGTGCCTTTAGGGATCTCATAGCCACTGAGTATCAAACCTTCTGGAGCCTCCCTCATGGTGGCTGAGGCAGGCGGATACAGTCTCAGTGTCTCAAGAAACACCTGAAGTAGGTTGTGATGTAGTCCATGAAACTACACTGTAAATTGTACCAAACCTATATGTTGGTTGGAGTTCAGCAGCTTCCAAGCTCCTCCACCCACTTTCACATTTCCTTTTGACTAATGTCCTTGTATGGGCATTCAAAATTATAGTGTAAAGCTGCACTGGGTGAAGGCACAAACACACTAGCACTACCTGTTCCAGGTACACCATCTTCTCTAGGTCCTCAGCAGTCACTGACTGCCTCTCACCTAACACTTCTGAGATTTCCTCCAAAACTCTGCAGTATCAAAAAGGAATGGCACACAAATCAATCTACTTGTGCAGACAATACTGAGATCCAACTGTTACTCTCACTGTATCCCCCACAAGTCTCATAAGTTAAACTGACTAATCTGTTTATCATGGTCTCAGTACAAGACGACCCTCCAGATCCTACCTCTGTAGTACTTCAGGGTTTTGGTGTAAAAATATCACAGTGAAGGTTAACAACATGGCAGTAGTCTCCTGACCTGAACAATGTGATGAGCAATCACAGGTTATATGCTAGAGCAGTTTCAGGGAGTAGGCAGGTATATACATACCAGCAACAAAGAATGTAGCAAAATCATCCACAAGATCCTCCACATCAGCATTCTTCTCCGTGGCTGCAGTGAAGGTAAAGGATGAATATAACAACCGCCATAACATCATGTTGATCATACAGAGTGCATTGGAGAAGAGCGTCATGCAAGCTCACAAGCGATCTTCAAGATGTGCGTGAGGATGTCATTGGGTACTTGTTCTCCATTCTCAATGGTCTTGATCCTCTTCTGAATACACTCCCTGCCAACTTTCCTGATGGCTCTTGTTGTCTCACGATAGCCCTCAGCTTTAGCAGGATTCCAGTACTACAAGCAAAATTTTTATGCCAAACAGCACATTTAGCAACTTGGGCTTTTACATTGAGTAAAAATGATATAGGAGTGCAAGTGTATGTGCTTTTAATGACATGCATGCCAGCTTTCTCTGCATATAGAAGTCAGCTCTGCATATCCCACCTGTTTCTCATGCTAAACTTATTGGGAGCAAAAACGTACATTTAAGTATGGATTCCTGAAGGATGCCTGTGTCCCATCTAATGTGTGCTCAATGAGATAACTCAGCCTCCCTTTGCCCTTAGTGTGCTTTAGTCCCAAGGATTCGTCTGACCAGGTCTGGTGGCTGAGGTCAGATCCAAATGCTGCCTATATAAAGGTATAGCAGGAGACAACAAGCAGATACCTGATGTCACTGCAATGAATCGTTCTACATGTATAATTATGCACTCTAACTAGCATAGCAATATGCCCCAGTGAAGAAGCACATGAGGGTATTCAACAGATCATAATAGCAAAATTCAGTCTACAGTAAACATGCTCTCCTTATGCCCTCCAAATGGTGGCATATGTATGTTGCACTACCAACCCTGTTAAAGGCCTGGGAGCATATATTACAGAAGGTGATGTCAATATCTGTCTACCTAGGTAGATGATGTGATAAATGCTTCCAGTCCCAGATCTGTTTTTACATATTGCATAAGCAAGCAAAAACTAGATGGTGCAAGGCCTGTGACCACTGTAGTGTTTTAACCGCACAGCAGTTACCCAGGTTGCAGACATACTGAAACAACAATAAGGGCTGCTTCCTCTGAGCTTCTTTAGGGTCATATATTACTGCACGCACCGGTAGTAAACTTTGCAATGATTCTTGGCAATGACAGTATTAGGCAGAACATGATTAGCAAAGTTTTGAGCTCTCTTCATCAGGTTTAGTACAAAAGTGCCAAGTGCCATTGAAATGTTGCAAATAAAGCATACAACCTCATTGTCAAAAACCCTCGCAAACTTCCTTAGCTTCCTTAGTGCTTCCTTATTGGTTACAGCCATATCTGCTGAGAGAAAGACGTATACAGCTTGTTTCACATTTAGCTTCCCTAGCTTCCTACTGTATATATAGCCACTGTCTGTTAGTTTGTCTGTAACCAGGGTAGCCACTGTGTAATTACAACAACCAAATCATTTTTTGAGATGATTCTGTGTACCATGTATGTAGGTACCTTGCAAATTACGTCCATAGTGACCACAGCAAACTCCTCCTTCATGGGAACTTGGGTCTTACCATCAGCAAGAGGCCTGAGTCTCTCCAGAAACTGGTCCACACACTCGTTGAAGATTGGAATGAGACCTTTGAGGTAGCTATCATTAACACAATAGCAAATACCACAGATTACTAGGTAGGAACAGTTGAAAGCTACAGATTAACTTGGTAGGAAATTGTTAACGGTTGAAAGCTACAGATTACTAGGTAGGAAATTGTTAATGGTTGAAAGCTACAGATTAACTTGGTAAGAAATGCTACCTTTTGGTGAAAGAAGGATCGTAGAGACTTCTTCGGGGTCTCCATTCTTCATATTTGGGTATCGTTACCAGCCCACGTCCAAGAAACCTGTGAATCAGAACAAAGCCGCTTTTATGTGTCCAGAGCAGTAGCAGGCATACAAGAGTACATCACAGGATAAAGGGAGAATATAAATTATTATCGATTATGCTTTAAACTGTGTGATCAAATGGTACCAGATGGCACAGGATGTGTACTAAACAAAGCACCCAAATGGCTACATTGCACAAGTATGGCACTGCTATAGACCTCTCTCCATAGATCTCAGCAACATTTTGGTATATCCTCCATGGTTTTTGGACTTTGGAACTCATCAAAAGCTCCTACGCAGAAAGATACATAATGGCATCCATCAAAAGGTGGAACACACCTGCGGGGGTGTCTACTGAAGATGAGAAAACGTACCTTGACATCATCAGGCTGCAAAGCAACTACGCCACATGTGTGGATTACGAAGAAAGCATAAAGGGGACCACACTCTTCACTCCTATGAAAAGAAATACAGCAAACTGGGCCCATGCATGACAAGTTTAAATAGGCTATGATCATTATTCACAACAATCAATGAGCTATGCACATTACCATGTTATTATTTAGGATCACCTGCTATACAGAACATGTTTTAACCAATCAGATGCAGTGAAACTATTCAAATTGCAATGGAGAATAGTGTAAGATACTGCTAGGTAAACACACACAATTACTTACCACCTGAGAAAGACCTCAGGAACAAGATCTCCTGCTTTTGCCACCTTCATCAATACTGGAAGGTGGCCAAGGTAAAAGCTGCGAGTTTAAATAAATCGTAGAAAAAATGAAACAATTCCCTGACAGGTGCCACCTCTTTTCACATGTGTCCATGTTTGTGCATAGAGCATTATGACTCGGGCATTTTCATGTAATAATCATGCCTCCGGCTTGAATCTTCGTCTGAATTGAAAACGCTTCGTTACGGGGGGCATATATGTGACCACCCCTTCAGCCCCTTGTTACCGTCTTGTAGACTTGTTGATGGTGACTATAAGTAGAGGTGGCAGCAGTGCGCAACCTAGCCCCGGCCAATAGGCCCTCGGATCAATCGCAATCCCACAGTCACGTGACAGTACTTTGCCTTTAATATAGGTTCGACCTACCTCGGCATCCTCGGTGAGGGGATGTGGGCATATCTCCTGTGCAGTAGGTAGAGGTAAACTGTGACAGACAGCCACAACGCAAACAGGAGAAGAAACAGAGCCCCCCCAGCGTAGAGTACGGTAGTTAAAATCGACCCCATAGCTGCTCTCCCATAGCCTCGTTCCCACGTACCTCTCCGCCCAAATGTCTGAGCGGAAGCCTGGGAACGAGGCCAGCGAGATGGGTGGGCTCCACTTTGGACCACTGATAGTCTGCCATATAGGTGGTTGTACTTCAGTGGCTCTACTCATCTACAAACAAAAGTGCACTTTTTGCTTCAGAATCTGAAATCTTACTGCACTGATGCTGCTTGAAACAAATTTTGGATGTTCAGCTAGCATGGTGCATGGGCAGAAATTTCATCTGAGTGCTTGCTGCTTGTCTTACAATAGCAACATAGGTAGAGCTACAAAAAATTAATGCATACAAACACAAAAATAGGTAATAGTATCTGGAGCACAAAAGTACAAATTTTATAACCTGGTCCATGCACGACTCTAAAGTTACTGCAAGTCAACATGCGCAAGTTCTAGAGTGCAGGGCACATTGCCTACAGGCTTTATTGTAGATCTCTGAACAACCTTCAGTACATAGCCACTGGGCAGGTGGATGGTAAAAGAGTTCAGCAGACGTGACATGACTATCTTTGCCTCCATCTGTAGATAAGGCAACAATATACGGGGTGACCATTGTACATTGTAAGTATATGTGTTATTGCAGGTCAAGATTGCACTACAGGTTGAAACATTGGGGTGACTTAGCCTTGAAAAATCCAAATGAACTCACCATAGCAAATACTTTCCCAATGCAAGAACGATGACCAGCACTGAAGGGGTGGTAGACAAATTGGCTGGGCCTGTAGAGAGGATAATCATTTTGTTGGAAATCAAGTGCATATTTTTCAGATAGTTGGACCTCTTCAATGGCATCACCTACCTTTCTCTTTCTGGGTCAAAGCGACTAGGATCAAACATTTCTGGGTCTGTGAAATGCTCCCGGCTACGATGGCTTGCATAGAAGGGAATCTGTAACAAAGCAACATTTGGGCACTCAATCAATGCACAGAGAGAATGTAGCTATAATGGCAATATCCAAACAAGCCACTCCTGGTTACAAAGGTACATGTACACAACTCTACTTTGTTGGTTACATGTACACAACTCTACTTTGTTGGTTACATGTACACAACTCTACTTTGTTGGTTACATGTACACAACTCTACTTTGTTGGTTGGTTACATGTATACTGTATAGCCATTTTATTTACAGTGATTGGTGTGCCTTTAGGGATCTCATAGCCACTGATTGTCAAACCTTCTGGAGCCTCTCTCACTGTAGCTGGGGCAGGTGGATACAGTCTCAGTGTCTCAAGAAACACCTGGGGCATAAATGTATACACTGTGAACTACAAGACAATCTTCTAGGTGCAGTAGGGTGTGGTCCATAAAGTCATTGGCTAGAGTAGAGCAGTTTTGGAGTTCCAACACTCCCTATAACTTCTAGAACAGTTCCATTTGAGTATTATCCTTATACTTATGCATAAGTGGACATTAGATATAAATGTGGGTACTATAGTGTAAAGCTGCACTGGGTGAAGGCACAAACATGCTAGCACTACCTGTTCCAGGTACACCATCTTCTCTAGGTCCTCAGCAGTCACTGACTGCCTCTCACCTAACACTTCTGAGATTTCCTCCAAAACTCTGCAGTGTCAACAAAGATGAAAATAACTCTACTTGTACACAGGATACTGTCCTTGAGATCCAACTGTTACCCTTGCATACTGTTCCTCCCACAGGCCTCATGAGTAAAACTGACTAAACCTGTCCAAAATTTATACTGGTCTCAGCACAAGACCCTCCAGGGGAGACTTACCTCTGTAATACTTCAGGGTTTTGGTGGAACAAAATCACAGTGAAGGTTAACAGCGTGCTAGTAGTCTCCTGACCTGGATTACACAAGCAATAATCACTGCTATAAGCAGTTTCTGGATATAGGCATTTGGAGGTATACATACCAGCAGCAAAGAAAGTAACAAAGTCGTCCACAAGATCCTCCAAGTCAGCATTCTTCTCTGTGGCTGTAGTGAACAGTGAAACATTAGTAACAACTGGCCAACATCCACGATGAACAATTATGTTGATCATATGGAGAATAGCCATGTCAGCTCACTGGTAATCTTCAAGATGTGCGTGAGGATATCATTGGGTACTTGTTCCCCATTCTCAATGGCCTTGATCCTCTTCTGAATACACTCCCTACCAATTTTCCTGATGGCTCTTATTGTCTCACGATAGCCCTCAGCTTCAGCAGGATTCCAGTACTACAAGCAATATTTTGATGTCAATCAACTTGGAATTTAGATGTGCAAGTGCATGTGCTTTTATTGTATAGTTAGTAGGCATGTCAGCTTTGTTTATTGGTAAACTCCCTCTGTATATAGTTAATTTCAGCTCGACATATCCCACCTGTTTCCATAACTTTAAAAAATTTACCTGTAAAAGTGGATTCCTGAAAGCTGTCTCTGACACATCTAATGTGTGCTCAATGAGATAACTCAGCCTCCCTTTGCCTTTAGTGTGCTTTAGTCCCAAGGATTCGTCTGACCAGGTCTGACGACTAAGATCAGATCCAAATGCTGCCTGCAAGCAGAATACCCAATGTCACTGTAATGAACCATTCTATAATATACACCCTGCTCACTGTGATGTTGCATGCAAACAGCCTATAATAAAATTTCTGATGGTGATTCTGTGTACCACGTACATAGGTACCTTGCAGATGATGTCCATAGTGATGGCAGCAAACTCCTCCTTCATAGGAACTTGGGTCTTACCATCAGCAAGAGGCCTGAGCCTCTCCAGAAACTGGTCCACACACTCATTGAAGATTGGAATGAGACCTTTGAGGTAGCTATCATTAAAATATGGAGAATCACAAATTACGTACTTGGTAGGAAACTGTTAATAGTTGAAAGCTACCTTTTGGTGAAAGAAGAATCATAGAGACTTCTTCGAGGTCTCCATGATTCATAGTTGGGTACTGTCACCAACCCACGTCCAAGAAACCTGTCAGAACAGTAGTGGGTATATAAGAATACATTACAGGACAAAGTACTAAGCCAGGGAGGTTATTTGCTTCAAACTCTGCATGTGATTCATGTATGCATGGTCCACAAAGTATGCATGAGTTACACAAATGGCTGAATTGCACCAGTACAGAGGTTTGTATAGCATTATATGTATTATGCTACAGACCTTTCTCCAAAGATCTCTGCGACTCTTTGGTATAAAATCCATGGCTTTTGGATCTTTGAGCTCATCAAAAGCTCCTACAAAGAGAAATACATATTGCTCTTCAATAGCCTCGTTCCCAGGCGCTCCGATTTTTCGAGCGCCTGGGAACGAGGCTTGCTCTTCAACAGATAGAGCACAGCTGTACGTAGTAGACCTGCAGGTGTGTCTACTAGAGAGACTTCCCAAGAGACAGCATACCTTGACATCCTTAGGCTGCAAGGTGACTACTCCACAATGGTGGATCACAAAGAAAGCATAAAGGGGACCACAATCTTCACTCCTAAGCAAAGAAATATCAACAATACATGCATGCACATGTTCATTGAGGATGCCACTTAAGCTTGTTCTTTCAAACGGCAAGTTTCGTGGCTGATGGACATAAAATAAGTTATTACGGTACAGCACCACTGATCAGCATGTACACATACATGTAACTTCACTTCACATGAATCAGTAGATGTTGCAGCTGTATTCTCTATCATGGTTATGTTCTTTGGCCACACTTGCCATGATGAAGCCATGATGCAAAGACTACCACACCACAAAGAACCACTGTGTGGGTATATCTTTACTATGGGCCCATAACATTATACAGATTGCACACGATTTCTATTATGTGTTTTGATACTGAGGATCAACCATTCCTTGGATCAACCATTCCTTGAATCAACCATTCCTTGGATCAAAGTTGAGGTTGCGTAGCTATGCAGAATTGAACTGCAGTTATCCACTATTCAAAGGTCTCCTTGGCAAATTGCTTTAGTGGCTATAGCGACTGTTGCTACAGACCAAACACCTCACCAATGGAATCTAGAAACCCCTTTAAGTTGTGAAATTATTGGCCATCATTTTATCCAAGAATGAATTCATACCAACTAAAAACTGATGAGTTGTTCTTATAAAACCTCCAATTTCAACGGAGAACAAAAATATTCAAGAACAACAACAATAACAGCAAAATTCCGTAAGGTAAAACTTACAAAGTCTGGTTACTTACCACCTGAGAAAGACCTCAGCAATGAGTCCTCTTTCTTTTGATACCTTCATCAACACAGGAAGGTGGCCAAGGTAAAAGCTGAAGTATAAGCCAAACAGAAGTAAGTGAAAACTGATACTGTCCTGACAAGCGCCACCCTTTTATACAATGCCAGGTACTGTCAGTTTTATGTGCTCTTGCATGCATGTGTATTGAGAATTATGACCAGGTGATAATTAGTCTCGCAAGCCACACCCTTTGCAGAGAGGAAGGGTCTGGTCACGCTGTGAACATTGAGTTGTTGCCATAGCAGAAACTTGCTGTGACCAATGAGATCCGCGCTCTTTGAAGATTGCATCCATTCCCATGGAGTAGCAGTTACGTCACGTGTTTAGCTGATGTCAATAGCTTATTATCTAACCACTATGATAATTGCATTCCCCAGCGACAACTCATCAGCTGCAGCGTGACCAGACCCTTCCTCTCTGCGAAGGGTGTGTCTTGCGAGACTAGGTGATAATGTCTATGTAAAACTGTAGCTGTGTCACAGTAGTTTAGGTGGGAGACTTAAAAAATTATGGACTGGTTTTGAATGTTATAGTACAGACAAATAATCACCATACCAGTGTAACCCTACCATCCTATGTTGGCTTAGTTACATCTACAACTTCTTGTGCTCATTTTGTGAATCTTCATTAGTTGAAAATTCAACAAAAATTTGCATAATCAAGTAATAGGCTAACAGCCAATTGCCCCCCACATAACACAACCTGTAGCTACTTCCTATATATATACAAGTAGGTAACTCTTCCTGGAATTTGGGTAGAAGAAACAAGGAAATTGTGAACAATAGTGATGAATGATGGTCTGTAATTAATTTGAATATTATTAGCAAAAGTTGACAGCAAATCAAGGCAGTGTGGAAAGCTGAAGATGGAGGGAGGGCAGTCCCACAGCCAGTCACATGACCCAAGGCAGACTCACAGGTGACCCAACCTGCAAGCTATGCAGCTATGGTCCTGAGAATGCAGATCACTTCATTCTGAATCAGCCCTTCCCCAAGTTCGTCCATACCTACCGTACCCAACCCATGGCACATGGCCCCAGCAGAGACCCTGTGACGTCACACTCGATTGGATCAACCTGCTCAACTATTTATCCAAGGATACTTTATTGGGGCGAGCCTGAGTGAGTCCCACACCAGCGAGACTGCATTGCGCATGTGTGTGTGTGCATACATACTTCTGGTTTGTGCTGCTACGGATCATCAGCGTCAGGACGGTCACGATGGTGGTTGAGCGGGTCGGTTTCAGGTCAGGGCCATGCATATTAAAATGGCACTCATAAACGCCATGAAATTCAGCTCACGATTTCAGTATAAAGCTTAGTCCATGCATGTGTAGCCCCGGCTGGAGAAATGGCTGCAACTTGTTGGCATAGCTATGTACTTATGCGTCATCAGGTTTGGCTTATTATGCTCATGTAACAGTAGACAGTGACAAACCCTGCTGTGTGCCATGACACATAGCAGGGTTTGTCACTGTTTTGACATTTCGCAAAAACACTTTTAAAGCCCCCTGTGAATGGTAAATGGATGTATGTAGGAGGATGATTGTATTACATCACTCATCACAGTGACATAATATCCTGTATCAGCTTGCTCAGGCTCGCCCCCACAATGTTCTACATTTTCTAAAGATTCATCACGGATGCTGCCAGGCAGCCGTACTACAATCCCGAGCAGGAGGAATACTACTGCCGCCCAAACGAGCTACTCTCCGAAGCCGGAGGCAATAAAAAAGGAAAACAGTACCTTTACCCTAGGCTCACCTCGGCATCCTCGGTGAGGGGATGTGGGCATATCTCCTGTGCAGTAGGTAGAGGTAAACTGTGACAGACAGCCACAACGCAAACAGGAGAAGAAACAGAGCCCCTCCAGCGTACAGCACGGTAGTTAAAATCGACCCCATGGGAAACTACCATATAAGCTTTAGAATACAAGGCGTGCCAGGAAGTGTTTACCTCCACTCCCATTCAGTGTAACGTGTAAACCTCGGTGTAAACTAACATCCATATGCCTAAAACATGTTATATAAATTTACTGTACTCAGATAATCCAATATCATGGCATTGTGCAAGATACAAGAAAAGTAATTGCTTGGCCAGAGAGAGCACTGGACATCCTGTTTATTTAATTTCCAATTGTCCATGCACCTCCTTCGATTTCTTCTCTGTTGCCTCTGGCAGCTTTAGTTTGGGCTGTGCTTTAGGATGTGGCCTGTGAATTTAAAATTTACTATGAGAAAGTGCCTTTAGATATATACATTAACAGTAATCTTAACTTTAACATATTCATAGTACATGCATGTCAAGAATTATGCTATACGTGAGGAGACTTCCTCTGGGTGACTGTTGGGTCTGGTCTGGTATAATATTATATTACACAATTATAGTATTTGGAGTCAGGTTACATACACCATCTTGGATGGGCATCAAACTTGGGCACTTGGGGAAATGTGGCAATCAGACTGCCGGTCGCTACCACTGTTCCCACTTGCAGCAGACATCACCAACTGGAGTAGCCCCATGATCGACTTCTTCCAGGGGAGGAAGGAATCTGCTCTGATGCACTCAGTCTGAAATATGGACTAAAATTTACCAGTTCACAGGTAGAGGTAGTCTCATCCCCAGACCTCATCCGGCCCGTATATTGCTTCCAGTATAATAGCGCGATACTGAAAGCAATCCATGCTGGGGTTGGTTTTGGGTCTGGGAGCAAGACTATAATGTAGAGGCTTCTAATAGGGAGAATTCAATGTTTGTAATGGTCCAATGAAAACCAAGAATTGCAATTATTTAGGAGCTAAAGACCACACAGAGACAGCCTTAACGTCAATAAAGCTCAGTAATTCAATCTTGTAGTGTTTGGATAAGTAACTAACCTGCAAGCTCATTGAGGTATTTTGAGTTTATAATAGCATGAGTGATGTCCAAATTTGCACAGACTAAATAGTGTGAGAAAACATGAGACAAAATTGCTATTTTGTATTGCACTATTAATCTCAAATACCATGGTAAATGGTGCTGTCATGTGTTAACATTCTACTGTTGTTGTAACTTTGCCTCATGCTGTTTTTCACATGCATGCACAATTTATCCCAAATACCATAGCAAATAATCACGTAACACCCTTTTGCCGTTGTAAACTCCCCCAACCTTTTTCTCCAGTCACCATGCTGCATATGTTAGGATGTTTGGTTCTCCATGGTCCTTTCTACACATGCACCACAACTGTCCTTCTCCACCTAACTACCCAACCACACTTGCATATTGACTCTCATAGCAGCGTTGTTCTAAGTTGCACAACTCCAACCTAGCCACTCTCCACACATATTTCTGTGACCTGCCCTACCTCATACCCTACCTTGTTTCTGGAAAGAAGAATGCTTTACACATACAATAACCAATCAAACGTGTGATACATGCTTTCAACTGTAGATGCATTATTATTAGATTTTATTCATAGGGATTTTCTGATAAAAATAGTAATACTCTATATGGACACTACATGTACGGTATTACTACCTATAATGTGTATGAGAGTTATACAAACAAAATAGGCCTACAAAAAGTATGAATGAAGTACAATTTTAATGTCATACTGTAAGGGCAACAGGCCAAAATTGGTCTATGATGAAAAGTGAATTATTCACACAAAACTACTATAATATTATGGCAGGCTCATTTGTTTATACACAAACACTATAACTACTAAATAAGGGGGAAGAGAAGATGCGATTTTTAAATTGTATTGTTTTGCATGCTATTGCTTAAATGTTGATTTAGCATTTTAGATAAAATTGTTCTCTTGGCATGATGGCGAATGCTCATGTGTATTCGCTTTACTGTGCATTGTTTAATTGTGTATAAGCCAGTTACACCACCTCTGGATCGGGCATGTCGATTTCATTTGTGAGTTGGAAGATGTGCTTGTGTAGCAACAAGAATGAGGGACGCGCAGTGGGCGTCAGCTCCCAGCAGGAGGACATGATAGTGTACACGTCCTCAGCACAGCCCTCTGGCTTTGAAAGCTTCCCAAAGCCCTTCACTACGAAACTGATGACTTCGTCGTTGTTCTTGTCTTCAAAAGGAAGCTTGCCAAACGTAAAGAATTCCCACATCAGCACGCCAAAAGCCCACACGTCGCTTTGAGCCGTGAACTGGGTGCTTGAAATTGCCTCAGGTGGCATCCAGCGAATTGGAAGGTCCTTACCCTGCACTTTGCAGTAGGCTTCAGGGTAAAGTGATGGGCCGAGACCAAAACAGGCAACTTTCACAATGCCATCGTAGCCAACGATACAGTTGCGCAGAGCTACGTCCTTATGCACGTGGAACTTGGAAGCAAGATAAGCCAGTCCCAGGCAGACCTCATGAGCCATTTTGAGCATAGTTGCAACTTCACTGATGGTCATGGTCTGCTCACCCTTAGTTTCTGTTGCCATTTCACGAACGTATGAGAGCAAGTCGCCTGGTTTACCAGCATCAAGGAGTATGCACTCAGGTGAGTCTTTTGTACACACGGCTAGCATTCCTACAACATTGAAGTGATTGAATGATGCCAGCAGTGCCATGTCTTGTTGAAATAGCATCCTCTTATCATCAGAAGCTTGAGTAGCCAGCATTTTTACTGTAACAGATCGAGACTTCTCCTTGGCCCCTATCCCATAGGCCTCTCCTCGGTATACTGGTCCGTATTCTCCCTCACCTAGTTTATCAAGCAGCAGTAGATCGCTTCTGGGGAACTGTTGTGGGCCAAGCCGTGTGCGACGTCTTTGACGTTTGATATCCTCTTCAGTGAAGACCCTGGTTTCCTTGGTAACCTGCAGCAGGTAATAACAGACCAGCATCATATGTATCTGGAATATCAGGTATTACATTTCAAAGAAGTGCAGATTAGGCCAACACCATTTTGAACATAACAAAACTCTAGCATACCTAATTTGTACATCAGCACAGAACTCAAACAAGGTGTTTCAGTAGCCTCGTTCCCAGGCCGTTCCGCCTTCAGTTTTTGATCGCTTCCAGGAGGGGAAGGCCTGGGAGAAAGAGTCACGTGTGTGACGTCAGGTAGACGTGAGGGGGGCGGTGCCCGATCGTTGTAATTCACAATCTTTGCATTGATCAGCCTCGAGTCTACCATACAACGAGCTGTATTGACGCTGTCTTTCGAATGTACAGTCTCAAGTTCTTGGACAAGATATTACAAGAAGGACCTCGAGATTCTTCATCAGGTACCGCCCCCCTCACGTCTACCCTCATGTCTACCTGACGTCACGCACGTGACTCTTTCTCCCAGGCCTTCCCCTCCGTTTTTATACTGGAAGTGATCAAAAACTGGAGGCGGAACGGCCTGGGAATGAGGCTAGTGTTTCAGTACTAGCAGCAGGACTCTCATTGTGCTCACAGTTCCCTCACACAAGCACAGTTTGAGCATATAATCAATGGAGCTAACTTTGATGGTGTTGCAGCCTAGCCCCATCAAAGTCTACTATACATGCTATCAAACCTGGGAATGTCACGGGTACTTTAACTTGTACATCTTCAACAGATGTTTGAGGATCCAATAGAGTAATGTTTCCTGGCCTACTCCAACATAATACGCACCAAGCAGTCCATGCTCCAAGCTAAGGTTAGCCCACTCAAGAGTACATGTACCTGGCCCACCATGATTCTATAGTTTATTCATAGTTGGTAATTCTCACGTGAAAAGATTCATATACACAATTTATTCACTACACACACACTACATAAGCATGAGAAGAATTCATATACACAATTTATGGGATATTCAAATAGACATCACTACATAAAACATGAGAAAGCATGCAGGAATACACAATTGAGGTGGAAATTCACAACACTGAATACACATAAACTATCACATAATTATAAAACATGTATTTGGAAGATGCACCAAACGTTGCACAACAATATTTCATGGGTGGAACTGGGTATGGGTATGGCTCATGATCGATTGATTGATGATCAATAGCTCAATTAATGCAACCATGCACAATGTCTCCCTCAATCAATAAACTAGTGCATATTCCATGCAGAAGAAGGCCTCGCAGGAATTAGGTTACAGAAGCAGGACATGCTTGTATGCACAATTCACCCCCCTGCAAGTTGTTGTGTACCAGTGTAGTTAATGATCATAGGTTAACTGCCCACCTCCATACTGCCAAATCAGTCTTAATCTGCTGCACATGAGTCTCATGCCGATGTACTCTTCTTTCCTCACTAATTTCTCCACACATAGCCCCCTACCCTCCCCGATTGTTGCCACGTCTGCAGGTGACCTCTTTATGCTCTCCTTGTTTTCGCCTTGTGGCAAGCTTGTTTATAAAATGCCATGCCCACAGGAATTGTTTGCCATTCTGATTACTACATACATACATACATACACAGAGTTTCCATAAAAGAGATAAAACCTTATCATTTCCCTTGCTTCTTCTTTTGTTTCCTTCACCTACCTCTGAGCTGTTGCTGTCAAGGCGGCTCATCCTCTGTAGCAGTGGCTGGTCTCTTTTATTGGACCTGCTGGACCTTCTAAGGTTCTTCCCTTTCCGGCGGGTCCATCGGAAGTAGCAATACTTGCACACCATGGCCATTATAAGCAGCATGATCACAACTAGTGTTCCTGCAGTGGCAATGCCTGTGATCACCCCCACCGTCTCACGAGGCCCCATGTTCAACCTGGTACTTAGTTCTGGAGAAGAATATTATGAGTGTGTGTGGAGAGGAGGTAGGATTGAGGTACAAATACTAAATACTGGTGTAAATACTATTTTTGACTGTAAGTCAGACAGAAGTATTGATGTGTATGGCTGATGTATATATTCCCAATGGCATGGCCCAAGGGAAAACATATACCTTCACAAGTTGTCTCTTGTGGTCAATTTTACTACACCAACTATCCCAACACAATTCATGACAGTTTAGGGGGCGGAACATACTATATACCCTAGGGTATATTGACCAGTGCCACAAATCCTGCAGTGGTACTTTTGAAGTAGTTACTAGTAATTTATGTAAACAAGTCAGGTTGTATGGCTAACACAGAGGATCGGAGGTTGGTATGAAGTGAGCCGAGGGAGTGAGATGAGGGAGGAGACTCAGAGTATTCAAGCATGCCACTAATTCAGTTATTTATACTGCAGTTACTACATTAGTGGCATACTTGAATGCATTTACTCTCACTCCATCAAGCAACTACAATTCTATTATGCAATCTGCAGTCCGGCCGTGTGGGAATAGTTCGAATACAGATCTTTGAGACCCTAATGTGAATGATGCTTTCATATTTACAGTCTCTCTTATACTACCGTCTAACCTGGTTCTGGGCATGCAGCTAGCCTATACACTCAATGAGCTCCCCACTTCAACTACAGGTTTCACTGCTTGGACTTGGACTATAATACATTACAGACAGTAGCTATGCAGTTCTGTATTATCTTGCCAAACACACCACACATGCAACAGTTGGTTACCTTGCATTCAAGGCTACCTTTGCCTATTTTCACAGTATATATTTCCCAAATGAGGTGGTATTTCAAACTTGCAACATACCGTTTCCCATTGTCTTTCTTGTAGGAAACTGCAGCAGTTGATACTGAACGAAAATGGTTCCCCTGCAAAGGATCAAAGTTAGAAAAAAAAAGTATCCAGCTCCAACTGTTCAAAAGATTGTAATTTTTAATCAACACATCAACCAATGCAGAAGGCAAACTATAGCATCTTCACCCTTGCAAAAGTGCCTGTGCTAAACCGCAGCAGCGAAAAACCTGCAGTAATTGTAGTTTAGCAGGAATAGCGCACTTGCTGCAAAGTGCAGAAAATTTGTAACGATTAGCGTTTTTTACAAGCAAGGAACACAGCAAACTTACCAACCCGACTTATCTTGGGCTTTTGCAACCGACTACAAATTTGGCACACCCCCCACAAAAAGTTTGTGGGACAACACAACTAAAACCCCGCCCACACCGTGGGGGTCAAAGGTTAATTGGAGCGCTGCGCCGCCATCTACAAATTTCTGAGCTGCCATGCCAGCGAAAGATGCAGCTGCAACAGAAACTATCTTACGCAGTCTCTTTGTATCTACAGATAGTACTACTACCACTACTAATATTTTACTGCAAAATTCCAGCGCAGGCCGAGTCCCAGAGCGACAGCTGCCTCTATGGTAAGCACGCGAGCGTGGCCGCGGTCTCATGCAGGGAGATATTGGACGTGCAGCCGGACTGTTATGCCGAGTCTGGTACTTTCTTGATCAAGGATGGTGCGGGCGGTACGTACGAAGCCTACTGTGATTTGCTGCACCTCGGAGGAGGGTGGATGCGTGTCTTTAGCCACCACTACGATAAGGACACCACTTGTCCTACGGGGCCTGGGACAGGCAGGGGATGGATGCCTGTAGTTCTCACTAACGGCAGTGTGTACTGTAGGAGAGGACTGCCCAGTGAAGGCTACACACCAGAGATTCAGTGGAATTTAGATGGCTCAGTCACATACAGTGAGATCAGGGGGTACGTCAATCTCAGAATGCTTGCCATTGAGGGTCACAACAATGAGCTGGATTGTTTTTCACCAAACCAAGACATCAGCTTAACAGAAAGCTACATGGATGGAGTTGCGATTGAAATGCCAATCTCTCCGCAGCGACACATATTCTCTTATGTCCTGGGAAGAAAGCTTGGGAATGAGAGATGCCCAACCAAAAACAATGGTTATCCACCCCCGAAATCTCTGCCACCTTATGGAGAAGGGTCATTCGCATGTGACCGAGTGAACAGTCTGTTGGACCATGATGGGGATGGTTTCATTATTGACCCTGTGTTTGGAGACGAGTGCCTGCAGTGTCCCTTGGGTGTGCCATGGTTCCAAGTAACTCTTGGAGAAACTGTCAACCATCCCTTACAGCTCAGGATTGTGGACCTTTACAACGATGACTGGGGGCTATCTGTGACGGATATGGAGATTTATGTCAGATGATATGGCGTGGATTAAAGCAACTAACTGTGTATGTCCTGGCTTCACTGGGTCATGGAATGACTGCAGTGTATGTGTAAAGTATTAGTATAAATTATGCACAGCTTCAATTCTGGTAGTAGAATACTGGTGTACAAAAGCAATTTCAGTTCCAACACTAGAAAAAATGTTATATTATATGGTACACATAGATATGGCAGAGTGAATGGAAATTAAAACTCTGCCAATTGCAAATTTGGCTAAGTCCTACCTAACACCTGCAAAGAAAGAGAAAAACATTTTCTGGTATATAGCATCCTTCCATTGGCTTCCAAGGCCCACACAAGTGGATAGAATCAGTGGAGTAGTTTGGAATGGGATGTTAAAAGGGCATGGAGAGGGGGGCAGCAGAATAGCCAGGTAGCTACAATGTTCCTAGGCCTTCCGACTCTCCATGCTTAATGAAGCAGAAAATTACGCTAGCTCCAAGGTTATGCCATGAGCCCTATGAGGTGAATTGTGTTTGATCCATGAAGCAGCTGTGTGGCTGCAAGCTTTGAATGAAGCTGGACCTATTACAACCATTCCACCTATTAACATCAAGAGCTTTTTACTGTAGTAAACTCTTGCTAACATCTTTATACACATGCAATACCAATAGATCTGTACACACCAATTAGGGCTATAATGTACCTCAAGTCACTTCTAACGGAAAGTCGGGATCTGAACAGGGCTTCTCTGATAACTTGTCTTTGTCTCGACTCAGTGCTCTCCGCATGTCGTACGCATCTTCATCTGGTGGCCCAGTGTAATAGTTTGGAATCTTCCGATAGACCACGTAGCCAAGGTTCTTGTACATTGTCACAGCAACGGTATTGGAGACACGCACAAAGAGATCAACAAAGTAACACTTCTTTTGCTCCGAGACATCCTCTAGGAAATTCATGAGGGTAGCCGCCAGTCCGAGCCTCCGATACTCATCTGCAACGGAGATGGCAGTCACATGGCCGTGCCAGTCTAGGGGGTTGTTCTGCCTGAGCTCCGACTTGCCCATGATGTAGCCCATGATCTTACCAGTTGGAGACTCGGCCACCTGGAAATACTCTGGCCACCTGGGAAACAACCATAGGTAGGTAGGTAGGTAGGTAGGTAGGTAGGTAGGTAGGTAGGTAGGTAGGTAGGTAGGTAGGTAGGTAGGTAGGTAGGTAGGTAGGTAGGTAGGTAGGTAGGTAGGTAGGTAGGTAGGTAGATAAATAGATAGAAAGGCTAGCTAAATCTGTTAACTATTCCATGGACAGCCATCTTAACTGAGGGGTAATATACTCACATTAGCCAGTGCATATGTTGGGAGAGCGTACATTGCGAAAATGCATGCACCCTGGGATCCCTGGAAACAAGGCTAGCTACATCTATTGCCTAGGACAGTTGCCACACATGTTGGGGGGGGATATACAATGTGAAATGGATGCACACAGAAATGGCTAATAACCTACCTTGAGAGGTACATGAGATAGAAGGCAAGGTTGTAGGTCTCCGTGAGAGGATCCAGGTTGACATTGTTGTACTTGAACAGATCTTCACAGCAGAATGGTCTCAGGGTTGTCATGATGGCTGGAGGCTTACACTTCACTGAGAATGGAGAGAGAGGGGGGGGGAGGTTGATGACAGTATCTTGCAAGACATATCCCTTTGCAGAGAGAGAAAGGGTTTTCAGACCATACTGCTACCTTAAGGTTATCCCCATGTTACTTCAGCAGCATTCACATCATGTGTTTGGTGGACATACTTTAGCAGGTAAGCACTGTGCGTTACTGATCTGTACTGGTTGATCAGATCTTCACCCTCTCTCCGCAAAGGGTTAGGGGGTGTAGCCTTTCTGACTGGGCAAGAAACGTTTTGGGCCCAGACTATCGTCTGTTATCATTTATCAGGATTGGCAGTTGTTGCTTATCTCTAACTAAGAAAGACAACTGCATATCCATTCTACAGACCATAGAGACGAGGTAATACAGCTGGGCAAGGAGATTATGGACTCTAGTCCAGGTGTCTTACGCAAACAAACAAAAAAAAACTTTCTAGTCCAATAGAGTTATCAAGTTATTTGTGGCTGCTACCTTCTTCAATCTGGGTGTACGATGCGTCCAGAGATGATGCATACATGTACAGTGGTTGAGGTCTCTTGGAGTGGTGTAAATAGATCATTTATTAGGTTTACGGTATGTGGTAAATATGGCTGCCATAACGCACGTGAGCAAAGTCAAAGCGGTACAAGTGCGGAGGAGAAGGAATGATAGTTGACCTTGACTGAAACGTATGAAATAGTAACAGATAACCTCGTGAATAGCCCGTGAGATGTCCAGAAATCGCTGAGGGTTACACGCCTCCTTCTAAAGCAGGGACTTGTTAATTCGGGTGTAAATTTGGTGGTGATGTCATTCTGCTGAAACTCAAACCTCCTTCAAAAGCTACAAGGAGGGAATCGTGTTGTGTTGGGTTTGAGTGTGTGGTACAAGCATATTTTACTGATTCACGACACCTACAGTAGTAAGAACTGGTGCCACTTGTTCACAACACGTTTGAGAGGAATCATCACTTCGTGATTACAGAAGTTGGTTTGTAAGATTTGTTGTAGGCTTGCTTGACACTTGAACTAGCTTGTGAATTTGACCACTTGTAACATTATATGTATACAGTAGAGGAAACAAACTTCAAAGCATTATTCTGCTGGGTTTTGACAGTGGGGGACTTCAAATGCTATCGTCTTGGATGTCCATCTGGGGAACAGATCAGTGTTCAGAGTGAACGATTTGAAACCTTGACGGCATCTTATCTTTGAGTGTACAAAGTATTTGAAGCGTGCACCTCACTTCAGTTTTGACTTTGTACCATGAGCAGTTATTCAAGGAGGACACCCTCAGGGAGCCAGTCTCCTCAGCATAGTCTCACGTCTTCACGTTCTCGGAGCAGTGTAAGGGTCAGTCAACGGACCAGCCTTGGTGTAGATGAGGGGAGTGCTCTCAGCGACTTGCACAAGAAGGTGGGTGCACGAAAAAGGGAGTGGTACACTGTAGGTGTGGGTATGGGTAAGTGGGAGATGTGTGTGTGTGTGTGTGTGTGTGTGTGTGTGCGTGTGTGTGTGTGTGCGTGTGTGTGTGTGTGTGTGTGTGTGTGTGTGTGTGTGCGTGTGTACATCTGTGTGGGTGTGTACATGTGTGAGCGTATGTGTGTGTGTGCATGCGTGTGTGCGCTTGTATGTGGGTTCACATGCATTCATGCACATGCGACAGGTCTGGAATGAAAAACAAAGTTTCCACAGATCTGCTTTCATCAAAAAACACTTGCATGCCTTTGTGCTTTTTCTGAATAGAACCACCTCTTCACATTAAAATCAGCTTGCTCACTCCCACAATTTTGTATATTCATGCATTGAGGCAGTTTCCCTTTCCTCTTGCTCAGCCCTTCTTTCATGATTAGCACATTCCCGTTGAGATACAGTGGACTCTTCCATTGTGAGCTTTGTTTGCACGACACACATGTGAGGTGAAAACGTAGCAAAATGTTTAAACTCATTAAAACGAGAACAGCTACATTTAAGTGGTCACAAGCAGATCATGTATACGTAATGCATCGTTTACTATTTTTGGGAGAGGGACGTTGGGAGAGCATCATTACCAGCAGCATCGCTACCAGCGTGAACCCTATCACTGTACCAGCATGGACTCCTAGCATTGTTACCAGAGTGCACTTTCTAGATTAGTACCAGCTCGAACTAGCCTCATTCCCAGGCTCTCGTATCCCTAGCTTTCATGCTGCAAGTGATGAAAGCTAGGAGTGTGAGATGGGGAATAGCATGGACCCCTATTGTCATTACCAGCCTGGGTTCTTAGCACGTGCTCTTAGTGCTGGTATACACTGCTAGTATACAGGCTCTTTGTGTGTAATGGAAATGGATGTTCATGTTGAAGTAAAAGGAATACTTAGAGTCGTTGCTGATCACATATCTTCTTGAATTGGAAGGCAGTCACTGCTTCCTCTGTGGGGTTTTAATCAATACTTCATGTAAGACTATACTGTCAACCAAGATGGCAGTATTTATACTGTCAACCAAAATGGCAGTATCTATACTGTGCACCAAAATGGCAGTATTTGTACTGTGCACCAAAATGGCAGTATTTGTACTGTGCACCAAAATGGCAGTATTTATACTGTCAACCAAGATGGCAGTATTTATACTGTCAACCAAAATGGCAGTATTTATACTGTGCACCAAAATGGCAGTATTTGTACTGTGCACCAAAATGGCAGTATTTGTACTGTGCACCAAAATGGCAGTATTTATACTGTCAACCAAGATGGCAGTATTTATACTGTCAACCAAAATGGCAGTATTTATACTGTCAACCAAGATGGCAGTATTTATACTGTCAACCAAGATGGCAGTATTTATACTGTCAACCAAAATGGCAGTATTTATACTGTCAACCAAAATGGCAGTATCTATACTGTGCACCAAAATGGCAGTATTTGTACTGTGCACCAAAATGGCAGTATTTGTACTGTGCACCAAAATGGCAGTATTTATACTGTCAACCAAGATGGCAGTATTTATACTGTCAACCAAAATGGCAGTATTTATACTGTCAACCAAGATGGCAGTATTTATACTGTCAACCAAGATGGCAGTATTTATACTGTCAACCAAAATGGCAGTATCTATACTGTGCACCAAAATGGCAGTATTTGTACTGTCAACCAAGATGGCAGTATTTATACTGTCAACCAAGATGGCAGTATTTATACTGTCAACCAAGATGGCAGTATTTATACTGTCAACCAAAATGGCAGTATTTGTACTGTGCACCAAAATGGCAGTATTTGTACTGTCAACCAAGATGGCAGTATTTGTACTGTGCACCAAAATGGCAGTATTTATACTGTCAACCAAGATGGCAGTATTTGTACTGTGCACCAAAATGGCAGTATTTATACTGTGCACCAAAATGGCAGTATTTGTACTGTGCACCAAAATGGCAGTATTTATACTGTGCACCGAAATGGCAGTATTTATACTGTGCACCGAAATGGCAGTGTAATTGGATGGAAGAAGTGGCATGAGTGCTATAGGCCTAAATATGTACTATGTACAAATCAAAAGGTATCCATGACTCTGTGTAGATCCTAAGACGTCTCTCTTTCTCTGTCCTCATCTCTGCCCTTTGCCTCTCTCCATTTCTTCTCCTCTTCCTCCCTCTCCCTCCCTCTTCCTCCCTCTCCCTCCCTCTCCCTCCCTCTCCCTCCCTCTCCCTCCCTCTCCCTCCCTCTCCCTCCCTCTCCCTCCCTCTCCCTCCCTCTCCCTCCCTCTCCCTCCCTCTCCCTCCCTCTCCCTCCCTCTCCCTCCCTCTCCCTCCCTCTCCCTCCCTCTCCCTCCCTCTCCCTCCCTCTCCCTCCCTCTCCCTCCCTCTCCCCTCCCTCTCCCTCCCTCTCCCTCCCTCCCTCTCCCCTCCCTCTCCCTCCCTCCCTCTCCCCTCCCTCTCCCTCCCTCTCCCTCCCTCTCCCTCCCTCTCCCTCCCTCTCCCTCCCTCTCCCTCCCTCCCTCTCCCCTTCTTCTCTCTTCCCGTTCTCTCTTCCTCCACAGGCTGACAAACAGCTTGAGGATGAAAGAAGGAGAGAGGCGGAAGCAAGGAAGTACTGGGAAGAAAAGAAGAAACAGGAACAGGTTGGCCAGCTGTTTCATCCTTATCAGATGAGGCAACTACATGTGACTGAATATTCATCTCCTCCCTCTTTTCCTTCTCCCCCCTCCCTTCCATTCCTTCTTCCCTCCTTTTCATTTCTCCCCTCCCTTCCCTCTTCCTTTCCCCTCCCTTCATCCCTCCCTCCTTCTCTCCCCTTCCTCCCTTTATCTCATTTCTGTTCCTCCTTCCTTTTTCCCTCCCTCACTTCCTTGCTCTCTCTCCCCCCCCCTCTTTTTGTTAGCAAAAATTTTCCGATGAAGACAGTGATTCTGAGACTACAGTAAACGCTCATACAAAATCAAAGTACAGTTTGGTAAGACACTTGGTATGTAGGTACATGGAGGTATGTATGTACATGGAGGTATGTAGGTACATGGAGGTATGTATGTTTGTATGTTTGTAGGTACATTAAGGTATGTAATTATGCTTTGTGAGCCCCATCTGGCTTTTATTATTAAGCGTAATAGGTGTGAATGAAGCTATATGTATAAAACCTTAGAAAGAGATGGGAAAGGGGAAGAAGGAAGGAAGAAAGAAAGAGGGAAGAGAAGAGGATAGGGAGGGGAAGGGAGAAAGCCTTTACTTTGGACATCTGATCCTGTGTACAGGCCTATGGTTCTGTTAGCCCACACAATGTGATTGCACAACTTGGTTGACAAACACATAGACATGCCATTGAGTTGTTTGTGAGCCGTCATTGAATTGTTTATGAGCCGTAAGGCTCGTCCCCACAGACAGTAATTGACCTTCACCCACAAAACAAACTCAGCATCACTGCCAACCAATAGCCCTATGGCCAATATCTTTCGATGTAAATATTTACCATCACGCTCATAATGTCACTTAGCACCAATCAAAAAGATTGGGAATAGCTCTCAAAATGTCACTTATTAGAAATGTGTCTGATGAAAAGTCTGCTGTTTGTACTGTATACTGCCAAACTGTACAAAGGACCCTGGGCTATAGCAACCTTGGGCTGGTACAAGGACCCTGGGCTGTAGCGAACTTGGGCTGTTGTGACCTTGGGCTGGTACAAGGACCCTGGGCTGTAGTGAACTTGGGCTGTTGTGACCTTGGGCTGGTACAAGGACCCTGGGCTGTAGCGAACTTGTAGCGAACTTGGGCTGTACAAAGGACCCAGGCTGTAGTGAACTTGGGCTGTTGTAGCAACCTTGGGCTGGTCCAAGGACCATGGGCTATGGCAACCTTGGGCTGTACCAAGGACCCCAGGCTGTAGCGGCCTTGGGCTGTTGCATCTGAGGTACTATTTTAGAAGAGCCTGAAGGTACAGATCTCATTGGATGAAGCATGTAATGAGTGTTACCGCTGCTGTACAAGAGACAGACACAGGCAACTATTTTTACGCCCACCAGAGAGTATGGTGTCTATATGTAGTATAGAAACCAAACATAGGTCTTGGGATTTAGACAGCATGCTTTCACCAATAGGATTGAATAAAATATTCCTTCTGTAGTCTGTTAAGATTTTTGTTTTGGCTGGCAGTGATGCTATTGTTAGCAGCTGGCACCGTTTTTCTGCCAGAGCAGCTATAGGTGTAGCCAAATTGGGAGCAACCCCTGGGTGTATAGCATCTAGACTCACAGACTCTCATGCCAAGATAGCCGGCACTATGTGACACACGAGCAGGAAGTTTGCTGGTGTCACTGTGCTTAAATTTACGAGGGGGGGGGGGGAAGGAGAGCCAGCAAGATAAAGATGGATGATTGTGGAAGCAAAGGGAGGTGGAGGGAGGGGAGGCAGAGACACTGGAAAAGAGGTGTCTGAGTATTGTCAAACATCTACCACATGAGCCTTGTGTAGCCACAGCAATGGAGTCTGGTGTGTGGGTGTGCTACCGTGGCACCCAGACCTTGCATCAATGTGGTCTTTGTTAGCAACAACAGGAGAGCAGTCCAAGTCACATCAACCATCAGAGAGCATCGTGTGTTAGATTACCAAAATAATAACATACACAGTGGTTGTGAGCTTGAACTGTACACATGTGCTGCCTTATCAGAGCTATGTAGCACCTTACATCAATGTGGTGTTTGTTAGCAATTAGTGTACGTAGCTTGCTCACCACAGGAGAGCATACCGTAATGGCACATGACAGGAGAGTAGCACTTTACTTGTCCATCGGAGAGTCTCACTGTGCACAGTGGTGGTGTCCTGGAACTCAGTTCAGCATAGCACTAGATTTTACCAGCACCTCATACACATGCAGTGGAACCCTCCATATTCTAGCCTCGTTCCCAGGCCCGAATTAAGCACATGTGTGAATGGATGAAACCAGGTCCTTTCTCCTCATCCTCTTCGGGCCTGGGAACGAGGCTACCATCTATTCCAGACACCTTGGGAGCGAATGTGTAGAGCGATGTCCTCATTTCAGGGATTTGGAATAGAGGGGTTCCACTGCAGCTTGGATAGGTGCACGATATATTCATGTGGATGTGATATGTATAATGTGGTTGTGGGCAGCACGGAACTTGAGATAATATCAGTAGCAGTTTGATTGCAGTAATTGGAGAAGAAATTGGAACAGTAATTGGAGCTTAACTACTCCATTAGTCATCCTCTACGCCAAATTAGTCTCGTACCCAGACCCCAACCCTTTCACAAGAAAAACGATCTCGTGACTATTGAACACTTTCTTGGTTGAGCTGAGTCAGTTTTTGTGATTACTTGCTTCATGACATATCATGGGCTTGTTCAAAATGCTGACTTGGCACAACCTAGAAAGTGCTCAGTAGTCACCAGACCCTTTTCCTTGTGAGAGGGTAGCGTCTACACACCCTTCAACAGATCACTAGGTAGGATGGCAGTATGGTGATTTGCTATCACTCAGCCCATCAGTGCATGTTTAAAAGAAAAGGGGAGGGCCTGTGTAATAGATGATCTCGAAATAGCATTTGCGGTCTTACGTATTGTATTCTCGACTTTCATGTTTTCTATAGCCCAAGTTCATACCCTCTCACGATACAATGTGGTTGGTAACCTTCTCTTCTTCCATTTTTAGGATGACGGTGATTACCTAAAATTTCATAACTCAAGATTGAAAAGCAATCGGGTGAGCATGTTGTGGATAACTTGGGTGCATTTCTGCATGTGAAGTATGTCAAGTTGTGTACAGTTGCTGAGTCATGAATGCGTGGAATTCCTGTAGTAGTGTATAGTACATAGCTTTACAATTGTGTGCCCCTTTGTACTGTGACATGGATATAGCCAACCAAGAGCGCATAAGAACGGGCGGCTAGAGTAAGAGCGTGTAACTCCAATAGAAGCCCGTAGTCCAGTCAAAATTATTGAACTGTTACTAAAAATAGAACACCCGGCACATGCTTAGCAACAACGGCTTATATCAACGCACAGCTGCGCAGTACGTGTTACTATTTATAGTAACGGTTCAATAATTCCGACCGGTTTCAAATTTACGTAGTTACATGCTCTTACTCTAGCCGCCCGTTCTTATGTGCTTTTGAGCCAACTTAATATCCTTCATTCCTCCATCCCCTCCTTCCTGTCCTTTCTTCCTTCCCCTCCTTTCCTCCCTCCTCTCCCTCCCTCTCCCTCCCCCTCCCTCCCTCTCCCTCCCCTCCCTCCCCTCCCTCCCCCTCCCTCCCTCCCTCCCCCTCCCTTCCTTCCTTCCCTCCCTCTCTCTCCCTCCTTCTCTCCATCCCTCTCCCCCCTTCCCCTTCTTCCCTTCTTCCCTTCCTCCCTCTCTCTCTCTCCCTCTCCCCTCTCCTTTCCTCTCCTTTCCTCTTCTTTCCTCTTTCTCTCCCTCCCTTCCCCTCCCTCTCTCTCTTCCCCTCCTTCCCTTCTTTCCTCCCTCCCTCACTTCTCTCTTCCTCCCTCTCTACCTCCCTCTCTATTTCCCCTCTTCCTCCCCCTTCCCTTCTTCCTCACTTCTTCCCTCCCTCTCTCCACCAAGCCCTCCTCGGCAATGGGGGTGATAGAGAAACAAGACAACAGGGATGGTGTTGATGGTAGTTTGTCTAATGGAGTGGAAGCTGCACGAGTGTGGCAGGTGGGTGTGTACATGTGTGGTTTGTATAAGAGTGTGGGGGTATTGGGTGAAGGTAATCATAGTCATGGTTAATTAGCTGATCTAGCTGTTTCATAAACAACATTACTAGTTGATTACTTAAATTACCACACGCGCGCACACACACACACACACACACACACACACACACACACACGCACACGCACACGCACACACACACACACACACACACGCACGCACACACACACACACACGCACGCACACACACACACGCACACACACACACACACACACACAGGAGAAGTATCAGGATGTAGAAGCCAAGTACAAGGAGTCAATGGTGGCCAATGCTCAGCTCTACAATGAGAAGACTGTCCTTGTCTACCAAGTGGAAGGACTGAAGGACAGGTGAGTATTTGGTGTGAGGGTGGGTGTGTGCGTCTATCGTGTGTAACTGCATTCAACTAGGTGCACAAATTTCTGTCATGCTTAGGGATTACCGTAGATCGGGACTTTTCATATTAAAAATAATTTGTGTGAAAAATTTTCGCGGTTTTGTTCGATCTGCGAAATTTTTATAACAGTTGATGGTTACAATAGGAACGAGCGCCTGGAGCATTCCTAGTGTTTAGTCTACTATGAAGTATCGGGAGAGCCAGGTATCGCTAGCTGTAGTCGTCGACCAGTCATTTACCTCGGCGGGTATGGACTTCCGCACACGCTTACAAATGTATTCATTGTTCATTGCCACATAAGTTTTTTTTTTCATGTGTTATATTTTCGTGGTTGGTCTCGACTGCGAAATTATTTTAACCACGAAATTTTCCCGATCTACGGTAGTACTTTATGTTGGGTATGGTTGCTGAGCGGTGCCACCAGTCTTATTGCTTGTCCAACACATGGGTGTACAATGGCTGAAGGTTAGAATAAGAGGTCTGTCTTGACTGTTTGAAAGGAAAGAGCAAGAAGACTTATGCACAGATGAAAGCACAGAAAAGGAGCTACTTAAAATGCATCCCTAGTCTGAACAGTGAGCAATGGCGGCAGCCCACAGCTGAGAGCCACATGAATATGAAAGTGTGCCAGACTGCAGGCCAATCAATGTTGCAAGCAAGATGTCAAGTTTGACGCTTCGCTTACTTTTTTGAATGCTTCCACTCTTGGCCAGCTTGTCTAGCTGCTGTCTGCAAGTAAAGTAACTTGCGCAGGTGTAACCAGTTATGTATAGTACAGTAGCTGGATGCTTTCTACTCTCAGCTACAATGAGATTTTACTGTATCTTCTTCTCCTCCCACACACGTACATATGTGCACACACACACACACACACACACACACACATGCACACACGTGCACACACACACACACACACACACACACACACACACACACACACACACACACACACACACACGTGCACACACACACACACACACACACACACACACACACACACACACACACACACACACACACACACACACACACGTGCACACACACGCACACACAGACTAGAAGATCATGGACAGGAGATGATGGAGCTGAGATCTGAACTCCAGAGAGAACAGTCGGTAAGCATCTCCTAGTAAGATATGTCTGGTGAGGAAGAGAGGCTATTACAATATAGAAAACAAGATGCTAGACTGATCCTATGCTGATCGCCTCAAATTTTTCACTACTCCCCTCTCCTACCTCGTCCCTGCTTCCTCCCTCCTTCCTCCCTCTCTTTACTCCTCTCCCCCCTTTCCACCTTCCCCATGTAGCAAGTGTTACACATGAGACACACAACAGAAGTCCAACAGAGCGAAATGGAGTCTCTCAAGAAGCAGATCCTGTTCAGAGATGAGTTCTTAGAGGTGTGTGCCTGTAGTGCATGTACTACATAATAGTTGCATTTCCCAGGTAGAGCAGCATGAGCCCAAATGCTGTTCCGTCTGGGGAGTGTGACTTATGTTGCCCCTAGCAACTCACTGTCCATTATCACCTCCACCCATTCTACTTCAAAGTTCAGAAATTTGGTTGCTAAGCAACATCCAACTAACATGTATGCAACTGCTAGTCACACTGTTTGTTGATCAGTCTTTCAACCATATAGTTATGACAACCTCCTACATCTACCCTGCCATGCATGTACACATGCACGCATGCATACACATGCGCACATGCACATGCGCGCACACACGCACATGCATGCATGCACACACATGACATGCATATGCACACATGCACATGCATACACACACACACACACACACACACACACACACACACACACACACACACACACACACACACACACACACACACACACACACACACACACACAGAGATATGGCCTCCATCTCCCAACTGGGGAAGAGGAGGAAGAGGAGCAAGCTGTGCAGCTGAAGGGACAAGGTCAGCTTGGTGCTCAAAAAAACACAAGCTCTGCTCACTTGTGGTTCACCAGATCCCTCTCTTCCCCCCTCTGTCCTCTCTCATGTAGACATGAGTGTGGAGGAGAGGGAGGAGTTATTGAAGCAGATTGCCGGTCTGAAGGAGGAGATAGCCTCCATGAAGAGCAGCTCCCTCCTAGGAGAGCATCAACCAAAGGACATAGTTCGTGAGTGATACGTTCGTTTCAGCACTAACTCATAACTCTTCTGTTCAGCCTCAAGTTTTTAATCAAAACTCAGCTTTAGTTGTAAGTTGACTAGAAAAAAGGCTGAAGTGTCCAGAGTGGCCAGGACTGTAGGCACACTTGGCCACTAATCTGATCAATCAGCCCCGGTCTGCTAATTAGGCAATACCTTTGATTTGTGTTTGTGGCAAGCCTGATTGTGGTTTTAGACTTGAGGTGGTGAGTAGTTGGTGATTAACAAGGGGCTGATATACATGTCATGTTTTTACTTCTGTTGGTTAACATGCCCTCTCCCGTTAACACCTTCTCAGAGGTGAGCACCAGGATGGTGAGCGAATACAAGACTAAACTGCAGATTACAGACGCAGAAAACACAAGACTAGAAGGAATGGTAAGCTTACAACCTCCCTCCCTCTCTCTCTCCTCTTTTGGATCTCCTCTCCCAAGGTTCTCCCGTGTGCAAACGTCATATTTGTAGGTATTTGTGCAGGAGAGCCACATGTAGAGTACAAATCATGGGGGTACGATACGTGCTGTGTATGACTGTTTAAGTGGCGAAATGAAAATTGTTGTGTTTATATGCATCTCTCTTTCTTTTGAACATAACAGTTAACCATTTGTTTCCAGCTAGCTACAAGCAAACCGTATATATGAGATAAAGACCAGCTCATATCTTAGGCATTTCAGTGTCAAAATTCTTCCACAAATACGGTAGTTCTGAGTTGGTAGGCGGGGTTTTGGCAACAATGGGTTAGTAGGAATATCCCCCTATGCACATAGCATCATTTTGTCAAGTAGTTGACGAGTGTGCTAGTGATATTTGTTCCTCATTTTCAGGTTAGCAGATTAAAGGGTCAGGTGACCCGGTACAGGAATCAGGTGAAGGAGCTGGAGGAGAGGGAGGATGAGCTGATGAAGGAGAAGAGGCAACAGGGGAAGGAGGTGTGTGTGTGTAGAGAGTGGAAGAGTGTGTATGTGCGTGTATGTTTATGTGTGTCTGTGGTCTGTGCACAAAATAGTTTGTGTGCTTAGATGGCTGCTTGTGTGTGGGAGGGACAGAGCTAGATGACTAATATGCTGTTGGGCTATCTTTCAAAACGTCCATATCTCCCTCTCCCAATTTGCTCTCTCCACTTGCTCTCCCCAGATTCGCAGCCTGCAATCTGAGTGTGAAGACTATAAAACAGAAATTGACCTTCTTAAGCGCAGAATAGAGCAACTAAGAAAGAGGCGAGACTATGCTACTGATTCCTGATTGCACATTGCTGTTTGAATGCAGAGTGATACACTGAAATATTGTTTGAATGCTTAGCATTTATTGTCAAATGATCATGGTGGGGGCCATGCTTAGAGCTTTTGGGTAGTTTTTAACACAGATCTGCTACCAAACAACCATCATCGCATTGTAACTATTTGTAGTGTGATTCAAAATGTGTATATACTTTTTATAGATTTTTGTCATTTTGTACTGGTGCACAGATGAAGAGTATATACTGAAGGTTGGACCAGTCAGAGAGAGTCCGTCACTATTGCTAGAAGTTAAATTGGTAGCTAGCACCCCACAGAGCAATTGCCCCAGACTGTAGCCAAAGGCTTATCAAGCTGCTATTGATGTGCCCTGATAAGGTGGTGAGTAAATACTTAATAGCCTTGGTCCCTGTCTTTGTTAACTGAGTGATGATCTTCTAGACCTCAGGAAAACAGTTACCATGGTGATAGTTACACTGACTATAAGCCCAAGCCCTACATTTAGTTTAGTGGGCAGACCCAACCAGGCCTGGCCACATGATGATGATGATGATGATGAAACTTTATTTTCACAGGGTAGCTCCTTCAGCATATTTTGCTGATCTACCAGGAGGCCCTGAGTACAGATAAAACACGGAGCAAACTATAACAGAATAAGAAGGAAGTGCAAAAGTCATACAAAACAGTAAAGAGAATGTACTATATGTACTGAGTAATAAAATTCTTTGTTAGTTTTGAGAATTTATGATAGTCTTGAGTGGTCTTGATATGGTCTGGCAAAAGATTCCAGCTTCGGGCTCCACTGTGTTGGAATGATTTCCTATACAGCTCAGTATTGTGAGACTAGTCCTACATCAGTGTGAGGCTATGAACAGTACTGTAGTCTGTGCCATCGCTCTGGCTCGCCCCACAATGTGTCCTGTATCTATGGGCGTGGTCGTTACTCGGCTCGTCGCAATATTTATGCGCATGCTCAGTTCATACACGTGTTTGGCGGGGCTGCAGGCAGTTGTCGAACTGAGTCTGAGAAATCACCGAAATGGCTTGTAAACCACCAGGCGTCGACTACCTCAGCCAACTTCCCTGCGAGCTACTTGAAAAGATCCTCTACCGACTACCGCCGAACGACGCGCTCAGCCTCCTTCAAGCCAACCGGAGGCTGCACGAAGTCGTGGGCAGCTGCGACGCCTACTGGAAAACGGCATGCATGGACGGCGTAATGATCGCTTCCGAAGCTACGCTGTACCATCACTTGAAGAGCGTCAGCAGTCCGAAGGAGCTATGCGTGCAGATGTCGCGGCAGTTCGATCGCACTTACCACCGGACCCTTAAATCTGCCACTTTGCCCCGAAGGTATCCCGCGAAGGAATCAAAAGGGTGCCGCTTAGTACAAAATGGTCTTATCGTTGAAATCGTGACAGCTGCACCCCCAATGGAGGACAGTCCGAAGCAGGAATTGAAGGTGGTTGTCGCCAAACTGGATAAAGAGACGGGAACATTTAACCGACTTTATTCCTGCGATTTCTCTGATTGCCATGACATTAAAACCGCTTTTCTGGCTGCCAACTCCAAGCATCTGCTATTCTCCTCGGAGTGCGGCCATTGGGTCTGCTGCGATTACTCATCAAAGACGGAAATATATCGCTGGGAGGGAATGGGCCCTTCAGAGTCCTTGTGCCTTGGTTGTTGCAAAACGTGTTTTCTGGTTGTTTCACCAGAATTTGGGTTAAACGTTCAATATGGCACCAAGCAATTCTACTGGCACTTTACCATCCTGAAGCTTGGAAAAAGAAAAGGAGTGCATCAAATTGTTGAAGTCAAATTTCCTGCAGAGCATGTCCATGAAGTGTTCTTGCCACTCAGTCTCTTGACTCAGAAGGTCTACGTCGTCCCAGATTCAGATGAGCTAGACAACAATGGGTTTTGTCGCTCACATCGAATCATTCTCCAATGCGGTACGACAATTGTGATCTACAGATTCGAGTTTCCAGCCACCTTGATCACAAAGCCAGAGAGAGTTCTCTGCGCTATCTGTGATGATCCAGAGTCCTGCATGGATGAACCATTTCCTTTCAGTTTGGAGTTCCCTGCTCATCTCATTGTTCTGTCCGCTGATAGCCAGCAACTGGGAGTCATCTACGACTTCTGCCTCCATGTGTGGGACCTTCAAACATTCGAGAAGCACTGCGTTGATTTGGACTTGTGGAGCCCCACTTGCGAGCTGCTGGCGTTAGGACGGGTGTTCTCCATTCTAAGCTCAGGAGAGGGGAGAGGACATCTACAGGTAGGCCCAATGTATCTTCAATTCTGTGAAAGATTTTCTGTGGGATCCTTTTGATATTGCAGGTGTACAGATATAATGATCTATAGCTAAGTGTAGCAGGTTTAGACACAGCATGGGGTTAACCCCTGCAGCACTCAGCTGTTACAGATTTTACTGCTATCTAGAAGTAATCTTCCTTTTCGTTTTTGCAGGTGATTTGTACTGAGACGGGTGAGGGGATGAATGCTGCAGTTTCTTTTGCCAAGAAGCACCAGCACACTAGTAGGAGAGGAAGGGGGAGGAGGGCAGTAAGGGAGAGTCCCTCGGACATTGTGTTCCAAGGAATGGTGGAAGATGGTTGGGTGGACAGCTACGATTCCATCTGTGCTACAGACAGACCATTTGTTATCTATTGGAACAGCAGGGGCAAGACCCTGGAGGGGTTGTCATTTGTAGCACACAAATAACTATCTGTGTGAGTGTGGCTTTCCCATTTGTTTTTAACAGTTGACAGCTATAACGCATTTTTGTTAAATTTTCACCCTCTTACAAGTATATAATTATCTTTATCATCAGCTTCACCATTTTCTTTGCTCCCATTTCACCACCATCATTCTATTGATATTAAAACTATAATAAATCCTGTTATATACTCAGCATCTTCACTTTCCTGCTGTTCCTTAGAAAGTTTGGCTTAGCCTGGCTTTGCAAGATGATATTGGTGGTTAGAGTCTGTTCATGTAACGGAGAAGATGGGGGGGGGGGGGGGGGGGCGGGGCTAGCATCAGGATACGGTGGTTTACGGAAAACTTGCTCTTTAGATCGACGGGGCGTGGTAAGCGTTACACTTCCTGCTTGTGCAGGGATCCGGAAACGAGGAAGAAGCTAGTATGAATGTAGTTAGCATGCTTGTCACGAGATCTGAAATTTGATCACGTAACTGTGCATGTGATGGTGCTGAGCTCGTAAACGTAATCTGCCGACCAGACAGGTACATAAAGTTTCCTAGAAATCACTAGTTTTAGGTTTGCTACCCACAATGGATGTGGTTCAGGGGGTGAAGCAGTACATCACGCGGATGATCAAGGAGAGTGGGGCGGGGATGAAGGTGCTCCTCATGGACAAAGAGACTGTAAGTTCTGTTGCTTTGTGCCCAGGCTCATTTTCTCTCACTGTGTGCTGGAAAGAGCCTGGCTATAAGGTTAGAATTGTTTGGTCTATGGGTTCTACTTGTTCAGATGCGTTCCACTGATGATGATCATCAGTGGAGGGTGATCAAATCAAATACCGTACCTTTTTCGGAAGTGTCTAGCCTCATATGTCTACTGCTATAGTGCATGTTGAAGATTGCTTTATGGTTGTTTGCAGGTAACAGAAGTAGTAATATCTAATCCTGTCTAAGTTGCAGTTAGATACTTTAGGCCACTCCAAGTTGATTCATTGTTTCCCATTTCCCGCCCGCATCCATTTTATGAGCCGCATTATTTTGTTCATTATGCATACGTTTATCATTATTGATCGTGCTGCAGATCGTGAACAACTTTGCCCACCACTGTCATGAACTGTCGAAGTCCTGTGTTCGATGACTGATTTCGAATGGCCGGCAGGCCCGGCACGATTGTAAACGTTTGCGTTTACTCTGTATCAACCAAATGTACGGTGCTGCCGTGGACGATCATTTCTGTGGCGGACGAAGAGCATTCGTTCATCGATTTCTTCGTGTCTAACATCACACCCCGCCTAGCTGGGTCATCCATGACCAGCTACGATGTCGAGCCTCCGGTAATGAATAATGAATAGTGAACCGCACGCCCGCATGTCCTCAAGTTTCCAGTGTAATGGGAAACAATGAATCAACTTGGAGTGGCCTTACAACAGCTTGCTTACTCCCTCCCTCCCCCCCCCCCCTCCAGATCAGTATAGTCAGTATGGTGTACTCACAGTCGGAAATCCTGCAGAAGGAGGTCTACCTCTTTGAGCTTATCAGCAACCATGGCCGAGAGACCATGAAGCACCTCAATGCCATCTGCTTCCTCAGACCAACACAGGTGAATATCATGTGACCACAGTCAAGCAACATGATTGGTTGAAGTTCTTGGAATAAAGTATCATGTTATTCCCCAAAAAACTATGAGCAATTATCACCCGTCCAATCACTCTTCTCACATCACCAGTTGTGCTTGTGTTATAGTTCCACGTTGATTTCAGCTTATAAGTATGAAATTACCTAAACCTTATGCCATGCAATGCTCTGCCAACTGTGAAGAGAACCACCAATTTTTCTCCACAGCTGTAAGACAAATTCTAGGAGGAACGAGACTAGTTTTGGTATCTCAAGTAGTAGATGTGTGTTACTTTTTTTTTCATTGTTGTAGGAGAATGTTGAGCTATTGACTGATGAGTTCAAGAGTCCAAAGTACAGTGCGTACTTTGTCTGTAAGTTTGAAAACACAGCTAATGTGTGCATTTGACTCATGTTACACGACTCCAGAGGCTTGATGTTATTGTAGGCAGCATTAGGTGCTCATGAATAATCAGGATGGTTTGGATCCCTTCTTTTTTTTTTCTAGGGCTGAGCCGAAGGTAATATTTTCTCCTTGAACCTTCATTTACATAAGCTTCGAAGGTACAGCCTTCTAGGTTTATCTGTGTACACAGTACACAGGAAATTAGTACTACAATTATAATGTTCCATGCACAGGAAATCAGTATCCAATCTGTAATATCTTTTGCTCGAGCCTCTGAGCAATGCTGGGGCTTGGAAAACGAGTCCAGCGTTGCTTGCTTCTTACTACTAGCTTCGGGCTTATAGTTTAACGGGTGTTGAGTGAGCAAATGCTCCCGAAGATTGCTCGTTCCCCCACGGTAAGATAATAGTTTTGAACATAGTGAACATTTCGCCTTTTCTACAAAGTTCTTCCACACGTCTGACTTCGCACTGGGAGGACTTACACTAGCACTTGCACTTGCACTACTAGTATCATCCGTGTCTACAGTCTGACCAAACTGCGAGTCTGTTACACGTGTAGTATTGCACAATCTCCAAATTGATGCATGCGTGAGTGACTGTGCACACGCAAGTGATGCATAATTAATTTACTGCTGCATGCACTGAGTGTGGCCAAAGGTTCAAAATCAACCGTCGAAGGTTAGTAAGCCAGCGAAGGTTCGAACCTTCGTCCCAGCCTTATTTTTTTCCTCCATGGACTTACTTATTCTCTCTACACAATATGCCAGTAATGTTTAACGTGCCTGAAGCAATGAGATTTATAGGTTCTCTCTTTATACCCATCTCTCACACATGCTAGATTTCTCCAATCGTCTCGACCGTCCTGCCATCAAAACACTAGCAGAGTCAGACGAACATGAATCAGTTCGAGAAATTAAGGTGCACACACACACACACACACACACACCTTTCTAGCTGATCATAAGCATTGGCTTTGGCAGCTGAAGGGAGACAAGGGAGGGAAGGATAGTAATGCGCATGTGGTACACCTGTATGTGTTCCCACTCATCCCATCCTCTTGCTACTCCCTCTCCCCATCCTCTCCCAACCCTTGCTCCTTCATCTCTCACTTGCTCTGCCACTCCCTCTCTCTGCTCCACCCTCACTCTGTCCTTCTCCAGGAGTTCTATGGTGACTATATTGCAGTAGCACAGCACCTGTTTTCTTTCAACATTGAGCAGTGTGCCCAACCGGGGCTGATGTGGAAGAGAGAGGAGTTCATAAGAGTCTGTGATGGCCTTGTCTCCGTCTTGCTGGCTCTGAGAAAGAGACCACTTATCAGGTAATGTTGTGCACATGTAGGAAGATGAAACTGGGGAAATGGGAGGGGGAAGGATGGACATCAGGTGGTGTGGAAGAGAGGGGAGAAGGGGGAGGGTATGGGAGGAGGAGAAAGAAGAGAGAAGGAAGGACATCAGGTGGTGTGGAAGAGAGAGAAGGGGGAGGGTATGTGAGGAGGAGGAAGAAAAGAGAAGGAAGGACATCAGGTGGTGTGGAAGTGAGGGGAGAGGGGGAGGGGAAGTGGGGAAAGGAAAAAGTTTAAAAGATCAATTTGAAGACTATTCTGACACAATAAAAACTTCTCATTGTAACCAACAACTGTCTACCTCGTCCAAGGCCTCCACTTTTGTTTGCGTCACTCGCGATGCCTCTGAGTCTTATATTACCGAAGCATTTAATTGTAACTCTCACTACCTGATCTGCTGTTTTACTACTGCATGGAACAAAAGTTGAGTGGAGGTCTGAGAGGGAATGAAACTAGCATATATTACTTTCTCGTGCTTCCAGGTACACAGCCTCTTCCCAAATGACAAAGAGACTGGCAGAGGAGCTACAGGTGTGTGTACTAGTTGATGAACAGACATTCTTGCCATCCACCAATCTCTCTCAGTGAGGGGAAGGGGAGGAAGACAAGAGCTACAAGTACCGCTACACAACAAGGCCTCGGTCTTTCTGATTGGCTCACTGTGAACACAGTGAATTTTTAAATCACCTACTCGTGCCATGGTGTTTGGACAGGTTAATTGTCTGCCCAAGTATATTACTCATGCTTGTAGCCTACTGGCTCCATGGGTATGGACCTAGCCTCATTCCCAGGCTCTCACCCAGCTTTCCGCCACTTGTAGCACGGGACCCATGTCTCGGTATGAAGCCACTTACATAGCCCAATGAGACCTTGAATGCCTGGTCGTGTAACTCTGTTACTGTTACGAAGCTGCTGCTCATTCCCAGGCTCCTCCCCAACCTTTTGGGTCACATGATTGAGAAGCCGAGGAGGAGCTAGGGAACATGGCTACCCAGGATGTTACACTGCACTGACAAGGCACAACTAAGCAGTTTCATCTGTTTACGTTATACCATGCTGTTCTCCCTCTCCAGCGCACCATTACTCGAGAGAGAGATCTTTTTGACTTCAACTGTGATGTGCAACCCATTTTGTTGCTGCTGGACAGAAAGGACGACCCTGTCACACCCTTGCTGAACCAGGTGTGTGTGTGTGTGTGTGTGTATGTGTGTGTGTGTGTGTGTGTGTGTGTCTGTGTGTGTGTGTGTGTGTGTGTGTGTGTGTGTGTGTGTGTGTGTGTGTGTGTGTGTGTGTGTGTGGAGGGAGGAGAAGTGGTGAGAGGGGGAGTGAGGAAGTGGAAAGTGGGAGGAGGAGGCATAACATGCATCTATAGGACAGAATAAAGATGACTGCTGCTTCTTAGACTTAGGTATAACATGTTCCTCCCTCTCCCTCCTTCCTCTCCTTCCTTCTCTCCCTCTCCTTCTCCTTCCTTCTCTCCCTCCCCCCTCCCTCTCTCCCTCCTTCCCCTCATCCACAGTGGTCATATCAGGCAATGGTACATGAGATTCTGGGTATCCGCAACCACCGGGTAGACCTCTCCAAGGCCCCTGGCATCACCAAGGAGCTTCACGTGAGCATAGCTATTCTTCCTCAACAGTCTTTGAACCAATGTTCTTACTGTCCTGCTGTTATGTTCTGTTCTGTAGGAGGTTGTTCTTTCACCAGAGCAGGATGAGTTCTACAGAGATGTGAGTACACTTAGTATTGGTATGCAAGGAAGCTAACCCTTTCTCTCCTCCATCTCATCTTCCCCCTCCTGCTTGTCACTTCCGTGTTCCTCTGCCTCTTCTTCCCTTCCTTCTCCCTCTTCTCCTCCCCTCCCTTGATGTCCTCTCATCCCTTTTGTTATCCTTCGCCCTGTTCTTCTGTTTGTTTTTTTATTTTCCACTTCCTCTCCTTTACCTCCTCTCCTTCACCTCTTCTACTTCACCTCCTCTCCTTCACCTCCTCTCCTTCACCTCCTCTCCTTCACCCCCTCTCCTTCACCTCCTCTCCTTCACCCCCTCTCCTTCACCCCCTCTCCTTCACCTCTTCTCCTTCATCTTTTCTCCTTCCCCCCTCTCCTTCACCTCCTCTCCTTCACCCCCTCTCCTTCACCCCCTCTCCTTCGCCTCCTCTCCTTCACCCCCTCCCCTTCACCTCCTCTCCTTTGCCTCCTCTCCTTCACCCCCTCCCCTTCACCTCCTCTCCTTCACCCCCTCTCCTTCACCCCCTCTCCTTCACCTCCTCTCCTTCGCCTCCTCCCCTTCACCTCCTCTCCTTCGCCTCCTCTCCTTCACCCCCTCTCCTTCACCTCCTCTCCTTCGCCTCCTCCCATTCACCTCCTCTCCTTCACCTCCTCTTCTCCTTTCCTTCTTTCTCTCTGCTCATTCTCCTTCCTCTCCTTCCCTCTTTTCCTCCTCCTCTCCCTGCTCTCCCCACTTCCTCTTCTCTCCTTCCTCTCGATCCCTCTCTTCTTCTCTTCTTCCTCCCCTCCTTGCTCTCCCCACTTCCTCATCTCTCCTTCTTCTCGATCCTTCTCTTCTTCCTCCTCTCCCTGCTCTCCCCACTTCCTCATCTCTCCTTCTTCTCGATCCCTCTCTTCTTCTCTTCTTCCTCCCCTCCTTGCTCTCCTCACCTTCCCAGAATATGTACCTAAACTTTGGTGAAATTGGTGCTAACATCAAGTCACTGGTGGAAGACTACCAGGAGAAATCGAAAAGCCACGCCAAGATTGAGTCCATTTCAGACATGAAGGTACAGTAACATACATTAGAGGGGTTAGTGTTGGTATCATTTCAGACATGAAGGTTCAGTAACAAGGGATTAGTGTTGGTATCCTTGGAAACCTGCAACCCAACCAACAAAAGAAAGAAGGGCTTGGGTGCAGCAGTCATTTGTTCACACACACACACACACACACACACACACACACACACACACACACACACACACATGCACGCACACGCACATGCACGCACACGCACATGCACACGCACGCACATACACACACCACACACACACACACCACACACACATGCATGCACACACACACACACGGACACGACGCACACGCACGCACACACACACCACACACACACACACGCACACACACACACCACACACACACCACACACACACACACACACACCACCAGGCCTTCATAGAAAATTACCCCCAGTTTCGGAAGCTATCGGGTGCAGTGTCCAAGCATGTGGCAGTTGTGAGTGAACTGTCGCGGATTGTAGAGAACCACCAGATGATGACTCTGTCTGAAACTGAGCAGGACATTGTCACACGTGCAGACAGGACCAATGCTATGAAGGTGTGGTTTGGAGTGTGAAAACCACAGGCCCTTGGTAACAAAAGGGATGTGGGTCTTGTGTGATCTCCAAAGAATCAGAGAGCATACAAGTACTTCTAGCCTGTGTCTACTTTGTTCCCCAACTCATGAGGCTTGAGATCTGAATGTGTAGCCCATGCACCGAAATGTCATTGTACCCCTCCCTCCCGTCTCTCCTCCATCTCTCCCTCTCCCTTCTCCCTCCCCCTTCCTTTCTCCCCACTTCCCTCCCTCCTTCCCCTCCCACACCCATAGACCATTGAGGGTCTCCTGTCCAACCCTGCCGTGCGTCCTGAGGACTGTCTGAGACTCGGCCTGCTATACTCCCTCCGTTATGAGGTCCAGGCCAGGGGAGACCTGGAGAAGATTGATCGGATACTGACATCCAGAGGACTGTCGGAGCCAGAGAGAAAGGTGAGGACGTGTGTGTGCAGGATGTGAGGGTGTGACTATGTGAGGGTATGGAGTGTGTGAGGATGTGAGGATGTGATGATGTGATGGTTTGGCTTGTTAAGATTCAACCTGTCATCGTACCGGAAAATAATGTACTGGTTACTTCTTGCAGTAGTATTCAGATTCAGATTCAGTCTGAACTAAGGGAGAAATTTATGTAATCTTGTCAGTTGAAAAGCAGCCCTAGTTATTATAGTTGTGTTCATTTATGCATTGTACTTACATGTACATGTACCTCCATTTCACCTCTCACAACACACACAGTTCATGCGTGCCATTCTTGAGTATGGTGGTCGCTCGAAGCGGACCACAGAACTGTTTGAAGAGAGCACTCCACTTGGAATCACAAAGAAGTTCTTCAAAGGATTAAAGGTTGGGAAACATGGCCCATCACACTCTAACCCCTCCCACCCACACACGAACACATGATACCCATCACCCCTCCCACCCACACACAAACACATGATACCCATCAACCCTCCCACCCACACACGACTGCATACCCATCACCCTCCCACCCACACACGACCACATGATACCGATCACCCCTTCCACCCACACATGAGCACATGGTGTACCCATCACCCCTCCCACCCACACATGAACACGATACCCATCACCCCTCCCACCCACACGAGCACATGGTACCCATCACCTCTTCTCTCTGACCCACAGGGGGTGGAGAATGTCTACACACGCCACAAGCCACTCCTCAGCAACACACTGGACAGCTTGATCAAGGGCAAACTGAAGGAGATGCAGTTCCCCTATGTAGGAGATCACCGACTGTCCGACAAGTGCGTGCTCAACTTGGACCAATAAGAGTGTTGTACAGAAGACAATGATACTGTGTACACATGCAGAGGAGTTTGTGTGTCCCCGGCAGAGGCATGCCTGCCTTTTTACTCAGGGAGATTTAGTTCATTGTTTCCTCATGCATGATGTGGCAACTAGACTAGCAAGGGTTTCCAGTTGGTGCTGCACACACCACATGCATACTCGTACACACACAAGCACTAATAAAAAATGCATACATACACATACATGTATATACACGTGTATATATGCACATTCATACATATACATGTACACACACCCTCACCCTGCACACACTCACCCTGCACACACCACACTAACACACCAGGCCTCAAGACATCATTGTATTCTTTGTGGGTGGGGCCACATATGCAGAGGCGCTGACCGTTGCTAACCTCAACAAATCCATGCAGGGGGTCAGGATCGTTCTTGGAGGCACTACTGTACACAATAGCAAGAGGTACACATGTCACCTTAGGTCATTCATGTGATGAGACCAGGCCTTCCCACCCTTCCTCACCCGTGTGTTATTGTGAAGGCAAACCGAGGAATAAAAAATGGGGGGGGGGGGGGGGGGGGGGGTCTGGGAACAAGGCTCAGGCTGGTGTAAAGTTAGTTGGGATAACATACACACACAACACACACACACACAACACACACACACACACAACACACACACACACACACACACACACACACACACACACACATGTATTTATAGTTTATAACGCATGAAGATCTGTACACTGGAACCCCTCTATAACAGACACCATTGGGACCACAATTTTGTCCTTTTTAGCGAGGTGTCCCTAACTCAGGGGCTTCCGGTATATTTCCGGTAGGTGTGGTATGCGTAATCAGGCTGTTGAGCACAATGTGGCTAAGTTTTCAGAGCTTTTTCTTGCTGTACACTGGCAGGGAAGGCTAAGCAGAGGCTAGTACTAATCTAATGTCAAGTTGTTAACTCCAGCAGCAATGTGGACAATCTTGCGGAAAGGTCAACGAGTGTCCACTAAATCGGGGTCATTTATGTATTGTTTGTGTACAATTGGGAGCAGTGAAGGTGTCTGTTATACGGACTAGCGGGGTGTCCGCTGTTCAGGGGTTTTTAATGTATTGAAGTCTATGGAGAAACAGTCGGGACTTTCAAAATTTTTCGTTATAATCGTGGGTGTCCGCTGTTGAGGGGTGTCCGTTAACCGGGGTTCCACTGTAGCACTTGCATTGCACCCAGTATGTATGTACTTAGTCTAGTGTGAATGATGTTTGTTCTCGTTTTCTTCTGATGCAGCTTCTTGGCAGACGTCCAAGGTGCTACACATACCTTCAGCCGCAGTGGACGGACATTAGCCTAAGTGTCTTGTATAGTGCCATGCAAATCGACTCAACAGCTCCATATGAGTGTATATGTACATGTGCTTACTATTTTTTAAATAAAACAAGTGTTTATTTAGGCCACTCCAAATTAATCTTTAGTTTCTGGTCCTCCGCCCGCGTCTGTTTTTCATGATTCAATTTATGAGGACTAAGCAGTTATTTGCGTGAATTTCCGTAGAGGAAATGACTGTTGTGTAGTTCTGAAAAGCAGAATGGAGTTCTATGCATTCATGGACCTCCCAAACACCATTCATCACCCTCCGTGGCTACTACCGCGATGTCATCGAGCAGCAGCTAGGTGAACTTTCTGATACATTACGACAGCAACTGCGGCTACAAAGGGCATAATATTGCATATGCAATGGCGGAGATTGGAGGTGCTAGTCGGGTCGGAGGGTGGGACAGAATTTGCATGTTATGATCCCCCCCCCCCCCCCCCCCCCCCCATGCGAATTTTCAGCCATGCCTCCTGTGTTACTGTATGAACCAGGTCAGAGGGTGGGACAGAATTTGCATGTTACGACCCCCCTCTCCCACCCTCAGACCCGACCAGCACCTCCAAGTAGTCTGTCCCACCCTCAGACCCGACCAGCACCTCCAAGTAGTCTGTCCCACCCTCAGACCTGCAGTGCCAAGTCAACTTTGAAAGCAACAATAATGGTGGCGTGGACAAATTAATGTGTATTGAGACTGCAGGTGCTAACTCAAGGGAGAAAGTTTGCCGTCCATTTGTGTCTGCACGGGTCTCTGCAGGGGATGTGCCAGCAGCTTGGCAAAGCAGTTGAACAACTGTGTGACGTGGTAAGACCAGTCCAGAACAAGAGCTTTGGGCTTGGGGTTCATTTCAGCTAGAATGTCAAAGATACCCTGGGAGGGAGGAGAGGTGAGGAGGATGGGAAGAGGGAGTGAAGGAAGAGGGGAGATGGAAGAAAAGGAGACGGAGGGAGGAAGGAAGGAGAAAGAAGAATGAAATTAGGTTGACTCAGGACCACATCCAACTTGTACACACTACCTACTTCACGTACACTACACACACACAGTATAAACACATCACATACACTATAGTACTAGTAGAACTTCTTTATTATGGCCATCCTTGGGAAAGTACCATGTGTGGACCTTAGCTACACTACACTACACACACACAGTGCACATCACATACACTACAGTACTAGAGGAACTTCTTTAGTGTGGCTACACTACCAACTTTCACATACACTACACACACAGTATAAACACATCACGTAGTACACTACAGTGGAACTTCATCCTTGGGAGTACCATGTGTGGACCTTAGCTACACATCATATACACATACACCACATACACAACACCCACTTCACATAAGTTTCTTGGGCCAGGTTGTTCATGTGAATACAGCACATCCAGGAAGAAGAACGGAGACGCACACAATGTATCGTGTGCCTGGTCGGGAGGAAGAGAGAAATGGTGAGCAGCTCGTCAAGGTGACTACCAGTTGTCTTACCGTGACATCTCCTCTGTATACGGGCATGCTGTGTGATCTACCGAAGAGCAGTATTGCCCTCACGACAAAGGGAGGAGGAAGAACTGGGGGGGTTGTGGGTGGGGGAGGACAGCAGTTCTCATAGCTGTGTGTGCGTGTGTGTGTGTGTGTGTGCATGAGAGAAAGTAAAACACTACAACAGTAGCTACAGTATATTGCAGAAGCTCTTACATTATGGAGTACAGAGACGCAGTGTCTGCAGAAAGATCAAGAAATCAGTAAACATGGAGGTAGGCATGTGTC